>CM060661.1:4497500-4662500 GCA_030686955.1 Odontamblyopus rebecca | reverse complement strand
TTAGCAGCCAGTATAAAAATGTAGTTCCCTATATGCTCTGTCTGTAGCCTATTCATTTCAGCTTTATGTTATAGGCGACACTGTATAAACGCTTTTCACAATGACCCTGTTTACTCTGCTCAGGGACTAGAGGTGAAAAATGGCCTCTCTGAATAATTCCGGTACATTTACAGAAATGTTGTTTACTGTCCCTGTTAATAAATAAACCACATAAATACAATTCAAAAGATCTGATATTTCGCTTTAAAGGGGCCATATCACTGCACTTTCTGCTCTGTTTTATGACGTCTCATCACAAACAGACCTGGAGTTGTTGTCGTTTTTGTCTCACTCGCACACGCTGCAGATTTAAGCAGAGTTCTTCTCTCAAAACTGAAAACAAGCACTTCCCCTCCGTGTTTTTAAACTCCACACACCTTCACGAGACTCAGTTTGATCATTTCTTTTCTCTAAACGGAGTCGTTCGCTTGAAAACCCCCACTGCGTGACATCACAAAGTGGAATGGAGCATTTCGAGCTTTAAAAATGTAGACAGACTAATAATAAAGTGTTACTCAAGCGTGTGCGAACGAAACAAAACACAACCCCGGGTGTGATTCTGAGGACGATTACGCGATTAAAGGCTCCCGAGAGTCCATTTTGGGGTAATGCAGGACCTTTAAATTGTCAATCGCTATGGCAACGGCGCTACTTTTTCCACAATTCTGAAACCCCATGGAGAGTGGGTGGACTCGCAGACATGCAGCCTGTTTCTACGTCCATCTGCGTCCACACACACACACACACACACACACACACACACACACGCACACACACACCTCATCAAAACCTGGGACGAAACCAGGACTAGAACTGGACCCAAATCAACAGGTGTGCAGCAGGACGGACCCAGGATCAAACCAGGACATGGCAGCTTTGATTTCAGCTGCGCCCGTTTCAATCTGTCAACTTTCCCTCAGGTGGGAAACCCCTGGCCGCCCCTCTGCGTGTGCGTGCGTGTGTGTGTGTGTGCGCGCGCACTTCCTTCCGCTCTACCTCAACCCCCCCAACCCCACAAAGGTATTTTTGGTGAGAGGAATTCTGGTATTGTCACCCCCTCCTCCTCCTCCACCTCCATTCACCCCGCTGCTTTGCCCCTGTCGACGGTGGTGCCATGAGTTCCTTACCCAGAAGCAACAGTTTGAGTTCGCGGCGTGCGTCTCTCTTGTCTCGGCGCAGCTGTCTCTCGATCTCGTCGTTGATCCTCCGCGCTTCCTTGGCCTCTTCGCTGAGGCAACAGGCCATAATGGACTCCAGGGTCATGTTATTGTCTTTCCGTGCCTTTTTTCCCCAACCAAACACACGCTGTTTCTCCGATCCAACGCCCCTTAGCTGCGATTCATCTAGTTTTTCACAGCGAACCGAGCCAGGCCTGTTGGTTATGGCGAAGTAGCGCGCACATCCAAGCCTATATGCAACAAAATAACGCCCTTATCATGAGTCCAGCGAAAAACAGATATATTTATGAGAGATTCCCCCCTCCCCCCGAGTCTCCCGGGCCTCGGACACCTCGCAAATACTCGTCCAAAAGCGCGTGGAGTTAAAAGTTGCTACGCGTAATTGGCGTGATCGGTTTTCCCCAACTCGGAAATGATCAACAGATTCTTTCCAGACCCATCCCCGGTGCTGTTGTGCCTCCGCCGCCGATTCCGCCGCTGCTGCTGCCGTGGGGGACCTCGTTACGCGCTGCCATCCGTGCCCCGGCTTCCCTCTCGCGGTACCGACAATGTTTATCCGCTAAAATATCCCACACGCTCGGGTTAGTGTCCAGTGGAGACGAAAAAGGCGAGAGAAACGTGCACGGGGGAAAGCTGTCCGTGTTTTCCACTGGCTCGACTCCCGGGCGTGGTAACTCAGAATATGGCGGATATCACTCCAATCCGCTAGCCTGGGATACAGTACAGTTATCTGCCTCTGTCTGCTCCAAACTGCAAGAAATCCACTCATAACACAGCGAAAACGAAGCCAGGCGCGGTGCTGAGGCGCGTCCCCGTCCGTCGCGATCAAAATGGTGGCTTTACGCGCGGTGAAAACGCCGTGTTTTCTGCCTTTCGGAGCGGGCAATCTTCTCCTGTGCCTCAATTCTCTTCATGTATTTTTATTCCAGAGGCCATCCACTCCTCCGCTGCCAGGGTGACGTCGGCTGCCTCCCATCAAACAGGAGGCGTGTCGCGTCAAATCCCAGCCCAGCGAGCCCAACCTGTGGAGTGGAAATGTGAATGAATCATGATTTCACGTCTCTCCCGGCCGCGCGGGGCTTGTTTTATTTATTTTTTATGGGCAGACTGCGGCGGTATGAATGGACTCAGACCCTATAGGCCTCTCGCATCACGTCGCCCACGACTATAGGCAACTGGAGTGCGCTGACTTTACCCCCACGCACGGCCAAAGCGAGCGTCACTATTGTTCAAAAACACTCACAAAGTCACAGGCGCGTTTGACAATGAGCGACAGTGAGTGGACACGCCAGGCACAGCGGCTCAAATGGGAAGAGGAAGTAAAAGCTGAATGAATCAAACCCTTTTGACTCATAATTGAGGAAAAAACAGGTCGATAGGAAAGGGCACAGTGGTTGATAAGTCTTAATATTAAAGGTGCACTGTGTCCTTTTGCAGGCGGGGGTCGTTCGCTCCCTTTTCTCCGTGGAGGCGTCAGCACTGTGCCTAGAATGACGTAGAGACGTTTCTTATTGTCTTTATTTGTAAAGGGACAGCACATATTATAAAATTATAAAATGTAAATATTAGGGGTGTAACAATAATTGAAATATCCTGATCGTATCGTCAAAGGTCTCACAATAATATCGTGGAGCATCACAATATATCGAATCCCAAGTCTCTTTGCTTAAATGAACAGTTCTGATGCAGAAATAGCTAAAAAAAAAAAAAAAAGAGGGAACTACATAGACCATGATCCTTTGCTCCGTTTCAGTGCAGACGACATGAAGAAATAACTGTTCTAAGCACTTTTGCATCTTCATTCTTTGGATTAAGTCTGTGAAGCATTTTTAGAGGAAAAAGTAACAGCTTCATGACAAAATATTGCAATAAATCTGGTACAGTGAGATGTTTATGGTGAAAATATCGTACAGAGAGATTTGGATTTCGTTCCACCCCTAATGACAATAAATGTTGCACCAAACGACTGGTCAAAGCGTTTTATAATGTCAGTCTGGTTATTATGTAGAATATCGTAATAATATCTTGAGCTTTCCCACGATATCGCAGTAAATATTGTACCGTGAGACTTGGATATCGTTCCACCCGTAGTAAATATCATTAGCCCAAATTATAATTGCCTAAGTCATATTTGAACGTTTTCAGAAAACAAGAAAAGAAACACATTTTTTAGCACAAGCACATTGGTATTTTTTTTTTATATTATTGATATTATAACAGAGGTCAACAGGTCAACCAGATGTGTGAGCAAGTTTCCAAAAATAGAAAGACACAACACTGACTGCAGAACGATGCAGCAGTGGTCGGAGAGTAAAGTCAGGCAGATATCACAATATGGCCAAAAAATTCCTTAGACAATTATACTATTAGGCTAATGATATGTAAAGATTATATCTAACGTGGCAGGTTAATGTTAAATAATGTTCACGACAGGAGGAAGTACAGCAAAAATCACACAAAAGTACAGAACACCAGCTCACTCACAGTTAGGTTCAGTTCAATTTGAGTTCGAAGTCAAGAGCTAAAACAGTTAAACCAACATCTCCTCAGTATAAAATACAGATTTAGTTAAACATGGAGACACATTTGACCATTGAACAAACACTGTTTTAAAGCTTTAGAAAACGCTGCATCTCATTTATAATTGTAAGTTAATGTAATATGAAGGACAAACCGTTGAATAATGCAAAAAAAGAGGCAAACTAAACAGACTTTGATATAAATCATATGCGAAAGAGAAACAGAAACGTTCAAATCCTCTCATATTGTCACGTGAAGCTTTTGTCGCTTTCTAGTCTTACTCACTGTGGGAAGAGGAACCGCGGCTTTAAGTCAAGTACGAGTTCTGTGACTTCAGTGAAATACACAGTGTCAGTAAACTGGTGACGTGGCCTCGGTTTCGCGTTTTACCAACAGAAGTTTGGCAGAACTCGGCAGTTTGTCGAACTCTGCGAAAGGATTATCGTCTAAAGATCGAGAATATTTCCTCAACAAACTGATTTGGGACAAGACACAGTTTCCACAAGATGAGACGAGTTCGGGTCCATAAGAACTCGATTCAGTTTCCAGTTTTGGCCTCACAGTTTTTTTTATTTATTTGATTTCATATTTTAGTTTCTACACTGGACAAAAAACGATATCTAGTGAAGTTAAAATGACTTGAATTAAGAACATTTTACTTTATTTGAGTCGATTCAACAAGATGTCTTCCACTGGCAGATCATTTTACTCGCCGAGTGAAATTTACTCAAATCATGGTAAAACTTTCTTAATTCCAGTCATCTGAACTTGATTAGATTTTGCTAGTGTTGCTCTTTGGAACTGTAAGAGATGTAACTTATCAAATCGTATTGAAAAAAAATCTCACAGCATCATTTTTCTCACGTGTGGACGATCTGGAGGCAGTTTTATCTCACGAGATTTTGTGGCACGAGATCCCGTCCCATTCCTAAGGCTTCCTCTATTTTATTTCATGTAAGGCGGGTAAAGAGGAACCAGAAATTTCACTCTGGGCATAAAGGGTTTTCTGACAGACAAAACATGAACTAAAACATTTGGGCATTTCCAAAGAATAGATCGAAAAAATGTGAAAATTATACCGAAAGTGCAAGAAAAGTGCAAATATTCAAACTGTTTAGTATCATCAACCTTGACTTTTGCCTTACTCCTAATAAATAGTGGAACTTTATGAAATAAATGTAGTAAAGTACTGTATTTAAGTATAAATGTAGGTATCCGGTGCACTCGGAAGCTTTATTAGATCTTAAAATCTGAGCAAAACACTTACTTTTTACTCTTTAAGTACATTTTTAAACAGGTATTTTAATACTTTTACTCCAAGGACTGCAAATGGAAAGAAACTTGCAGCTAAATCTGCCACGGAGCATCTTTTCTGCATGAGATTAATGTTTTTTTTGCACTGTCCTCGTCTTAAATAAATGAATAAAATAAGAAGATTTTGATGCAATAATTTTCCTTATTACTTTTTGATCCAGTATACGTACTTTCACTTAGTACTTCCACTGCTCCTAATCCGTATAGCCTATAAAAATATTCTTCAAGTATAAGTAAACGTATGATAAACTATTTTTTTTACATATACCTATAACGTAAATGAATGGAAGTAGTTATAATGAACCATCTCCCACACTTTTAGACGGAGCTCTCATTGCTGAGGCCCGTCCCGTGAGCCGAAGTGTCCCGGATTCGGTGCTCCACTGTAGGCCAACCTGAGCGAGCACCGCGGGCCCGAGCGGCTCCGTGGAGAGGCCGTCCCACACAGATCGGTGACGCTTTAACCTGTGCTGCTCCAAATACTGTGCTTAAACTGCACCAGCTTATTTAGGCCCTCACTAACGCATGGAATATACCCCACACAAGGGCAAACACTGGTATTCTGATGACGGGGACTGGAATACAAAATAAAACCTTAAATAGTTCTTCCTTTTGCGATTGAAGGGGGGAGTGTTTGTAATAAGACACCTGCAGTTTTGTGTGATGTCACCAACTACTTGAAATCGCAGAGACCACCGCGGGCAGCACAAACTTAGATTTAGGTCTAGTTTGCACTAAAATGTCCAAAAAATGCTTTCAGTAATGCTATTAAAACACTGTATACTCAGTTTAGCAAAAAACTGCAAAGTTTTGTGGCCAAAAACGTCAACAATCTGAACATTTGTTATCTATAGGACTTTTAAAGGATGCATAAATTTGAATATTATTTCATGTTTTGTCAGTCTGATCACATAACTTGATAAAGCACTATGTAACTTTTCCTGTGAGGGTTCTGCATTGTTGAGGTGTTATGACATCACATTTTTCTAACATGATGCTATTATTACATGAGTTTTATTTCTCTAAGACCTTGAAAAACACGCATTCTTACGGTGGGTGGAACATCTCTCCACAGATCCGGCTCGTTTCCATGGAGTTAAATAAATTGTAATGCCACAATGCACAATATTTTAATCACCATGGGAACAAGCAGATGGTAGCCCTGTCTTCATAAAAGTTGCATAGTTTAATACATCTACTTTTTTGTAGATTTATTTTTAAGTTATTTAAATTTTTTTTTGTGTTAAACAGACAATAAGGGAGACAGTGGACATAACAGCAAACATACTGCATGCATTTATTTTATTTTCATATCGAATTTACTTATGTACTTTATAAGGTGCTGCTTATTATTATTATTATTATTATTATTATTATTATTATTATTATTATTATTATTATTATTAATAATAATAATAATAATAATAATAATAATAATAATAGAAAAATACTTTATTTTTAGTTATTTTATTTTGTGGTCGTATTTTATTTTGAAAACGGAAACTGTGCCGCCCACTTCCGGTCCCGCCTTGCCTGCACCACGTGACCGCTCCTTAGCTACCGCGGAGCGTCGCTGTTGCTACGGGCCAGAGCCGGGGGAGGATGAAGTTTGCGGAGCCCAGGATTCTCCGCTCTTTTCTGCGCTGTTTTTACGCCCTCAGATAAAACCTAAAGCGCGGGTTATGATGGCATCCACCTGGGAACTTTGTCCGTTAACCCCGCAATCTGCCCTTCCACACTTCCGCGCCTTTTTCCCGTGCTAAAGCGTGTTTTTCACTCGGCATGGTGAAGATTAGTTAGCATGCTAGCAAGATAGCCTCAAGATCTCCGCATCTCGTCGACCACGCCTGCCCGTGACAGGTCTGTGATGGTACTTTTAGTAACTTTTACGCGCTGCTGCGCTGTTTATGAGAATTATTTGATGAACTTGTATTGTTTTTGTTGCGTAACGTCAGCGGAATTGCTCAACAGGTGTTCCCGTAGCCTAAATCCCTGTGACGGTCATGATGCGCCTCTAATAGGATTGAGCCCTCTCCATCCTGCCCGGAGCTGGAGTAGTAGCCAGGAAAACTAAGGATAAACTTACCGTTAAACCGAGTGGAAAAATAAAAGCAAAAACGGATCTGTTTGTTTTATAAGTTATAGCCAAGTTGTTTAGTAGTTTGTGATTCTTGTAAATATCATAATAACATACCTCAACTTACAACTTACCTCCACTCTTGCTCATCTCATCTCGTCTTAAAATTTAAACTGAGACCTGGGTATTTAATGTAGAATAATTTTAATATAAATTTTAGCAGCAGGGTTGCAACTAATGATGATTTTAGTTGACTAGTCACATGTTTTTTGTTTTTTTTTCTTCAGATTTTTAACCAAATAAAAGTTGAACTGCAGAGACTGAAGGGTTCTAAATAGAGAAAATTTACACTTAAAGTGTTTAATGCATGAAAATCTGCAATTATTTTATCTTTTAATACATTTAGTTGTAATAATGCTGCTGACTTTCTTATAAAAAAAGGTCTTCGTGCATTTTAGAGTTTGTAGTTCAGATAAACATAATTAAAATACATTTATGACATTTTTGTTGTTGCAGGGGTGGGTGATTAACAAAAAAACAAATATCTCAAGGTTTATTTTTTATTTTTTTTGCATGAGCTTGATCACAATATTTGACAACGCATCAGAAATGTGCTAAAAAGCCCCTGTAAATGTCTTGGTTAAGGTTTAAGCATCGCACAAAACATGAATGGAACATGACATAAACCACAAAAGTGCAGAAATAACACTTTATACTTTTGTTCGGGAGATTACACCGGACTTTTCTGTTAATTAATAAATAAAACTGTTTTTCCATATGTCTCCCAGCTCTAATTAGTATAAAGCAGTGGTATATGGGCGGGGTTCAGAGACTGTATGAAATCATCAAAATCACGTCCATAAAAGCTGGAAAATACTTGGTTCTATGTTAAACAGGAACTTGAACTTGTCAGAAAATACAAACATAAATATGTGTGGCGTTAGTGCACTAATTACAATGGAGCCCTGGATTATGTCGTCTAATCTCAGAGAATTTTGAGCCTGATGTTAAACCAATGGAGGGTTTAAAATACTGAAAACTAAACTAAAAGTGTTCATTCAGTCGTGACAGCTGCTTATATTCTATCACTCTCTCTTCTTCTTCTTCTTCTTTTTTTTTTTTTTACATTATTTTTGCAAATCTATCTCTGTTAGTGTAAGTGTCACGATACTGAAATTTCCAAACTAAGGAATAGACTCGATACTCGATACCGATTCCAATAACACAATGATAAAAAAAAAAGATTCTTTATTACTAAAACACTTCACATATGAACTACAGCTGTACAGTAGTTTCACTGTGATGTGTGTCATGTTTAATTCATATCACAGTGTTATTATATTAATTATACTAATTATCAGAAAAAAATGACATGAGATTTTTGTCAAGATTTTGTTAAATGAAGTAGTTAATTATAAAGCTATTGTGTCATTTGCACTTTAACATTTGATTTAGTTTATTTAATTTAACCATATTATTTTGAATGTATTTTATCACTGTATTTTCTATTGATTGATTGAGCCCCTTTTTTCTAAATAAAATAAATATCAGCCTTTATTATTAATAAGCCTGATTTAAGCCTTTACATTTTTTCTACCTTGATTTGTTCCATGAATCATCAGCAAAGTTACTATAGGTTTACTAAAAAACCTTTGTGGTGATCACATTTTATCATCTTATTCTTCATTAAACTTTATTTATATTATTTAGGTTTTTGCTTGTTCAGCTGTGAGTGGATTTGATTTGATTATTGAACACAAATGAGATCAATTAAATCTACACAGTGTTGATATCTAATGGGCCCCGGGGCCACTGTGCACTGGAAAAATCGTGCGTCAGCGTCAAAAAAGGTTACGAACCCCTGATTTAGACGATATAATGTGATTTTCAATATTAAATTATAGCACTTCCTTTTATATTTCCTCGTATCCTTGACGTGGCCACTGAATCTCTCCGCAGGCTCCTGAGGGGACATGGGGAAACTGCAGAGCAAGTTCCGCAAGAGGTCGGATCTCTACAGGTGAAGTATTTATAGTATTTATTGTTTTCCACTTTTCAAAAATACTGCTGACACGGCATCCTGAGCAGAAAAACAACCACAACACTGCAGGATTCATATAGTTTAAACTGAGGCGGAGTTTTGCTGTGGAAATGTCGGATTACAGATTTATTGACCTGGTTTATGGTTCATATTTCTGTAATTTCTGGGCCTGTCCACATGAAATAAAAACATTAAAATATTCAAGTGATATTTGTAGTTCTACAGGTTGCAGTAAACTTAACATTTTTCTATTTAAACCCACACCTCCCACCCTACAAAGTCCCTCATGGGCAAATACAGAACAAATATACACACACAAATTCATATGCAGACTACATATACATATACATATACATATACATATACATATACATATACATATACATATACATATACATATACATATACATATACATGTATATAGCCTATAGAATAGAATATACACATACATCTGCACATGTACACGTATATGCATGTATATATGCACATACACGTATACACACACATTTAAAAAATGTAAAAATAGAAAAGGAGAGAGAGAGAAAAAAGTCCAGGTTTAAGTTTCCTCTGTATAAAACAAGACCTCATCAGAAACTGCACTATACATACTTACTGCATTGTCCATCCATCCATCCATCTTCTTCCGCTTATCCGGGGCCGGGTCGCGGGGGCAGCAGTCTAAGCAGGGGCTCCCAAGCTTCCTTCTCCCCAGCCACTTCCTCCAGCTCCTCCGGACGGACCCCGAGGCGTTCCCAGGCCAGCCGAGAGACATAGTCCCTCCAGCGTGTCCTGGGTCTTCCCCGGGGCCTCCTACCGGTGGGACATGCCCGGAACACCTCCCGTGGGTGGCGTCCTGGTGGCATCCGGACCTGTTGCCCGAGCCACCTCTGGTGGCTCCTCTCGAGGTGGTGGAGCAGCGACTCTACTCCGAGCTCCTCCCGTGTGACCGAGCTCCTCACCCTATCTCTAAGGGAGACTTATTGCATTGTGTCATACATAAAGAATGAACAATTAACAGAGAGTCCACATGATTCGTACATTCTCCAAACATGTGGTCTGATAAAGGCCTCCAAGTAACAACTATGCAGTGCACTCAGATCTCGGTTTAGTCTGTGGACTGGACCAGCAAGAAATGGTCTTTTTTTTTCTGCTGCTCGAATGCACGGAGCAACAGCAAAACACTGACACAGAGTTCAGCGTCGGGAGAAATAAACAAAAGTGAAATATTTCTTCACAATCGCTCCAGAAAACGGTGCCGTTATTCAACCCCAAAGACAATATGAGGTAATATGACACGTTTGTGGAGCCGTTCCCGAACAAATAACGATAAGGCTCGACATTTATGGACTGGAGGTTGTGGATATTTCTCCCGTAGAGTCACGTTCTGCAGGCCTCTGTCCTCCGTCTGAAATCATGCAGTCAAATCCTGCGTGAACTCGGGCTTTTGTTCGGATGATGTGGGCTGGGAAACCTAAGGGCCCCGGGGATAATGAGGACTTCCTGTGTTCTGCACCAGAGGCCAGTGTGTGGTCATGTGAAGTTTGAGTGTGTAACAGACTGTGTGAACTGTCCAACAATCAGTGAGATACAGGAGAAAAGATGATTATGGCCATTCACTTAGATCTGATCTATTATGGAGACACAAATAGTTTTGAATCTTTGACTTTTATACATTTATATCAATACAATGAGCAGCAAAGTGTCATTTCCTTATGCCAGTCTTGTCCAGGTTGTTTTTAGCCCATGAGGGTGAATTTTACACTATCAGGGGCCACAACTGGGACACTGGGGTTGTACATTGTGCCCGGAGCTGGAGCAGAAGCCAGAAAAACTAAAGATAAACTCACCGTTAAACCGAGTCATGGAAAAATAAAAGCAAAAACGGATCTGTTTGTTTTATAATAAGTTATAGCCAAGTTGTTTAGTAGTTTGCGATTCTCATAAATATCATAATAATGTGGTAATTACCTCAACTCCTGCTCATCTCATCAGTATTTTAAAAAATTACGCTGAGACCTGAGTGTTTACTATAGAATAATTTTAATATTAATGTTAGTAGTGGTGCTGCTGGTCCATTTTTAGTAGTCGAATAGTCAGATTTCCCCCCCCCTCTCATTTTTAACCAAATAAAACTGAACTGCAGAGACTGAAGGCTTCTAAATAGAGAAAAATTACAAATAAAGTGTTTTATGTGTTAAAATCAGGAATAATTTTATCTTTTAATACATTTAGTTATAATAATGCTGCTGACTTTGTTATAAAAAAGGTCTTTTTGTGCGCATTAGAGTTTGTAGTTCAGATAAACATGATTAAAAGTGTGATCTGAAAGTGTTTTAGGGGCTCAGAATTATTTTTAACCTAAAAGTGTGTGTACTCCAACAAAGATAATATACCCGTTCATATTTTAGTGTTCTCAACCCTGAAAGAATTCATGTCACAAGCGCTGCGTGTCATAAAAATCCGATTTCTAAATGTCCCCGTGCTCTCGCTCCCCTCGGTGCCGCTGTGTGCAGGTCGTCCGGGGCTCAGAAGGAGGACGGGGCCTTGGACAGTCAGGTGCTGCAGTATGAACCTGCTCACCAGGGCTCCATCAACTCTGTGGTGAGCCTGAGCCCAGAGGCCTGTGTGTCCGGGGGCAGTGACCAGGTGAGTGCGTCTGCTCTGTGGAGGTCTGCACACACTCGTATCACCCAGGAGGAGGCCTCACCACAGCCATATGCCGAGGACGTCTGTTATTGCCATGGAGCTCCACAGTGACTGCCCACCCTGAGACTAGGGAAGTAAATTTACCATGAATTTTTCCTCCTAGACTTAAAAAACCTGCTGTTATTATAACGCTTGTCAAATTTTCAGTTCTTTTTAGACTAGACGCACCCGTGTGTGGACTGAAGTTACCACATACTGCAGCGGATTAGCCTTCGTTGTGCTTTTTAAACTAGAGCTAGAATAGTCGAAGGGAAAAATGAATGGGAAAATTACTTCTGAAACATGGGCCGAATTTGACTGTTAGTTAGTGTTACAGTGCAGGATTCATCTGCTCTAATTTCCTCTCCTTTTTTCTGTTTCTTCTTGTTTTCTTTAGGCTGAGATCTGTTTTATTTCTGATTTTGTCCTGGTTCATGTCATGTAAGTAAAATTCTGTCTTTTTGTATGTTTCTCTGCTCTGTGTCCAGGCTGTGGTGGTGTATGACTGGACCCAGGGCCGCATGTGCCAGTCCCTCCAGGGCCACACTCGGGAGGTCACCAAGGTAATGCTTTACAAAAGAATATGTCTGTTCTCCTCGCACTTACAGTTGTGCTCATAAGTTTACAGACCCTGACAGAATTTGATTGATTTCTTGTCCGTCTTTCACAGAATATGAACAATAACACAAAAACTTTTCTTTCACTCATGGTTGGTGCTTGAGTGAAGCCGTTTATTATCAAACACCTGTGTTTCCTCTTTTTAAACCATAATGAAACAGAAACTACACAAATGACCCAGTGAAGCTGGAGTCTTTTGTGATAGTTGTGGATGTGTTCTTTTCTCTGATGGTAAAGCTGCTCATTCTTCTGGGCAAAAGGCTCCAGTTCCTGTAAATTCTTGGGCTCTTGTTTGAACTGCAGCTTGAATCTGCCCAGAGGCTCAGTGATACTGAGGTCAGAAGAGACGAACACTCCAGAACCTTCACTTTATTCTGCTGGAGCCAGTGACAGCTCCACTTTGTGTTTTGGATCATTATCATGTTGAATATCCAAGTACGTCCCATGTGCAGCTTCTGGACCAACAAATCATAAATTCTGCCAGGGGACGTAAACTTATGAGCACAACTGTAAATCTCCCTCCAAACCCAGTTTCTCCTGATGTGATGCTGCCTGTGGCCCCTGTGCAGTGAGACAGACCCTCTCCTCCTCCTCCTGCTGCAGTAATGCTTCCCTGTGTGTCAGGTGCTGTGTTATCCCGGCACCACGTGGATCTTCAGTGCTTCCCGGGATAAGACGGTTTTCATGTGGGACCTGAACCAGGGATATGAGCCCATCCAGGAGTTCTGTGGACATGAGCTGGTGGTCAACGGCATCGCTGTCAGCCCTGGTACGTTACTACAGACTTTTACTTTGGCGTTTATGGCAACTCTCCTCTCGTCAGTATTATGAATGAGTGTTTATTCGGACAGAACATACACTTTTATAATGGAACTGCATAGATACGGAACAAAAAACAAATGCTTCTTAACTATAACGACAAACAAAAATAAATGTCACGCAGATTTTGCTGATGTCCAAAAAGGAGGAAGTAAATACTTATCTAACCCCACCCCTTTTTTCCACTGTCCCAAATGAACAAAGAGCATAATATAGACTTCTCATTTCCTGTACATTAGAGGCTATAATTGTACAGTACACGCATTTCATTACAAAACAACAACTACAACGAACACGTATACATTATTCTAGGATTTGAACGGGGAAAGGGCCTCACTGGGTCCTTCAAATCAGGAAGGAAATGTTTGTCTAAGAACCATGAAACTCTAGAGATGTGACAACGACCGAACACACAGAACAGTCACTGCAGCAGCTGCGAGTGACACTGGACATGAGTTTTTCTCAAAAATATGACACGTTCAAGCTCTAATCCCCATGACCCTTTTCAGCAAAACAATACAAGACTTACACACTGTTTTAAAGGACTTAACATCGCAGTTTTCTTATATCACCACTTCGTCATTATTGTTCCATCCCCGCCGACTCTTCTGAGATGTTTGTGTTTTTCTCAGATGGGAGGAAACTGTGCAGTGGTTCCCGGGACAACTGGATGTGTTTGTGGGACATAGAATCTGCCAAATGTGAACAGCGCCACAACATCTCCAGAAACCTGGTGAGGCCTCATGTTTTACACGGTCTGAAGGAGAAGAGATGGTCTGAATAACAGGTTAAATGTGTCGCAGGTGACTCATGTGTGCTGGGTGCCCGGCAGCTCCACCATAGCCCAGACCTCTGAGGACAAGACCATCAGGTACGTTTAATATTTATTAGACTTCAAAATAAAACTTGGAACACACAATATGCGTTCTTTCCTCAAGTAATTAGGATACAAATAGATCAGTATTGTGCATTTTGTTCATTGTGGACTCTTGCACTACATTTGTGTTTTTATTATGTAGAGCAGCAGAATACATTGAAACGTCATGTTCACAGGGCTTTTATTGTCAAAACATATGAATAAGTCACTTTTTTGCCTGTGCAGTTTGAGCTGTAACGCAGTATTAACAGGTGTTACTATTGCTCAGGTTAATACACACATCTGTAACGATATTTTGAGCACAGCCTATTAAAAAGGCTTATTCATCAAGAAAAAACAGGTCCATTCACTTCTTGTTGTTCATAATAATATTTCATTGTGACAAGCAACAGATTAGACTTGTGTTTTTAACATGTACGACCTGGAATCTGAATTTAATCAATGAATAATCAAATAATCAGAGGGCTGTGGGCGGGGAGAGGGGTTTGGTGACACTTTCAGAGCTCTTAAGCCTCAAACGCAGCACGATACTCAAACAGGCATGAATGAGTCAAACTGTAACTTGAGCAATAAAACATAAAACATAAAACATCCCCTTTAAGGTAGAAAGTGCTGTGAACCTTGGAGCCTCTGCAGTCTGAGGTCAGTCCAGGTCTCTGCTGGTGGTGACCTGACCTCAGCTCTGCTCAGGACATTTATCACATGATGGATGATCTGTTCAGAGGAAATCACATTAATAAGGGCGAGGGCCTTCTCCTGCACTTAGCCGCGCTCCACAGAACAAACCGACATTAGATCAGGGCGTTTGGTTCAATCCAATATGAAATATATGAAATATATGAAATATATGAAATATCCCCAAACCTTCAACCTTTTATACAAGAGCATCACTGTGTCCGTCCAGATGACCCAAAATATCTGCGTATGGATGTGGTCCTGGTTCAGTCCTGGTTCAGTCCTGGTTTAGTCCTGATTCAGTCGCAGTTCAGTCCTCTTGAGTCAGTCCTGGTTCAGTCCTGGTTTAGTCCTGGTTTAGTCCTGGTTCAGTCCTGGTTCAGTCCTATTGAGTCAGTCCTGGTTCAGTCCGGGTTCAGTCCGGGTTCAGTCCTGGTTTAGTCCTGGTTCAGTCCTGGTTCAGTCCTCTTGAGTCAGTCCTGGTTCAGTCCTAGTTTAGTCCGGGTTTAGTCCGGGTTCAGTCCGGGTTCAGTCCGGGTTCAGTCCGGGTTCAGTCCGGGTTCAGTCCGAGTTTAGTCCTGGTTCAGTCCTCTTGAGTCAGTCCTGGTTCAGTCCTAGTTTAGTCCTGGTTTAGCCCTAGTTTAGTCCGGGTTCAGTCCGGGTTCAGTCCGAGTTTAGTCCTGGTTCAGCCCTGGTTCAGTCTTTAATTATTTCTGATTCAGTTTTATTTCAGTCCGGGTTCAGTCCGGGTTCAGTCCTGGTTCAGTCCTGGTTTAGTCCTGGTTTAGTCCTGGTTTAGTCCTGGTTCAGTCCTGGTCCAGTCCTGGTCCAGTCCTGGTCCAGCTCTGGTTCAGTCCTGGTTCAGCCCTGGTTCAGTCCTGGTCCAGTCCTGGTTAAGTCCTGGTTTAGTCCTGGTTCAGCCCTGGTTCAGTCTTTAATTATTTCTGATTCAGTTTTATTTCAGTCCGGGTTCAGTCCGGGTTCAGTCCTGGTTTAGTCCTGGTCCAGTCCTGGTTTAGTCCTGGTTTAGTCCTGGTTCAGTCCTGGTTTAGTCCTGGTTCAGTCCTGGTTCAGTCCTGGTTTAATCCTGGTTCAGTGCTAGTTCAGTGCTGGTTCAGTCCTGGTTTAGTCCTGGTTTAGTCCTGGTTTAGTCCTGGTCCAGTCCTGGTCCAGTCCTGGTCCAGTCCTGGTTCAGTGCTGGTTCAGTCCTGGTTCAGTCCTGGTTCAGTCCTGGTTCAGTCCTGGTTTAGTCCTGGTTTAGTCCTGGTTCAGCCCTGGTTCAGTCTTTAATTTATTTCAGTCCGGGTTCAGTCCAGGTTCAGTCCAGGTTCAGTCCGGGTTCAGTCCGGGTTCAGTCCTGGTTCAGTCCTGGTTTAGTCCTGGTTCAGTGCTGGTTCAGTCCTGGTTTAGTCCTGGTTTAGTCCTGGTTCAGTCCTGGTTCAGTCCTGGTTCAGTGCTGGTTCAGTGCTGGTTCAGTGCTAGTTCAGTGCTGGTTCAGTCCTGGTTTAGTCCTGGTTTAGTCCTGGTTCAGTCCTGGTTCAGTCCTGGTTCAGTCCTGGTTCAGTCCTGGTTCAGTGCTGGTTCAGTGCTGGTTCAGTCCTGGTCCAGTCCTGGTCCAGTCCTGGTTTAGTCCTGGTTCAGTCCTGGTTCAGTCCTGGTTCAGTCCTGGTTCAGTCCTGGTTCAGTCCTGGTTCAGTCCTGGAAACACAGAGTTAGCTGCAGATGTCTTGCTGCAGCAGGAAGGGCATCCGGTGTAAATGTCTTTGGTGTGTTTTTGGTGCAGGATGTGGGACACCCGGGTGTGGCAGGTCACCCACACGTTTCCAGCCAAACAGTACATCCAGACTCACTGTGACGTGTCTGCCAACGGCCACTACCTGGTGTCCAGCAGCAACGGCTTCGGGGGACAGGGCTGCGAGGCCACGGTCAGAGCCCCACTCACCAACATACTGTCTATTTATTTATTTATTTATTTAGTTATTTATTTGAAAAGGGACAATGCACATTAATCACCATCAAAACATAAAACAAAACAGGTAAATGTGCCCGAGTTCGCTGATAAGAGCTCATTTGCATCGGTCGTCCCTTTGCCGGATGTCAAAAAGGCCGAAAAGAAAATACGCTTAAAAAGTTACACATTAAAAATGACACAAATGTACAATAACATTAGAAAAATACAATAAAAGTTTTAGTGTTCACACATTTGCGTTTCTAAAAGCCACTTTTTAGCGTTCTTTTTAAAAGCAGAGGATGAGGTGAGGATGTTCTGATGGTTTTTCTGTGAGGAATAACGCTCTTCCCTCACTGCTCCTCTGGTCCCTGCGTCACCACATCTGAAATGAACAAAGTCATTCGGCGAAGGGGCCGAGCCGTGTTTAATCTTGTACATGAGACAGATATTTTTAAGACCGGAGAGTTTAGACCACATGTGTCAAACATGCGGCCCGGGGGCCAGATCCGGCCCTCCAAGACCTTTAATCTGGCCCTCGGCTGATTTTTCTATTAAAATACTTAAAATTTTCAGATTTTTCTGTTAATTTTCTGCACCGTTTAGCATAGCAGCGTCTCCGGCGTTTCTGTACGTTGCGACTCCCACCAGAGCAGCACAAATGAAGACTTTCCTCTTTCCAAACGCTCTTAAAGGACGATCGTTTTGACTGTCGACCGTGACCCTCATCAGCAAAATGTCAAAAAATGAGAAAAGCAGATGCTGAGTTCAGGATTTCCCAAGAAAAATAGTCTAATTCTTATTTGTTGACAGAGGTGAATGGGAAATCTGTGCTCAGTGTGTTTGGAACAAGTGGCGTTGCTCGAGGAATATAATCTTAAACACCACTACGAGACACGGAGAAAAATACAATAACTTGAAGAGAGAACTGAGTTTTCTGATCCGGCCCTTTTGGGATCAAAGTAGGCTGCATACGGCCCCCGGACCAAAATGAGTTTGACACCCCTGGTTTAGACCGACCTGTCCTGAAACCACCAAAGCCCGACACGCTCACTTTAGATTTCTACCACAGTGTTGGGAAATGAATGGGATTTTTGTCTTATTTTAGCAGTTTATTGTTTGTCGTCTATCAAATGTTAAAGATGCACTATGTAACTTAGTGCAAAGTGCAGGTTGTCTCCATGATGATGTTTCTTTACCTGGAATATTTCACAGTGTGGCATTAAGGTGATTCACAGTGCCTCGTTTCCAGCGTTGCTCAGGCCTGAGGTCAGGGCACGAGGAGCCTCCACACAGTGAAGCTTTAACATGTTTTTACTTCTAAAGGCAGGATTGCACACATGGTCTCAGAATGCTTTCCAGGTGCTGAAAGTGATTTTGCGGCAATAAAAAATGAAATAAAAAACGGTTATAACTTTAGCATAGAACGAGATAGAACCAAGATTCCAAATGTATTTTGCACAGGTCCCAAAGCCCCACGTGCACAGCAGAAATGACACTGAATATCTTTTGTAGTTTTCCCACAATTTCACTTGTTAAATTGATCCATCTAGCATTTTATTCAAGAACAGATATTAGTACATTACTGAAAATAATAAACTACGACTACTATTACTAAAATAATAACTATAGTAAGCCCCAACAGTGGTGGTGCCTGTCCTGATGGAGAAAGAGGAGTTTAATGCCATACTGTGAAATATTTCAAAAACGGTAACATCAAGAAGGGATTTTTCCTTTACATAAATCTTACTGCATTTGTTGTGCGCGTGTCCGATGTAGTAAAAGTACTGGTTGTGTCCTCCGCAGCTGTGGGACCTGCGTCAGCCCGGCTGTAAAGTGGTGGAGTACAGGGGCCATCTCCAGACCACCGCCTGCTGCGTCTTCCTCCCCTCCGCCACCGGGGGGAGCCCTCTGGTGGCCACGTCCTCGCACGACAGCTCCGTCAAGATCTGGGACCAGAACACGGCAGGTACCGAACCACTGGAAAACTCATATTTGTCATAGTTCGGAAATTGCACTGGTGTTTTTCAAGGTGCAGGCGGTAAATTTTCCGGTGGAGAGCTCCTGCCTGTCAATCAATCAGTCAAACTTTATTTATAGAGCGCTTTTAATACAAAAAAATGTGACACAAAGCGCTTTACAGTGATTAAAGAAGATCCCATAAACTAAACAAGTCTTTATTTACTACTAACTGAAACAGGAAACTATGAGATTAGTACGATCTTTCATAACTCTTTCTCTATAATCACTACAATATCTATAACTACAGAGAAAAAAAGAAAATAGAGGAAGAACAACCAAAAGAACAAACACATAAAGACATTATGACAAGACAAGGCAGGAGTCCAGTTTCCATCACACTGCTCTGTTTCTCCATTGGTTTTCAAGGTCATTTCTATGCAGAACTCCAAGTTTCCTCCAGATTTTATCCAAAAATTGCGATTTAGAGCCTCCATGTCCAAGTGTGTCCATCAGACCCCGGCCCAGAGTCACAAAGTTCGAGTACTTGAAGCTCTGCCGCTCGCTGTAGTTTCCGCGCAGCCAAGTGGGGCTTTGAACAGCTGCTTCAGTATTTGAATTTTCAGAGAAATCAGGTCCAAGCGCGATTCAATCCGCAAAGTCCCGTCATCCTGGTTCTGAATCGGTAGATCCTCTGTGCCCTGATCCTGCTTGTCCTGTGGAAGAAAGTGTCAAACTTAAGAGAACCATTTATCAGATCCATAGTTAGTTTAGTTTAGGAGAAAAGAGCGGAGAGACTCTCGAAGAATAAGACACATTAGACCAGACGAGACAGAGAGATGCGTCCTGTCTACGTTAAACTTGTCTATCGCCATGGAAACAAGCAAGTGACTCCACTAGGCCAAGTTACAGGTCATATCTGTGGAGAGAGTGTACATGTGGTGATCTGTGGTGGTTGTTTTTTATACAGAACTAAACTACTACATGCACTACTACTATAGGGGGACCAGATGTTCAAAATTCAGAACTGGGGCACACTCGGGTTGGGATGGTTGATGTAAATAAAACTGTGAAAAGTGCGTGAAACATTGTCCACGCTCGACTCATTAGTGGATCAGTCATAACATGAGGGATTTCTGTCGGTACCATTTTCAATCACGGTTTTCTGTGTTTTAGCTTAACAAATGACAATCTGTCCCCCTCTTTACTGTTGGTGGGTAATAAATTGGTCAAAAATAGGAACAACTGGGACATTTCTTGTGTAAAACTGGGACAAATCAGTGGTTTTGGAGGAATCTGCTGGGACAGGGGACACAGGGCTCAGAACTGGGACTGTCCCGGGTAAACAGGGACGTCTGGTCACCAAAGATGAGCGACTGTGTCCAAATAATTTCCCTCAATACAGTTTGTTTAAGTCTAAGTTAGGCTGACCAGATTTTCAAAATAAAAAACTGGAACATCCCTGGTTTGTGGTGGTTGGTATAAACAAATGCGTAATTAAGTAAAGTTTTTCTCAGCACTAATGTGAGTCAGTATATTCACACTTTTTGTGTTTTGGTCATTTTTAAGCAGCTTTTCTGTATTTTACCCAAACTAATGACAATTTATGCCTCTCTTTACTGTTGGTGGGTAATAAATTGGTCAAAAATAGGGACACATGGGACATTTCTGATATAAAACTGGGACAAATCACTGGTTTTGGATCAATCTGCTGGGACAGGGGACACAGGGCTCAAAACTGGGGCTGTCCCGGGTAAACAGGGACGTCCGGTCACTGTGTACTACTAATGTTTTTGTGTAACTGTATTCGTGCAGTTAGTTACTTCGGCAGGATTCAGAAGAGTTTTATAAAATCAAAGGAATAACTTGCAATCACACATTCGAGACTTTTAAGAGTATTGGTAGAAGGTAAAAACAAATGCATAACCAATAACCGGCGGTGTCGTTGTGCCCTCAGCCTGTCTGGGGACCCTCTCTCTGGATGGAGCCGGCCCTCTGGTGGCCCTGGCGCCCAGTGACCCCGTCAATCTGATCTGTGCCAGCTTCAACTCAGGTCTGCACCACCTCCAGCTGGGCCACGGCTCGCCCCAGGGCCAGACCCAGGCCCAGGCCCACGGGGGAGGGGGCTCGGGGGGCCCGGGGGGAGTGGACATCCGCCTGGTCGCTCGGTTTTAACTCTTTGCACCCAAAACATTCAACAAAGCGGTGGCCAGAAAAGAGGCGTCTGTGAAATTGTGAAATGTGAATGTGGCAAGAATCAAGTTTACCTGAAATAATCTTTTATCTCGGTTTGAGAAGCTTTGACTTGGTGAAAAACGAATGTACAACTCTGGGGAAAAAATAAGAGACCACTGCGTTTTTTTGTCTGAAATCAGCATCTCTACATGTGTGAGAGTCGTTTTATTCCAGCGTCTGTTGAATTCAACACAAACACACCTCATTCTGCTTCATGAGGCACTGATGAGGAGATCACCTGAACCAAACCTGATTTAAGGAGGAAAAGGAGGAAAAAACACTTATGATTCTACCAAATATTGGTCTGAAAACATTGCATTTTCTTTATTTTGTCATTTTCTGCAAATAAATGCTCTAAATGACAATATTTCTATTTGTAACTTGGGAGAAATGTTGTCAGAAGTTTGTAAAATGAAACAAAAATCATCATTTTACTCGTAGTAAAATCAGAGAAACTGCTCATTTTGCAGTGGTCTCTTCTGTTTCTCCAGAGCTGTATTTATAAAACATATAAAACTAACACTACAGTCGCCCTCCACAGTCTAAGGAATAAAATGTTGTGATAAAGGAGGAGGGGTGGGTTCTGGAGGCCCCCGGGGAGAGTGAAGAAAGAGGAAGAACTAAGGGGGAGAGTGAAGGAGGAAGGGCGGAGTCTGGAGGGCTAAATTTCAAACCCCGCCCCTGTACCTATTTGTATCAGAAACACCTTTTGTGATGTTACCAACTACTGGGAATCACAGAAGGCAGCAGAAAACTTAAGATTTAGGTGTAAATTAAAGCTCTAAATGTTTGTAGTTTGCACCGACGATGCCAAAAAATGACGAGAAACAAAACAAAACAATGGATTTAGTGTGATAAAGTCTACACCCTTATGAAAGTTTAGGAGGATTTTGAACATAAGCAACTTACAGATATCTGTGCAGAGGCAATAAAAACAGCTTTAAAAGAACGGTAGATTGTTAATGACACTGTGGAACATTCAAAAGCAGTTGAGTCTTTTGGGCTTTGGCCTGTGCAGTGGGAAATCAACAGAGGGAAGTGTGAGGTGCTTATAAAGTTGTTTTCTAACGTTTCCAGACACTAATGAGTGAACCAGGCAGAGCGTTTTGTTTGTTAGACTCGTGGCTGTTGTCAGATGGGTTAAAGTGGAGTTCAGCTTCTTCAGTGTGAAGCAAATTGGTGTTTTACGTGGAAGTTCAGAACTTGCCCCCATCACTACACTAGTTTGTTGCCTTGACAGACTCACTGCCACAGTGAGATCTCCACCGAGGAAACACTGATCTGTGCCGTTTTTTGGCTTCTGACAGAATTCGACCTCCTCTAGAAACGGACTTTAGCTTCAAATGTGCCGGAGTTCAACTTTAACATCTCCTTAGTGACAAACAGGAAAAGCATCTTAATACGATTTTATTATTGACTGATTTATTTTTATAGACATATTTAATGTTAAAATTCATACAATGTCTGTTAAGTCAAAGCTTCCCAAATCAAGATAAAATATTAATAATAATAATAATACATTTTATTTATGAGGCGCCTTTCTGGACACTCAAGATCGCCTAAATTATGAATTCAACTCATTTTTTTTTTTTTTTTTACTAATGACTGAACTGCTGTGGTGGACGACTGAAGACTTTTCCTCACATAAAAGCGTCACTGCCATTGCACATAGAGCAGCTGAATGTAGGACCCCGCAACTGTGAGGAGCACCTGCACTGTGGAAAACGCCTGTGGAAAACGCTCACGAGAGACGGATGTAAAACTGTAGAATCATTTAAACAGCACTTTGGGAAATCAAGGCTTTACTGAGAATGTAGTTTTACGACATTTCACCAAAAGTTCAGTAGTTTAACCCTAGAACATTTGTAGATATTTTTCATAGAATCGACAAATTTTGTACTTTTGAGCATGAAGTTACTATGCAATAAAATGACCACAGTAATTACTTTTTATAAAATATGAACCATGTGTTTTTGTGTGTTTGTGAACTACATTTAAAAATAATGTGGTGTTTTAATATCGGTGAGAAACTGTTTCATTTGTGTCTTTGGGCAAAACACTTCATGGTTCTTTTGTCACAGAAAAATCAAACACACACTCCTCCTTTTGGTCTGAGAGAGACACGTGGATTTATAGTAACACCTGGAGGACTAAAGGGGAGAGTGAAGGAGGAGGGGCCGGGGTCTGGAGGACTAAAGGGGAGTGAAGAAGGAAGGAGGACTAAAGGGGAGAGTGAAGGAGGAAGGACTAAAGGGGAGAGTGAAGGAGGAGGGGCCGGGGTCTGGAGGACTAAAGGGGAGTGAAGAAGGAAGGAGGACTAAAGGGGAGTGAAGAAGGAAGGAGGACTAAAGGGGAGAGTGAAGGAGGAAGGACTAAAGGGGAGAGTGAAGGAAGGAGGACTAAAGGGGAGAGTGAAGGAGGAAGGACTAAAGGGGAGAGTGAAGGAGGAGGGGCCGGGGTCTGGAGGACTAAAGGGGAGGGACAAGAAGGAAGGAGGACTAAAGGGGAGAGTGAGGGACGGAGGACTAAAGGGGAGAGTGACGGAGGAAGGAGGACTAAAGGGTTGAGTGAAGGAGGACTAAAGGGGAGAGTGAAGTAGGAGGGGCGGCATCTGGAGGGCTAAAGGGGAGAGGCAAGGAGGACTAAAGGGGAGAGTGAAGGAGGAAGGAGGGCTAAAGGGGAGCATGAAGGAAGGGGTGAGGTCTGGAGGACTGAAGGAGGACTAAAGGGGAAAGTGACAGAGGAAGGAGGACTGAAGGGGAGAGTGAAGGAGGACTAAAGGGGAGAGTGAGGGGTCTGGAGGTATGAGGAACAGTGTGATTGGTCCAACAGGTATCCACACTTCAAACTCCGCCTCTGATGCCAGGTGTTTGGATCAGAAACACCTTTTGTGATGCCACCAACTACTGGGAATCACAGAGGTCACTGAAGGCAGCAGAAAACTTAAGATTTAGGTGTAAATTAAAGCTCTAAATGTAGTTTTCACCGACGTTGCCAAAAAAAATGACGAACAAAACAAAAGAGTGGATTTAGTGTTTAGTTCCACTTTAACCATTTACACAGAGGTAGAACTTCTTCTCACCTCTTTAAGACTATATTAAAAACCTACATGGTCATAATGGAACTAATTTTTGAGAAGCCTCCCACCCCGAGCTTCCAATACGGAAAAGATCCCTGGGAATTACAAAAACCAATAGTAAAAGCTCCAACAAACTGCCCAAGGTCCATCTCGGATCGAAAGCTGCTGAGTGCATAAGAAGGAAAACAAATTAGTGAACGACAAGACGCCAAAGAAAACAATATCAGTGTTTCCACTTTAATTCATTCATTTAATATGGACCTCATTTCACTTCATACATTTGCCTCAGTTGCACACAGAGAGACAGCAGACTTGTGTATCCCGTTCACTACGTCGTCACTACACATCCTCGAAAAGTCTGAATAAAAATACAACAAAATCATTCAGAATCTATACAACAACATGGCATAAGAAAACGACTCGCAAATGGTAGAATACAGTGAAAAGGATCGACACAGTACTAATAATATAATATAACATGAGCCTTCGAGACAGCAGGACCGTGTGCCTCTAGTCAGTGCATCAGCAGGAAACATCGGGGCAACAGATTTGGGATACAGAGTGTGACAAAAATACAAGATTACGTGAAAATATGAATTCATTAAAGGCCCTATATTACACATATTATAATGTCACTTCCTCAAAAACAGACCTGGAGTTGTGTTTTGTTTCATTCGCACATGTTTAATTTGTAATGTGTAATTTATTATCAGTCTGTCTACATCTCCAATGCTTAGTTTTCAAGTGAACAGCTCCTTTTACTGTTTGTCTAGTAGAATTTGGAAATTCCAGGGTTGAAATGATCCAAATTATTCTAGTGAAAGTGTGTGGAGTTTAAAAACACAGTGCAGCACCCAAATATGCAGGGTTAGTGTGTTAAACATGTGTAAATGTAACAAAACAAAACTCCAAGGAACATATTGTTCAGACTAGAAGTCACACTTTTTTCAGCGTTTGGATGCGACTTATACTCGGGTGCGACTTATATATTACATTTTTCACACTGACAGCCCCTAGATCAAATATATGAATCAAAAATGAAAAAAACAAATCGTTATCTGTTTTTTCATTTTGGTTTGAGAGACAAATAATAAAGAGTTGTTTTTTTTGTTTTCTTATTTTTGGTTCTATATTGAAAAACAAACAAATGATACATGGATTCTTCTCTATTGGGTTGTTTTTATTACTATAACTTCTATAACTCGCCTTTCAAGATGAAATGTCGGTTCTTGGTCTCCGATTTTATAAAATAATTTATACTTATATCTGACTTATGTTTTTTTATTCTTCATTGTGCATTTTTGGGCTGGTGCGACTTATAGTCCGAAAAATACCGTATGTTTTTTGTGTATTTCATGAGGAAACGACATTATAACAGATGAGAAATCAGTGTAATATGGAGCCCTTTAAAAACGTGGACCACATAAACTGTAACAAAGAGGTTTTAAAGAAAGTTTTGTCTTGATTTGAGTAGTTTGGTCGAGTATTTTGGTATCAAGGCATTTCAAACTGGGCTCTATTTTCCTTTACAAGTTCAGCAAAATTTATTCAAATACGATTATTTAAACAATTGGACTTATTAGGTGGATAAATTACTAACAAAACTATATATATATAAAAAAACATCACAATGAATCAGGGAAAATTTAAGCTATCAAAGCAAATAGAAACTAGGCATTAGTACAAGTCTTTCGAGCACTTCCAGGCATTTGCAGCAGGACCATCACTATTTCACAATTTCGTTTTTCTTTGGTCCAACTCATCATTTTAAAGGAAAAAAGTCGGCAGCAACAGTAAAAGAGCACATGGAACATTCGTAAGTGAATGTGGGAATCTTACACAACAATTTACCAATCACATTTTGCTCAAACTAAACGTTAATGAAAAAAAAAACACAGACATTAAGCATGCATTCAGTAACTTCAGTATAAAAAGTTTGGGAGATGCTTTTGAAGGATACAAAAACAGTATTTCATAAAGTGGGAAGTTGCAACCAATTGTTCATCTTAAAAAGAGGGTATTAACTGTAAAACGCATAATATATTTAGACTGTGTTACCTTCAATCTTTTTTTAAACGCTATATTCACCGAAAACATGTTTCAGTTTCACTTTTGATGCTTTGACCCCCTCGTTTTGCTTTCCACACTACGTCACGCCCCCTTTGTACAGTTTTATATCATGTCTTTGTATATTTATGGAGAATTGATCTAGTCTCGTCCAGATTACTCAATTACTAATAATCTAAAGCCTCTTCAGACATGTTTTTCACGAGAAAACGTTGGTACCGAACATGGTCAAAAGCCCCAAAAAAGTCGATTTTGCGTAATACCCCCTCTTTAATAAATTTGGCGATCGTTTAGTATTAAAAAGCACTTTATTTCAAGGCTAATTCTGAATCTAAACTTCACATAAAAGCTACACGTCACTATCTTGGTCTATCTTTGTACAAAAACGCATTCACTACACTGAGAAACATTCTAATTTGGGCAAATCTATTAAGACGTTAACATTTTTTATTTGACGGTTTATCTCTTAAAATGTGCACAGCATCGGGTCACAAAGTGGTGTGAAGGAATGTGGCGGAATTAGTATTTTTTTGGAGTGCAAAGAACAGTGAAAAGTGGAAACAAAACAAAAAAAAGTGATATTTTGGAATAAAAAGTGTTCAAAGTGGGTTACAGTAAATTGCACCAAACATTATTATGTGTAATGCACCAAAACCAGTGACATTTCTTCTTCCTGTTAGTCCAGTCGTCTTTGCGTCCCTGAGAAATTGCTGTCTCTTTAAAAACATTTTACGACACTTTACGTCAGGGGTGTCCAAACGTTTCCTGGCGCCTAAAAGAGAAGGCTGCGATTTAAACTCTTCGGAATCACCGTGACTTAAACTACTGACATAAAAGAGGTGAAAACAGGTTTTAACATAAAGACTGTGCCATTATGTGAATATTAGGGGCGGGACGAGATACAATTGCCACAAAACGAGACGAGACACGAGTTTGAAACTACGAGAACTGGACAAAATTTTGACGTTGAACCAGTTCCCAATTTTGGCCTCACCACTTTTGATTTACTTTAATATCTTTGCTGTTGTTGTATCTCTGCTTTTTGGGACTTCAGCTTCTCAAAAAATGTTAATCACCAGTACTTCATTTTTTTGTTTTCCAATCTAAACATAAAAACACGGAGGAAAAAAAGTCACGAGATCATTTTTAGCCGAGATCTTGTCCCTTCCTTAATAAATACGGTTCATTTTGTAATAATTTGTCTGTCAGGAACCCTCCAAGCAGCAGGACGGCATCAAAATGGGTTTTCAGCGCAATAAACACGACCAAAATAAAAAGACTGACTTTTATTTGAGTCTATTTTTTGGTGAAAAAGTGACGTACTCTGACCTTAAATAGGGAAGCAAAATAAAGTGGCATTTTGTCTACTGGACGGTGGGGATGGTCCAAGATTTTTTGTGAGATTTTTCCCCAAGTGTTTACATTTGGATTGGATGAAATAATGATTACGCATTGGTAAATAACAACTTTTTATAGTTCCAAACAGCAGCACGAGAATGGAAACAAAAATATGAACACGGATAAATAAAAATTGTGAGCCCAAAATTGGAAACTGAATCACAAAAAATGCATATATTAGAAATATAAAGACTGACTTTTGTTTTAGTCTGTTTTTTTGGCTCAAAAGTTCCATACTGTGGCGTTAAATGGGCGTTTTGTCTACTGGACAGAAGGGATGTCCAAGATCTTGTGCTGCAAAATCGTGCGCACATGAGAAAAATTATCTCGAGAGATGTTTTTTCCAAGTGTTCACATTTGGATTGGACGAAATAAGGTTATGTGTCCGTGAGTTACGTCTCTTACCGTTCCAAAAAGCAGTACTGCAAAGGAAACAAAAAGCTGAAATCAAACAATTGTGAGACCAAAACTGGAAACTGAATCGCAAAAAAATCTCGTCTGGTCTCATTCTTGTGGACCCAAGCTCGTATCTCGTCTCGTTTTGTGTGAATCGTCTCTCATCCCGTCCCTAGTTTTTAGTGCAATAAACTGAAGACTGGCTTTTGTTTTACTGTTTTTTAGCTAAAACATTACATACTGTGGCTTTAAATAGGATGGCAAAATGAAGCTGCATTTTATCAACTGGACGGTGTTTTAAAAGTTCATCCTCGGCTATGAGCCCCGTCTGGACGACTGAGGGATTCCACAGACACGTCAAACACGATAAAATCTCCAAAACGCGGTAGAAACAATCGGTCGACTGATAAAACAATGGAAAGTCAACATTTTCAGCTCCTTAAGGATCTTTAAAACATGATCTCGATATCAGTGGAAAACCTAAGGGCCCAAAAGCACAGCACAGTGGACCGCGTTTGGCTCCCGGGCCACGGTTTGGACACCCCCGTCTAAACCCGCGGTGCTGCTCGGAAACATTTACAAACGTTCACTTTCACACGAGGTCCTCCTGCCTACAGTTACTATGAGAAACTACTCTACATGACCCAACGAATAAATATATGACCCAACACAACTGACATCTTCATATGCGACGCTAGAAATCGCTTCAGCCCGACTTCATAAACGAACAAACTGTGGTAAAAGGGCCCAGATGACACTTTTCTGAGCCGTTAGAATGTAGTTTCCTCAACAAAAACAGACCTGCAGTTGTGTTTTATTCACAAATGTTTAACACACAAACTCAAAAAACACTCCAACTTTTCAGCCCTGGAACGGCCAACCTTTCCTGAACTAAAAGGTAAAAGGTCGATGTCGATTTGAACGGTATCACGACATACATGACGCCAGAAGATGGAGCAGAGCATTTTGAGCTTTGGACAGACTAATGGGCTCTATTCACGCTTACGTCACAAAACCAGAAGATGTTTGGAAACGTGCGGATGACGGCTTCCTTTGGGCTCTGACAGCGACAGTAGCTCAGAAATCTAAGAAAACTGAGAAAACGGCCTGGTTTTCTTCATCCAGATGAAGCACAAATGAATGTGTGGTTGTATTTTCAATTTTATGCCATGTCCTGGTCCAGTCCTGGTTTAGTCCTGGTTATCGGCTCGGCGCCTGTGGTGTGGATATATTTATACCACACTAATGACACGGTGTAGATTTTTCTATTCTGGTGTTTAAGGCTCCGTCCCGGTGTGACTCTAAACCAACGAGAATTCCAGCCACACTCTGAATGTACGAACAGTTTATCCTCAGCACGGCAAAGTCCTCCCTGCATCTCTGCTGTGACGCTCGGACTAATGGGATCTCTACCATTTTGGGACTATTGGGCTGTTGGACCAATGGGCTGAGCCTAAACAGAGCAGGAGGTGAAGGGGGCGGAGCTTTAGCACAGCATCTTATGGCTCCATTGGTACAAAACGCTTCTAAATTGAAATTTACTTTTAAAATCCTTCAGTTTCCCGTGGTCAGTCTGTAAATCCGGTAAATCCAGGCCTGTTCTGCTGTTAGTTTCACTGTGGACCTGATACAAGAGGCTAAACACGTCCAGTCCAGTTTGATCGACTTTAACACTGAGAAACACAGAGCCGCACATACGTCCTGGAGCTGCTGAATGGTCTAAGCACCAGCTACAACATAATTCTTAATTAGTCATACAGGAAATACTGTATACTCCGGTAAAAAGCTTTCCCAGGAAAAGCTTTAGATTATGAAGACGCTGCTGCTTTATCACATTTCCAGTGTCGGGAACAACACCGGAAGCCTCAGCCACGTATTTCCAAATGTCTTCTGGTAAAAGCGTGAACAGAGCCCATAATGCAGGATGACTCAGACATGTGTGAACGAAACCCAGGCGTGTTTTTGACGAGAAACAACGTTCTAACACGACTCACTGCTCATAACGAGTCAGTTTTGTGTAATATGGGACCTTTAATACTCCTATTCTATTTACACTTCATTAATTTCACTGATAAAGCATTTCAAACATACCAGAATGTGCGGTTTGGACTGTACTGAGTTACACGTAAAATATGTAACTTTTCTGGCGGTTGCTTGTCTCCATGACGACGTTATTGCTTTGCCTGGAACGCTCCATGTTACGGCATTAAACTTTCCTCTCTCCATAGAAACTTAATGCAGGTTCAGACTGACAACATGAGGCCAAATTACAGGTCAGATCTGTGGAGAACGCACGTGCACCGGGGCGTTTCCGTGGCCGAATCCGTGCTTTTAATGCCGTAACGTGGAACATTTCGAGACAAACAACGGTGTCTTCTCAGTTAAGACGCGCGAGCTAGAAAAGTTACACGGTGAAGCTTTACATATCCTTGAACAGCAAAAATTACAAAATGAAAAGTGTCCGTTTGTGGGATAAAAACTCGTTAAAATACTGTTCTCCGGTCGGTCTTTTTAGTGGTAAAATAGTCGCGTTGGTGGAGAATCGTCGTTAAAAGATTAAAATACTGAAGGAGAGCGGGTCACATGGTCACGGACAATCGAACTCACGTCCACACAAATGGGAATTTAGCTTCGGTTTCCTTTTCGAGTTAGTAAAGTAGTAAAATGTAAAGATTTTCACAAAAAAATCTGTCATACTGGCCATTTGAATGTGGAGGGTTTGCTGCCCTCTGCTGGTGACAGTGCAGCACGACATTTATTTATTTTAAGTGTTAATTATTAATGGGACGAACAGCAGAAATGAGGACTGAGCGAGCTGAAGATTTAATATTTTTTGGTATTTACGTATAAAAATTCAGATTAAACTCACGATTCATACGTTTAATCTGCCTTTATATAAATACACTGCTTCCTGGTCCTTTTTTTCTGCATAAATAGTTGTTTTTGCATGAGCGCCCCCTGCAGGTGCAGTCTTATGAGTGCATTTCTTGTCAGATACATAGAAATACGCAATAGTTTTGAGGGTTTTCGCCGCAAAAACTAAACAAAATGCATTTTAAATCATAAATTGCTGATGTATTCTTGTCTAAAAAAAATTACTGATATACATTTCCCTCAAACTGAGAAGAGTTAGTCGTGTATTAAATAAAAAAAACCCATTTGTGTGGACATCCTTGGAAAGATGCACTACGCAGCTTTTCAGGCGGCGACCGTTACTTGCTTGTTTCCATGGAGACGTCCTCGCTTTGCCCGGAATGTCGCACAGTGTGGCGTTAAACTCGAAGGCGTAAAGACGACGCCGAGCCGGAGTACGCCCAGTGAGGATGCATGTTTTTTTCTGAGCAATGAAAAGTCGCGATTAAATCAAACGATAAATATAATAACAACGCAGATTCAGAAGCAAAAGCGCCAACGTCTCCACGGCAGAACCTCAGTCCAGAAAAGCCCCGCAGTGCACCTTTTCTTGAGCGCCGACGCACTACTGCTCGCCGGGCCGCTCCAGACTGTCTATGACCCTGCTCAGCCGGATGTTGAGGAGTCGGATCTGCGTATCCAGGTGGTCGATCTTCTCCTCCAGCGACCCCTGGCCCCCGCCCCTGCGCCAGTACGCCCCCACCGGCCCCGTCATGAAGTACACCGCCATGACGAAGCACAGGGGCAGCACCGCCTTCTCCGGGTCGCCCTCGAACTTCTGCAGGATGTAGAGGCAGGAGAGGGCGAACAGGGCCACGCGGGCCACCCAGAAGAAGCGTCCGAACAGGGCGTGCAGCAGGTAGAAGAACCCGCCCAGGAACATGGAGAGGAACCAGTAGGCCACCAGCACCGCGGCCACCAGGAGGAGCGCGCGGGCCGGGGAGCTGCTCAGCGAGGTGGGGCTGAAGTAGTGGGTCAGGTTGGACGCTGGACGAGGGAGAAGTTAAAGCGTGAGACGTTGAGACGAGGAACTAGGGCTGATTTTAAAGGAACAGTTCGGGAATTTTGGACACAGGGCCTCATTTCCTAGTGATCCAGAGGCAGAGTCCACCCCACAGACCCGAGGCAAAACAATTATAACCCCAGACTGTCCATGTGAATGTTTTTGTCGATAGAATAATGTCTGAAATAAAACTAACCTTGCGTCGCCTGAATCGTCTCATGTTGAGGGACTATTTTCTCATATATCAGTCCGCCGTTGCCGAGCTTCTATCAGGAAGAACAACTCACTGCTGCTGCTCAGACATAAATCCTTCAAATGTGAGGTTGGTTTTACTTCTGAAATTATTCTATGGACACAGACGTTCACATGGACAGTCTGGAGTTCTAACTGTGTTGCCTCAGGTCGTCCAAAATTCCAAACTGTCCCTTTATTGCAGCTCTACAAAAAAATAGTACAATTCTATTTATATCACATTTAATAGGCAGATTCTCTGTGTTATTACATTATATTGTGACGTGTGAGCTACTGTGGCCAAATAATTTCCCTTGTGGATCAACAAAGTTTGTTTAAGTCTAAGATTCTTTTTTTGCACATCAGCATTAATCTCCTGCACAGACCGATATTTGGTTTGTGTTTTATTTTAACGCTTAAGTGCGATTCAATATGGGTCTGTAGTAAAAACGGGGCTGTGGATGTATTTTTCCTTATTATACTTTCATTTTGCAAACCATTAAAAAAGTATAAACAATTATATTGAAGTTAGTAGTCATTTCAAATCATATATTTTTGTGGAAAATGATCAAAATTGGCCCTACATATCCCAAGACCCTCTTTTACCCTCTGGCTTTTAACACCACGTAGGTTGTGTGGTCTTTTATTTAATTCATTTTATTGTATTAATTTGTCTTTGCAGCGCTTTGGAAACTTGTGTTTATAAAATGTGCTGTAGAAATAAAGTGGATTCGATTATATTAACACATATCGGCCTGAACATTGTTGAATTGGCAAAAGTAATGAATAAAATGCAAGAATAGGTCTGGCTCATTCAATCAGGTTAAAAGAGAGTGACGTAACAGCAAAAGAAAAACAGGAAAACACTAAGTATAAACAAAAATAAACATTATTTGTACTCACAGTCGATGCCCATGACGTCCAGAAGGTCGGACCAGATCTTCCACAGAGAGTCCAGGAAAGAGTCGACTCCATGAACGAAGCGCTCGGTGGTTTTGGAGAAAAACTGAGCACAGAAACACAGAGTTAAATGTGGTCACTGAAACCAAAACTACACGTTATCATTGGTCTGTTCTGGCTGAAGCAGAAGTGGCAACAGAAGCGTCCAGCTCAGCAGCAACAGTGGTGAATGTGGTAGAGCCTCGTGATGGGGAGGTTTGTGGTTTGATTCCAGCTCTAACTAATGCATGCAGCAGCTTGTTTACAAAGTGCGTTATAAATAAAGATTTATTATTATTTTGTAACATAACCCTATGTCCTGTCATATCATTCTTGCACTGTCTTCCTATAACCTCTTGTATAGAACTGAGATTTTATATTTTATTACTTATTTTTCTATTTTATTTTTTACTTGTACATTTACATTTATTATAATAATAATAATAATGCATCGGTTTTATATAGCGCTTTTCACGGTAACACAAAGACGCTTCACAATGAGGTAACATATTTACATTTATAATTATGCCTTATTTTACACCTGTCTCTTTAATCAATCAGTCTTTATTTTACAGTGCTTTTCATACATTAAAAAATGCAACACAAAGCGCACATAAAGCTAAACTAAACAAGTGAGTTAAACTGTGACATAACCGTCTTTATTTACTACTAACTGAAACAGGAAACTAATGAGATTAGCACCTGTGTCTACTGTCTTTCACAACTCTTTCTTTATACCAACTATAATAACTATAACTACTACAGGGAAAAATAAAAAAATATGTATATTTTTCTTTTTCTTTATTATTATTATTATTATTTATTATTTATTTAGAATGTATTATTACCTTTTATATTTTTTTACTCACATTTGCAAACCTAAAATTTTCACAAAATGTATAGAACCAGATCAAGATTTTATATTTATTAATGTTTTATTTTTGCTCTGTTTTCAGGTTGAGCCGTTAACTCCAAAAGAGAAGTCACTTTTGCGTTTTGTAATCTGCTTGCGCACAGTCACCGCAAAACTGTGCAGCCTTTCATGCAAAATTTGGAAAAAACTTCACCAACCCCCAAACAAAGACCCACAATAATTTTTTGATGTTCAGTTTCACCGATTTCGACTTAGTTTTCAAGATAATTGCTTTTAAAATGATGTAAAAAAATTTTGGGACGGTAAAGTAAAGTTTGTTTAAGTCTAAATCTTATTATGATTATTATAAATTAAATCCGCATCTGTTTAAAGTTGCCCCGTTTCCCACTATCCTCCTGCGACCACGTGACTTTACAAACATACGAAAGCTTTTATTTGGCGGGCAACACTTCAGACAGGAAGAGTCTGCAGAGATAAGCAACTAGGAAGTGCACTTTCCACGTTTTTCATGTTCAGATCTGCATCTCTTAGGGCTAAAATCTGCAAAAACGCCGCACTGGTGATGTTTGGCACTGCACAACGTGGGGGGCTAATGCTAATGCGTTAGCTTCCCTGCACAGAATGAATGAAAGAACAACACCTGCGAGCTGTAAATGTCGATATTTCATTCACAAAACCCCAAACACTCCAGCTAGCATCTTCTACGAGCCTATACATGATGAATAATCGCTAATTTATCAAAATGGCCTCTTGGAAACGTTGGCTAACAGGCCCGTTTTCTCTTCTCTTCGCACAAAACCCAACACTTGCCCATTAAACAAAGCTTATTTCGCGTCGAACAGTGAAATAAATGTAGTTTTTTTCGCACGCTGGATCACCTTGTACAGGCCTTTGATATTGTCCTCTCCGAAGACGCTGCTCAGGGTCTGGTACACGCCGTTGGCCGCCCGCCTGAAGCTGTTGCTCGGCTGGTTTCTGCTGCTCCGCGCCGCCTCGGACGCGCAGAGGACGGAGGCCAGAAGCAGCAGCGACACGGCGGAGAACCGGGCTCTTCTCATGGCGACGGGCGGACGGGACGCGGAGGACGGAGTGCGGAGCGGAGAGACCGGGGGAAGCAGCGCCGAGGGACCGCGGTGCGTGTGGAGGAAGGACCGGAGGAAGGACCGGAGGAAGTACCGGACCAACGCGGGGGACCGGGGAGCCTGCGCGGGGTTCAGGGACGTCACGGGTGTTTAAGGTACTGAAAAACATGCTATAAAAACATTAAACGATCTCGGTTGCCTCCTTTATTATTATTATTAGTTTGTACGACCATAGAAAAAAAAACTTTAATTGTTTTCATTCATTTGTACGATCATAAACGATACTCTTGCGCCTTCGTTAACATTATTAGTTTGTACGAATGTAAAAGAAAAAAAAAATCCTTACATTTTTTCATTGTCATTGTGGTTCATTTTGTATGATCATAAACGATGAACGTTTGTACCTTCTTTGTCATTATTATTAGTTTGTGCGACCATAAACAGAAAAAAAAATCCTTACATTTTTTTCATTCTCATTGTGGTGATTTTGTACGATCATAAACGATAAACTTTTGCCCCTTCGTTAACATTATTATTAGTTTGTGTGATCATAAATGAAAAAAAAACCTTACATTCTTCATTCTCGCTGTGGTTTATTTTGATACGATCACAAACAATAAACTTCAGTGCCTTCTTTTTCATTATTAGTTTGTACGATCATAATACAGTACAATACAAAGAAAAAAAAGAAGAAAGAAATGGGGTTAAAATTATATTTAGGATGCGTAGTATGTAATTTATTTAAGTTTTGACTTAAGCTTTTCTGTTGTTTACAATGTATGACTATTGTTTCTCTTTTGGCACAAATTCGAAATAAAAATCAGATCAAATCATATAAAAAAATAAAATAAAATATAAAAAATATATAAAAGCCATTTCAAGGACGGTTGACCATTCATAAGAAATAATATTTTGTTTTGAAATGTCTGTTGCTATGGTAACGGTTTAACGTTTCCTCATTCTGAAACTCATAATAATTAATGTTAAAAAAAAATCTACTCCAATCTTGCTGCGTATGTTAATTTTACACATTTGTACGGACACTGGTGCATAAATATTTTAGTTTATTAAAAAAATCTTTGTCGGATGATTCATTTTTAAATGTCCAATAAACCGTAAACGCAGCAGCGGTCATTAAAATATCTCTGCCGCCATCTTCTGGACAATACGGGAAACACATCACAGTTACAAATAGTTTTTATTTGATTTTATTTTATTTTAATGTCTATATAATCATCAAAAAATAGGTAATAATAAAAAATACACACTTTTAGCCTGCCCTAGTCCACAGGTCACAAAATATTTTCCTGCCATAAGCAAATGCGACACGAAACTGATCGTTATGGGGGGATTATGGTGTCGTTTTTATGTGTTCAGAGGTAAAAATCTCTTATTATGTCAGCGATAAACCAGTGAAATAAACATTTAACAGAGAAATGCGGGACTCGGGAGGAGCGTAACGTGAGGAACCGGGACTTGGTTTCCAGGCAACAACGCGCACGACTTGAGGCGGTGAAGAGGGGAAAGAGTTTATCCCCGGGCTAAACTTTCACTGAAGCAGAACCCGGTGCAGTTTATCGCCGTAAAATCCCGTATTATAGTTTTAATATTTGGTACGTGCGTGGGCCTGACGGTAAAATGTACTCCCGAGCCCCACGCGTGACTTTAGTGACGCGCAGCAGCACCTCTCCGGCCGTGGGCCCCGGGACTTACGAGGTCTCACAGTTTCACCTTCCCGTGTCGAGTAAGAAAGAACATGTTTGTACCGTTTATGCATTATTATTTTATTAAATTTTATTACTTTTTTTTGGTAAATATCGTGGTTTGTTCACATCAACTTGAAGAACTATTTATATTTCCTGTTTGACGCTTTTGTTTTGAAAGTTACTTCCGTCTTGTTCCTCCTAAGGAAATTAATAAAATTAGCTAAATATAGCAAATTATATGAAAGTTAAAAGTTTCTGATCAAAACTGTGTCAGAAATTCCTTGGAGTTTAGTAATGTTATGCAGTTACAATAGTACTTATTCACTTTATATTATTATTTTTATTATTATTTCTATTTTTATTATTATTGTTTATCACTTTTTTTCCTTTTTTTGCACTAAACTGTCCTGGAGCTACTGCCTGGAGCCAAGTCCTATCTTATCTTATCTATACTGTACAAACTGTAGCCACTGTATTCAGATAACAATTTATTGTATATAGAATTTTATTTTATAATCCTTATCTTTATAGAGTTTGTCTATTTTTAAGTAATTCTGTACTTCTGTTGCTGCTACTGTTTTCTTCCTGTTCTCTTAACTGTGCGTTACAACACTGAAATTTCCCCATTGTGGGACAAATAAAGGATATCTTATCTTATCTTATCTTAGTAGTAGTAATGTTACGGAGATGATCTGTGGAGAGGCAGCCTCGCCTACAGCTTTTCAAGGTGTCTCTGAGCAAAACTATTAACAATGCTTCTGTGATGATTGAGGAATGTTCCAGGCAAAGCCATAACACCTCCATGGCGTAAAGAAGGGTCAGGTTCTCCACCAGAAGTGCACTTTTAAAGGGACAGTTTGGAATTTTGGACATAGGGCCTCATTTCCTATTGAGCCAGAGTGTTTTTTTTTTTAAACTATTCCCTCCAGTCCTTGTATTTGCAGAGGTGCTGGTGCTGGGCTAGTGCATGTCAATGGCCACAGTCGTCCTGCCACTAAAAACAGTCTGACCCACTCCACAGACCCGAGGAAAAACTATTAGAACTCCAGACTGTCCCTGTGAACGTCTGTGTCCAGAGAATAATTTTAGAAGTAAAACCAACCGTTGCATTTGAAGGATTTATGTCTGAGCAGCAGTGAGTTGTTCTTCCTGATAGAAGCTCGGCAGCGGCGACTGATATATGAGAAAATAGTCCCTCAACATGCCACGATTCATGCGATGCAAAGTTAGTTTTATTTCAGACATTATTCTATGGACACAGACGTTCACCTCGACAGTTTGGCGTTATAACTGATCTGCTCGGGGTGCTCTGTGGAGTGGGTCAGACTGGACGGCCCCTCACTCATGCCTCTGCTCTGGTGTAACTTCTGCTGCACATATTTTACCTGACGCTGTTGTGCGTTCAGACGGCTACGCTCCGTTCCTGTCTCTGACCAGCCGACAGGCCCCAGCCCCACCGCCCGACAGCCTGACCCTCCCTGGGCCCGGCCAGTACGACTCCTCCCCTCCTCAGGTACACCACTGCATACATTACTGCACTGTGCTTTGTCATCAAATTTGTCAAGTTTAACCAGGATGATAATAAAAAACACTCTTTCTTTAGACAGTAGAATGAGATTTTCAGTATTAAAGAGGAACTCCGGCACTTTTGAAGCTAAAGTTGTGAAATGTTGTTTTCTAACGTTTCCAGACACTAATGAGTGAACCAGGCAGAGCGTTTTGTTTGTTAGACTCGTGGCTGTTGTCAGATGGGTTAAAGTGGTGTTCAGCTTCTTCAGTGTGAAGCAAATTGGTGTTTTACGTGGAAGTTCAGAACTTGCCCCCATCACTACACTAGTTTGTTGCCTTGACAGACTCACTGCCACAGTGAGATCTCCACCGAGGAAACACTGATCTGTGCCGTTTTTTGGCTTCTGACAGAATTCGACCTCCTCTAGCAATGGACTTTAGCTTCAAACGTGCTGGAGTTCCCCTTTAAATCATAGCACTTTCTTTCCTATTCCCACGTGGTCTTATATCTTTGTAATCCCTCAGTGGTCCAGGTAGTGATTCTAGCTTTAGTATTGCTTTTTATACTTGATAAAACCTTATTCTGACATTTCTAACACATTTACACATGTATTTTTCCACCTGAATCCTCCGCTAACGTGTGCGTCCTGTGTCTGAACCCTGCCTGCCTCCTCCGGCCTCTCCTCAGGTGAACGTCCACGGAGGCAGGAGTTTGCAGAACCGCTCCGAGCGCTTTGTGGAGCATGTGTCCCACGTGCCCGGTCCAGGCTCGTACCAGGTCCAAACCACCCTGGGGCAGAAGAGGAGCGAGGGGCGGGGCAAACCGTCACCACACAAAGGGGTGAGTGTCGTGTCCACTTGGTTAAACGTGATGCAGGAGGGAGAGCACCCGCCATGTTCCAAATCTAAAACAGGAAGTGTTCAAGGGCTTCTGGCTCCACTCACTGTTTCCCACTGTTTCCAGCGTTACACTGTTGGTCCGTCTCCCTGCACCTGCTGCTGTGGCCTCGTCAGTTTGGTCTTAAAACGTTCGCATTAACTCGCTCTACGTGATTCTGGTGGTTTTATTTCGCTATTTCTCCCTGTCTTTCCTTCCCTCTTTATTTGTATTTGTGTCACAATAATTTCTGTGGACATTAGAGGAGCTTTTCTAGCTCACAATGAATGAATTCCCGAGTATGAGGTCACAATTTCCAATAAGAAAGTAAAATTTGAACCCCAAAAAAATCCCAAATTGTGAAAACGAGCGTGAGAGTTTCTGCAAAACTCTTAACTCTAATGTTTTTAACTGTGTTTTAGTCAAACTTGTCGTCCAACCTGTCGTAGGCATTTAAAGTGGAAGGGCATCTGGCATAAAAAAATCATTGTAACCAAGTAAAATATAAAGACATCAGGACTTGTAAGTATTTTCTCACACAAAATGACAAAAAATTTATTGTAGGGCTGGGCGATACGGAGCAAAAAATATATCTCGATATATTTTGCTATAGCGATATAGATTTACGATATATATCCCGATATTTGTACAGGAAAAATAACTACTAAAAAAAAACAAATACAATTCCACAAAGTCTTTTTTTATTGAAGTGCAAAGAGGCAGAGGGTGAGTCGAGTTGTTTTATTTATAAAAGGGCTTCTGTCGCTGTCCGTGGTCCTTGCTGCGGATTTGCCGTATGTTTTGAAGCGGACTTTGTGTGGTGTTTTCCTCGTGCGGGGGCATCGCTGCAGATGTGCTGTGCTTTGGCCCAGCTCCTTCAACCGGCACTTCTCAGTTTCATACAAATTGTTTTCCTTCCTGTTTACAGCCAGATCGTGTAGTTATCGCGTTAACTCACAATAAAAAAATTAATGCTGTTCAAATTATTTTGAGTTAATGCGTTAATAGCACAATATTTTTGACAGCACTAACTTCAAATATCGAGATCTCGCCCGCCCCTAATTTATTGTGTGTCCTGTTACAAGTTTCATCCTCTGTTCTCTGCACTAAAAACGAAATCAGAAAATCATAACATCAAACCTGTGAATCTGCTTATAGAAGGTGTTTAACCCTCCTGCAGTCGCATTTCACACCGATAAATAAAACTTTCTGAAACCCGCCTCGGCAAACACGAGCCGCGAGTTTAAGAATAGCCTCTTTTTTCCCAACCTTCATGTTCCAGTCACACGTGCTGTACCGCGGGATGTGTGCGCGGAGCAGGATAATGAGGATCTGAGCCTCCTTCTGCGTGTGGATTCTGCACCATCTGTTTATTAGAGAATGTTACAGAAATATGTGGGCTACAAGAATCACAACACGAGCGCGAAGACGAGCCCGGGCCCTCCTCCAAAAGTGCGATTTTATTATTAGAAAACGCATAAGGCGCAGAGGGAAGTTTACACAGAGGAAAACAGACTCCGCCGACGTCCCCGAACAGGGATGTCGTCAAGTTAGTGTTAAGATTATAGTGAGAAGTAACATCACATTTTTAAAAGTGCTGTAAAATACCCTTTAAACGCCGGGGGCAGGAGTACATTTTGATAAATAAATAAGCGCCGGTTCCAAATAAACGCAGAGTCTAATGTACGAGCTGGAAGACAGAAGTCGAGCCGCAGCGACAGGACGCAGGACTGATGCTCGCGTCGTCTCTACACAAACTAAACCTAAACCCACACGGCTCATTTGCATAAACTATAAGCGCTAAAAAAAACCCATCTCCCTCCTTGTGCGCTGATGTGGTGGATGAACGTTCTCACTCCGCTGCTCCACACTCGTCCGCGTCTGTCGTTGGTTTTAACTCGCTAAAGAAATGCGGGAGGGTTTTAATGACTTTTTATAATTCAAGAGTCGCTTCCAAATGTGGGAAACTCTCCGCTCCGTGGATATTTTGTTGTAACGTTTCAAATGAACTCGCCTACGTCTGTGGAGAAAGTCGCCTAAATTATAGTGGGGTCAGCTCTATGTTCCCACAGCTCTATGTTCCCACAGCTCTATGTTCCCTCAGATATTCAAAATGAAACTCAAGTCATTTATATTTTTCCACTGCATTTAACCTCTTGAGACCCTGCAGCCTCATACAAGGACATAACATTTTTGCCTCTTAGCACCATGATAGTCAATTTTTTTTTACTTTCACCTGTCAGCCATATTGAGGGACTCTGCCTGTGCGATCTTGTGCTGATATCACAATATTACACCAAATTTCAATGAAAAAAATGGCAGGGAAATCAACAAAAAAACCTTTACAGCAGGCATGTCCAAACTATGGCCCGGGGGCCAAATGTGGCCCTCAGACCAGTTGTTTTTGGCCCTCAGGCTTCCAGGTGAATTGGCCCATACTACCACAAGTAGTACTTTTTACTGCATGTTTTTGAAATCTACCTTGATCAAGCAAATGTAGTTTGTCCTTTTGAGGGTCTAAGCCTGAACAAAGGTCTGGAGGGTCATTTAAACCTGTTATAAATGCACAGATTTTAATTACTCACTGTTTTCACCTCCTGTCTATGACCCCCGATCGGCCCTCATGCTGCTCTGTGTTTTAATATATGGCCCTAGATGAAAAAAGTTTGGGCACCCCTGCTCTACAGCAAAGAAAAAACAGCATGGTGTATGTATATAATATCAGGACGGTTCTGCTGCTGGAGAGGAAACTGCTGCCTCCATTTTGTACCTTTTTGCACTTTTTGCACGTCCACTTTTTTTTTGTAACGATTGAAAACCAGAAAAAATGAAACCTGGACCACGTTTTCACGCCTTTGTCTGTGTTTTTAACCCGCTCGCTGAACCTCGACCCGCTCACGGTCGACCGACGTCACATTTGGCAGGTTTAGAGCTCGAAATAAACAACTGAACGTGTTTTATCTGTGCATTTGAGTGTTTTTACATTTTTAAAACAACGGTGTCTGTTGATGTCACGCAGTAAAATTGACTTCAGAAATACTTCCTGTATAAAAACAGTTTAGTTATTATACTTAATGGGTCCTACTTATCCCAAATAGTAAGAAGAAATAAAAAATGCAAACCAGGCAAAAGCTCAGGTCTCAGGAGGTTAAAGAAATGATTCATGAGAAAAATGAGTCATTTGAGCCTCAAGTCCTTTGCACCAGGACCTCGAGCTGGGCTGAGGGAACATAAACACGCTCCCATTATCGTCAGACGGGTTAAAAGAATTTGAGCGCCATATTCTCCAAGTTTTGCTGTGCAAGAGTTTTGTGAGGAAGGATTTAATCGTCCCTGGTCTCAAATAAACGCCTGGTCTGTTTAGTGTTTGAAACAAATAAACGCCCCGGCGACTATTTGGTATTTTACTGTATTTACGACTGTTGACACTGTGATCAAAAACACTGAAATGTATCTGTTGTGCATTTCTAAATCTAAGAAAAATAAAAACTGTAGAAAAGTTGTTTTCAATCAAAGAATATGGATTTATTGAAGAAATCGTGCACTTGATCACAGGAAAATGAAAAACAAAACCTTCTGTCCCTCGCGCAAAGTCTCTTCCTAATCTGAACGACACAAAAACACACAAACACACAAACACAGGCTTCTTCTGCAGTGGACAAACGTCACCAAACCAACACGAGGAAATAAATACGACGGAAATGATCTAAATAACCTCCAAACACGGACGACTTCTCCGAGGCCACTGGGGCATTGATCAGATCGTCCCCCGAGGATCTCAGAGTGCGCTGCTGTAAATACCGCTATTTTAAAGGATAAGAAAGAACAAAGCAGCAGGTTGTTGTTTTAACCATGACGGATACAGACGGAGCAGTGACCTGTCTGAGATCCCCTCATGTGGGCAGGAAAACAGAGATGCTTTAGCAGTTGTTAGTTAGCAGTTAGCTAAACCCATAAAATACACTCTTTAGCTGAAACGGGCCATGAGAGCAAACAAACAAAGAGATTCCCACCACAGTATCATCTGTAATAAAACTTTTAGCGGAAAAAATAGAAGCACCAAATAAGTAAAATAAAAGCACTGAAAAACATACATATCGTGAGTGGGCTCCCCTCTCCACAAACCTGACATGTGCCTGCTCGTTTCCGTGGAGATGTTGTTCCTCTGGCTGTAATATTGCACAGTACAGCAAATCTAAATTCCCAATATTATTTTAAGTATGTTTTTACCTTTGGGTTTCCATGGAACGCGCGGGGGACGTCCCGACTCCAGAAAACGACACACTGTACCTTTAATTTGGCGTCTAAATTGGACCTGATTGTTATTTTTGTTAGTTTTTCTGATTAAATTGTGATCTGAATTATCACCGTTATCAGTTAGCCCGATAATCCTGACTTTCCCTCTTATCATATGTTAAAACGTCCTAATATTTTCCAGTATGGAGCAGATCTAACAGAATCCTTCCCTGTTCTCTTCTGTCAGCGCGGGCTCTGTGAACGGATTTATCGTGAGGACTTTTTTTTTTTGCACTGGTCCTAATCAGTATTATCATTTATTCTGATCATCGTGCTTCAAAATATGCGACGCTGACAGGCCCGGACGCCTCTGTGAATGACATACAGGATAGTGACAGGCTGCCGTTTCCCTGTGTTGCTCCTGCAGACGAAGACTCTGTGCGTCTCTGGGCTTCCCGACGTTCCCTCCATCCCGTCCCCGGGTCAGGCCTTTGGGTACGAGGAGGACGGAGGGCGGCGCCTCCTCCGGCAGCCGCCCCCTCCACGAGACGGCACCCTGGGGCCCGCCTACTACAGCCCCCTGGAGGTAAGAGCACGTAAAGAGGAGGTGTTTTATGGTGGATTCACGTCGGAATGCTCAAAGTGCTCATGACACGGTTTCATGGGAGATATTTAGCCGACTTTGTTTGTTCATACTTTGCAAAAAAGCCAAAATTTAAGATATAAACACTAGGGGTGTAACGATATCCTCACGGTACGATATTTATTGCGATATCGTGGGAAAGCTCACAATATTACGATATTCTACATAATAACAAGACTGACTCTAAAACGCTTTGTCCAGTCATTTGGGGCAACATTTATTGTCATTAGGGATGGAACGAAATCCAAATCTCTCTGTACGATATTTTCACCATAAACATCTCACCGTACGATATTTATTAGGCTCACAACACTGTGAATCTGCGACTTTTTCCTCTAAAAATGCTTCACAAGACTTAATCCAAAGAATGAAGATGTAAAAGTGCTGAGAACAGTTATTTCTTCATGTCGTCTGCACTGAAACGGAGCAAAGGATCATGGTCTATGTAGTTCCCTCTGTTTTTTTTTGTTTGCTATTTCTACACCAGAGCTGTTCATTTAACCAAAGAGTCTTGTGATTCGATATATTGTGATGCTCCACGATATTATTGTGAGACCTTTGACGATACGATATCACCAGATTTCGGTTATTGTCACATCCCTTGTTTGCATTAAACAACGAGGAGCCGTGTGTTATGCAGTGATATAGAACAGTGTCTGCTCGACTCGCTTCCCTTGCTGTGGTTTTTGTAGTTTGTCGTTAGAACATGTCGACGGTGGACGTTGGTCGACACAAACGTTCTGCAGAGGGGGTTCAAGGCGACGCAGACGTTGTGACGCACAGCCATAAACTGGGCTTTAGCAATGAAAAAAGTGCGGCTGCCTTACCACCGATGCCGTTAAAAAACACCTCTAAAATAAAAGCAATGCAGCTTTAGTCCATGCATGAGGTCGGGTTATAAAATATGTTTATTTTGTCATTCCAAATGATCTTAAACGGGCCGCTCAGGGTCAATCAAAGATCCGTATGTGGCCCAGGTCTATTTCAGATGAATATTGTGATTTAAAATGATCCACAGTGTCATAGATTATAACTACGGAGCACAAACAAGCGCAGTACGTCTACATCAGCATCAGCATCGACACGCTAAGACCTGCTTTGCTAAACACAGACATGTCCTCCAGCCTTTTAGATGTTGCCAGCGACACTGTGCAGCTCCCCGTTCGCAGCGGGATCTGTGTGGATCTATTGATTTTCGCGTGACTCCTCACACCTCACAGCGGCGGGAACCAAAGCGAAGTTTAGTACAAGCCCGTTGTTTACTTCCTGTAAGACTTGCTTCGCCCCGGCCTCGATCTACCCCACTGCGCTTTGATAAAACACATCGCTTCTCTCTTGTCTTTGGCCCCGTCTAGGCCCCGGCGCCTCCTCACCACGCGGCGACCGGTTCAAAAGTGTACAGCAGAATTAAGGAGCCGTCTGAGCTCCCCGGCTGTGACCCGCTTTTCCAAAACTCGCTCGTTTTAATGGTTCTTTTTAGTCCGAAGTGTTGTGAGGACTCCAGCCGAGCGCCAGAGGAGACACACATTATGACAGACCGAGCGTGTGGGTGCGTTCTGCACTGAACTCGTCTTTTTTTCTCTTTTCTCGCACACTGAGCCACACTTGTTATGTAACATTAACATACTGGTATTAGCATAACGACGTGTGAATGTGCAAAATGGATTAAAACCAAGAGAGAAGAAACAGACACTATTTACTGAAGTGTGATGCATAATTCTGAAGGTCTATTTAAAGATGCCGTATGAAACTTTTCTGGAGGTTTCTCTTACCTGTTTGTTACTGTCAGGGGTCTTAAAAGTCTTAAAAAGTTCTTAAATTTCATGTTCCTATATTAAGGCCTTAAAACGTTTCAAATTATGTTGTCCAAGTCTGATTTTTTTCACAAAAGTCTTAAATGTCATGAGCCTATTTTTTTTGTAAACTCCACCGGGCTGCAGTGCAATGAGAGACAAGACCATGTGAAAGCTTAGTTTGTCTTGATTTTTGGCCATTTTACAGCAACACATACGAATATAAATGAGTTCTGAATGAGATTTTGTCATAAAAGTATTTCTTGTTATTTAAAGCCGTGAGTAATGGTCATTAGTAGAACTGGATCTGGTGTTTGGCTGCGATGTTGGTCTTAAAAAGGTCTTTAAAAAGTCGGGAGTCAAACATTGAAATACCCTGGAGATGTTATTTGTTTGTCTCAAAGGGGTCGGCGCCTTAAATACTCAAACGGCCATTTGAAGTGTCTCCTATAGAAAACCCTTTTGACTCTAAAATGAGAAGAACACGGCATATATATATATATTTTTTTTACCTGTCTGCTCTGTATAAAAGACTATAGTGAGCTGCATTTATGAAATCAGTGAAAAGCTACAGAGAATATATGTCCATTCATATCTCCAGTCTGTGCTACTGCAGACGTTTAAGCTCTGAAAAGTTTAACATGAACCATCTCTAGTGCAGTAGAAGCACAGAACAGACTCACCATCAGCAGCACATCCTCCGTCACAGGGAGAACATTCATATTCCACTGAGTCGTGTCCTTTAGTCCGACAGAAGCTGAACCACATACATGTTTTCAGGTTTATAGTTTATGTAAATTAGCCATGCGGTTTTAAGTTTCGTTTCTGTAAAACATAAACAAATGTGCGCAAAGCTGCATTAAACATTGTAATTAAATACTCATTATTTATTTTCCAAAGCCACAGGGAGCCACAGCAGAAGGATGAAAGAGCCACACGTTGCCGACGCCTGGTCTAGAATGTTCCTCAGTTTGGCTTTTACGCTCCGGATTTTATAACAAGTTAATTTTACACAGACACATTTGTAGAGAAACTTGTGACTGGTTGACAGAGACAGAGACGGGCGACTTAATCCATTCTGACTATGACCAGCCCTGCTCAGGAGTCTTATTCACTGGATAAGACATCAAACGCTCCTGTTGTCAAATAGTAAAAGCACGTATATTGGTTTTGTGTGTGCAGACAGAAGAGCCGTCCTCTCAGAAGTACAGAGGAGTCCATTTTGGGAACAGGACGGGCAGGAGGAGGCAGGAGGTGGTGGAGGACCTGCCCGGCCCTGGACACTACTACCCGGAACTGTGAGTCCCTGATGTATGACTCTGGTTTATTCTAATGAACAATACGCTGTCATTATTTTTGGCTAGTTGGTTTTGGTCAGCGTATCTTACTGTGTTCCCTCTGGGTCTCACTATTCGCACCTGCATTTAAACACTAAAGGCTTCCAAACACTGCAGGATTTTTAGGTCTTAAACGATTTTTAAACGTGCAACAAAAAGCGCACATCACAGACACGAGGAGAATCTTATGAGACTTAAAATCTCCGATCGCAAAGTCTGCAGCGGGATCTGTCTGCAGACCACAGGATATGAAGCTGTGATGGCGTCTGCTGTTTCCTGTCTACAGTAAAACCAGTCGCTCTGAGACACTGAAGGGTTCAAAGATCAGACTCTGCACTTTTAGTTTAGGTACAAGTCAAACGAGATATGAGTCTCGAGTCTCTGATCTGCAGGTTCACCTCGATCCGTGCGCTGTGTGGATGTAAACAGACACGTGTGAGCTACTCTCACCGTTTTACTTTCAAAGAACACTTCAAACTGGGTTAATAGCGCCGTTTTGTGGACTGGATGTCAAATTCTATGGATAATGTGGATGAGACGCTGCTTTTTAACATTACAACTTTACGAGAGCTGAGTTTGTTTGTTGCGTCTCTGTGTCCGTCGCTCCTCTGCCCCTGACGCTCTGTTTTATCGTCTGTTTCCGTCGTGTTGTTGATGTTCGGTGGTTCTGATCTGACACTGACTCCACTCATGAGGAGCAGCGGCTTCAAAAATCGCACACGGAGACACAAAGTCGGGTCACGCCTCCCTGAATTCAGGAAGAAAGCAAATCTCAGCCAAAATCGGGCAAATTCTCCTGTAGTGTGTGGTGGTCTTAAGTCTTTTCTTTTTTAATGTATTAATAATCAATCAGACTAGTGCTCTGAGTCCTTTTTCGGGCCTTTTATTGCAAACGAGGTAAGATTGCAGAAAAACTGAACTGCCTGAAGTGGTCTCTCAAATACTTGGATATAGGGCCGGAGTTGGAAGTGTGGATATCTGTTAAACACACTGCTCTTGCACTGCAAATTTCACTGACCTGACAAGATTTTAAAACTTATATCATGTTAATCATCTTGTTTTCAGATTTATTATCGACCTACTAGACCAGAGACTATTTAATTCTAGTCTAGAGGTCGTTTATTTTAAGGGAACTTGTCAAGTAAAATGATCTTGCTGCGTGGGCAGATAATTTCACTACTTTAAACTCATTTTCTGATTTTAAGTGTTTATATCTTAAATTTTGGCCAAGCTTTTTGTTTCAAATGTGGTTGTGGGTGGAGTTTAGGTGTTTAATCCCACTTGTAGTTGAGGCTTTGTATAGAATAAACAGAGAACTCGAGTCTGGACCTTTTTCTAGAGGTTTGATCCAGTGTTTTGTCCATATTATTTCCCACGTTTCACCTCCTGGTCGTCCCTGCTTTAACCTGCTGTGCTGTTGTTTGTGTGCAGCGTTCAGGAGACTCAGTACGAGAACGTGAACCTGAAGAGGGAGCAGAGGGTCCGTGCCGAGCTCCTAATTCCACGATACCACGAACTGCTGCCTCTACAGGAACACAAGAAGGTGAGGCACAGTACTGCCCCCTACAGGAACACAAGAAGGCACATTTTACTCAAAGACATGGTAAAAACACTTTTCTCTTTGGCTCTCGTCTCATTTTTCTCTCCTGCCCTTTTCTTCCCTGCTTCACTTCTCTTTGTCTTGTCTGGTCTACTGTCTGATACTTTGAGAGATTCTTTCCGCCCTGCTCTTCCAAACCTTAAATTAATCAACTTTGGATTTGATAAATGGGTCACTCGACACTATTGACAGTGGCAGCCGGGACTGGGCGCCAGGCGGAGCGAGTCTCCAGGCCCCGTGTCCCACGCCTTCGATGTCGTCTTATCATCATGTCTACTGAGTTTTGTTGTTTTGTGCTTCCTCTGTTTTCTTTTTTCTCTGTGTAATGGTTCTAGATCGTTATCGTCCCAGATCAGATTCAGTTAGAAGTAAAAAAAAGATGGTCATGTCACAGACGGTAACCTCAGGACAGTTCCAGATTCAGTTAGTAATAAAAAAGAAAGTCATATTACAGATAATAATCTCAAGATTTATCTTATTTTAAGGTAAAGCGTTTTGAGTTGCATTTTTTGTATGAAAAGCATAAAGTTTGATTGATTGATAAAAATATCGAGTAAGGGTTCAAAACCAGGTGCAAATAAACACAATTCATTTTAATCCCAAAAGCTCGATAGGTTTTGCATTTAAGTTTTTATTCTTTACTTTAGTCTGGGTTCAGTCCTAGTCTAGACCTGGTTTAGTCTCGTTACAGATCTGGTTTAGCTCTGGTGTTACTCAGAAAACCAAATATAAGTTTTAGAACCACTGGTCACAAACTAGGGATGTCCCGATCTGGTATTCAGTATTGGTATCAGCTCCCAATCCGGCTCTTTTATGAGTATCGTACAGTGACGGATTCAGTCACATGATCGGGCCGATCCAGTTTCACATGTTTTTGCAGCATCAACGCACTTTACAGCAGCGTAAATCAAAACGCCGCCATGTCCACAACAAAACCAGAGTCAAACAGCGACGCAATCGCTGCAAACAAACAGTTTCTCCTGGAGGAACCAGCAGAGCCACTTTAACACGAACAATTTGATTCACTTACAAAAGAATCATCCAGACAAGTTTGAGATTTACAAGCACAAGACGCCAAAGCCACAGCAGCGAACACTGGCGGAGGCGTTTCAAAGAAGGTAAAGGTCGGTGAGACTTTCATCGTCTAATGGACGTTTTGGAGCTAAAGTACAAACTCCCTTCACAACATTACATTATAAAGACGGCACAACTGAAGCTATTAAAAAGGTATTGGATCGATATCGGAAAGGGCATTCCTTAAAAAAATCGCATTGGATCGGAAGCCAAAAACTCTTAATCGGGACATTTCTATCACAAACCAAATCCTCAATTAAAGCTGAATATTGTGAATTCTGTCGTAATGTCCTGTTTGTACGTGACAGGCTTTTACGGTTTATTTAGACCGTGGCGTAACATTACCCCCCCGTGACCTCTGTGCGACCTCCGTACGACCTCTGCCTCTGCGCTACTCTCATTTCCACATTTGTTATTCCCGTTAGTTTGAAAGTTGTTTTTTTTATTTTGTGGCCGAGGGCGTTTCTCCTCTCTGCCGCGGGGCCTGTTTTAGCCGGATTCCTGCTGAACTCATCTGCATCTCGCATTTTTTCATTTCAGTATCGCATCTAAATCCTTTTAAACGTTTTTAGTTTATTCTTCCCTTTATTATTTCACCACATTAACGCTGTTTTTTTTCCATTGGCAGTGCTCTAAATTATATAAACATTTTATAATTTATCATCATGCCGACCTTCATATCTAGATAAGTTTAAGTTTTTTTAAAATCCTAATACTTTTTCACTGTATTTCGTTTTTATTTTCTACCAGTGACGTCTGTTAAAGTCTGGTGAAGCAGAGTAAATGTTTATTATAAGACTAAAATCATGTCTGGTCCTTCGGGTGCTTTGAGGTGATGTGCAGTTTCCGGTGTTGCCTTCAGGGGGCAGTATGACACAGGCTGCAGCGCCTCATACGGCCCCACACTCCACACTCCACAAATAGTGCATTCAGAATCTAATCTTCTGAATATTTTTTTGACTTGTTGTTTATTTTCTCGCTGGCTTTATTAAAATGACAAATTGTGGCCTTCTATATTTACTTTTTAATGATTCCGGTTCATATTTAAAAGCGTGGTGTGATTTTGTGACTAGTCGATGCGTTTCTGGGCAGTGTATTTATCACATTGTTGGGACAAAAATCCATTTAAACGCTCACAATGTGGAAACCTGACCAAAAGTGTAAATCCCCAGAATGTAAATCATTTATTATTACATCAACAACATGGTTTAATAACCTTTTACTACCACAGGGATCATCGGTGACCCCATATTTCAAATGACCAGAACCACACGCTACTTCGTGCAATTTTAATCTTTAAAATGCCCCTGAAAGCTGTGAAACGGGCCTTGAAACGGGCCTTGAAACGGGCCTTGAAATGGGGCTTGAAAGTTGAAGAAAATTCAATTCCTTTTTGGGCTTTTCGTCACACAGTTTTAGGTATTTAATTACATAAGAATGGTAAATACTTGACAGTTCTATTTCTCCTGGAAAAGGATGTAAATTATTTACACGTAGGACATTCTTTGCCACAATTTTTAAAAGTAGACTATTAAATTCAATCTTTATTAAGAACACATACCGTATTTTTCGGACTATAAGTCACACTTTTTTCAGGTGGTCCTGCGACTTATACTTAGGTGTGACTTATATATTACATTTTTCACACTGACAGCCCATAAACCAAATATATGAATCGTATAAACGAATCAAAAATGAAAAAAAAACAAATCAGTTTTCAGTTTTTTCATTTTGGTTTTAGAGACAAATAATAAAGAAAAGAGCTGTTTTTTCATTTTCTTATTTTTGGTTCTATATTGAAAAACGAATGAACGAACGATACACGGATTCTTCTCCATCCGGTTGTTTTTATTACTATAACTTCTATAACTCGCCTTTCAAGATGAAATGCCAGTTCTTGGTCTGATTTTATAAAATAAATGCGACTTATACATGTTTTTTTCTTTTTCATTGTGCATTTTTTGGCTAGTGCGACTTATACTCCGGAGCGATTTATAGTGCAAAAAATGTGGTAATATCTGGTTCATAGTACGCAAGGATGTAAAAAATAAGAATAATCATTAAAAAAAGAAAAACAGACAAAAAAGACCAGGTTGTAAGACCACTGTGTAACTTTTCAGGTCTGTTACCATGGAGATGCTATTGTTTTGCCTGTAATGTTCCACAGTATGGTATTAAACACATTTCAAAAGACACATTTTTTTCAATTATAGGTGGTTTTATTGCTCAAAAATCCCCTTAAAACCCTGGATTCTTTCTCTGAGTATGATCACCTCCTCACAGATCTCGCCTGTAAATTGCCCGGGTGGCGTCTCCTGCTTGTTTCTATGGAGACCGAAAGGTTTAATGCCCTACTTTGGGATATTGGAGGTAAAAGCAATCATATGTCCCGAGCGTTAAGTAAATGGCGGGACAAGTGTTGGTCCTGATGTGTCTCCTGTGCACGTTTCTCCATACAGAAGTGCACTGTAGGGACAAGGGTCATTAAACACACACACGCGCACACACACACACACACGCGCACACACACACACACACACACATAAACACACACACACACACGCACATACACACACACGCACATACAAACACACACACACATAAACACACACACGCACGCACACACACACACACGCACATACACGCACACACACACATAAACACACACACACACACGCACATACAAACACACACACACATAAACACACACACACACACGCACGCACACGCACACACACATAAACACACACACATAAACACACACACACACATAAACACACACACACACATAAACACACACACACACATAAACACACACACACACACACACACACAAAAACACACACACACACACACACACAAACACACACACACACACAAACACACATGCAAACACATACACACACACACACACATACACACACACACACACACACACAAACACACACACACATAAACACACACACATAAACACACACACATAAACACATACACAGACAAATAAACATACACACACACATAAACACACGCAAACACACACAAACACACACACACACATAAACACACACACATAAACACACACAGAGATACACACACACATAAACACACACCCACACACACAAACACACACACACACACACACAAACACACACACACACATAAACACACACACATAAACACACACACAAACACACACACAAACCCACACACACACACACACACACACACACAAACACACACGCACACACACACATAAACACACGCACACACACGCACACACACATACACACACACACACGCACACACACACACACGCACACATAAACACACACACACGCACACATAAACACACACACACGCACACATAAACACACACACACGCACACATAAACACACACACATGCACACATAAACACACACACACGCACACATAAACACACACACACACACACACACACACACACACACACACACACATAAACCTCCCATCCTCCATTAGGCTCGGGAAAGGGGCGACTTGTCATTGAGTCTGAACAGAAAATATGCGAAACACAGAGGTGATTTTCTCTGCTTTAGCCTAAATATGAAGCGCTTGAACTTCACGCCCTGAGAACGAGAGCCGAACGTTCTCCTTTTTTTAATGTCTTGCAGATCGCACAGTGACTCACCCTCTGCACTGAGGCGTAATATTGTGTGCGGCATTTACAAGTGTCCAAATTCTTATAAATAAATACATGAAACAAGTCTCTCGCACATAAAATGACAGTGAATAGGTAGCAGCAGCTTTTTCAGCGAGTCACTCTCACCTTTCTGTCAAAAATCAAACTCCTAAACAGAACCACGAACGCTCGGATTGATCACAGACTCCTGAAAACCTGCTGTTTATTCTATTGAACGTCTGTAATCGATAAAACCGAGTCAGTTCTTCCGACGTCCAATGGAACCACCTTCAACAGACTTTAAACCTTAGTTCGTTTTTACCTCTATCGACTTTTAAAAGCTCCATTCAGAGTATTCTGCAGGATCATTGCACACGCTTTTAACACTTTTATATCTTTAATCTGCAAATGTTTCACTGTCTCATGTTACGATTGATGTGTGAGTGTGTTCTGCTTGTGCTGTTTTATTCTGCCTCTTGGCCAAGTCGTCATTGCAAATGAAAGGGTGTTCTCCTTTGACTTACCTGGTGAAATATTGAATAAATAACTAAATAAATAAAGCAAATACGTTCCATTGCAACAATCGGGAAAATATGGACGCCCGAGAAAGTTCAATGTTCATTTTGTTAGTTTATGTAGTTAACGTCAGGTGTTGCAAGTTCCTGCTAGTACATAGAGTAGGGTCGGGCGGTATCTGAATTTTGATACCGTTAAACCTTCTCAGCGTTTTACCGGGGTTTACGGTTTTACTGTGACTAATTAAGATTTATTTTGTATCTTGCACCTAAACCCTTCAGAAACAGAAGAGCAGCTTTATATTTGAAGATGAGGCACAAGTTCTGATCAAACCAAACTTTGCAGCTCGTTCGATCGCATCAGCGCTTATACTGTATGCAAATGAGCCATGCGGGTTTAAGTTTCTGTAAAACGTAAACAAATGTGCCAAAGCTGCATTAAACACATTATTACTCAGAGTCCATAATGAGCGGAGCAGTGGAAATGTAGAGAAACGACGTGGACAGCGGGAGGAAGCGGCGCAGTATTTACCGTCTCCTCCGTGAAAGTCTGACTTCGCCCTCGAGCGGGAACTTTCTCCTCTTCAGCGCCTCGTCCCCTCTCGACTCTCGGCTTCAGTAAAACGTCTCCGTCACAAACTTTTGGGCTCAACGTCGCACACGAAGCGTCAGTCGGGTTTTTTTCTTCTTCCTCGCTGCGTGTGGATGGAAATCTCCGAGCGTAACGACGTTTGAAGAGGAGAGAGAGCGGAGGGGAGGAAGTCCTGCTGTGGTTTTAGCTCCTGATGCTGATTTCTTTTAATGACGTAATGAAACTGATAGCGTCGCTACTTTTTGATACCGTGGGACACCGTATTACCGCCCAACCCTAGCATAGAGTCTGTTAGCGAATGTTAGCTGTTAGCGAAGTTTGTGTCTCTGAACTTCAATTCAATTGGCCTTGGTTCCTATTCACGTTCCTGAGGTGGAGTTCGGTTTTCCCCATGTCCCGAGCACAAGAGAAAGCAGCACAAACCCGTTTTTTCCCATTTTTTAAAATCTTTTTTGACAGCGTTTGCTCAGGTGTGCAGTGCGTCTCCATGGTAACTCCTAAACGCTCCACCATTAGCGACAGATGTAGAGCACCCCTAGAGCGATGTCACTGCGCAGAATCAATATGTGGAACAGTCTTTTAGAAAAGCACCCGCTACACCACTACACTACTCCATTTCCCCCAGAGTTTGCAGCATTCCTCTGTCAGGGTTCACACTCCTCCTGTAAGTTTTCCGCAGTGCAAAAAGTCTCCGGGCCTCGGCGAAACTATAGGAAGCCCCAGAGCCCAGCGTGTCTCCGGTCCAGGCTTATTCTTATTCATGAGAATCCACTATACTGTCCTCCCCCAGAAACACACCGTCTCACACAGCACAAACCTGCAGCTTAAGTCAGACTGCAGCCAGAGCTCATGGGACACTTGTTATAGACTTGTTTTGGGTTTATCAGATCAGATCTTCCGTGTCAGACTCCGGACTCTCGTGCTCACAGTCTCAAAGGAGCGACAGGAACGTTTGGGAAGGTGCTAGAAACGTGTAAAAATGTTGGATTACAAGCCCGTTTTTGCAAAGATGATGGGGCTGGGAGGTGTGTGTGTGTGTGTGTGTGTGCGTGTGTGTATGGGTGTGTGTGTGTGTGTGCGTGTGTGTGTGTGTGTGTGTGTGTGTATGTGTGTGTGTGTGTGTGTGTGTGTGTAATGACCCATGTCCCCACACTGTGCCTCTGTATGTAGCTGTATATGTATATACACTTGAGGGGACCAGTCAGGAATAATGCTGATGGACGGGGCCACACACTCACACACACACACACACACACACACAGGCAACATGCAAAACACACACACACATACATACACACACACACACACACAAACACACACACACAGGCAACAGGCAAAACACACACACACATACACACACACACACACACACACAGGCAACAGGCAAAACACACACACACACAGGGGCAACACACACACACACACAGGCAACAGGCAAAACACATACACACACATACACACACACACAAACACACACAGGCAACAGGCAAAACACACACACAGGCAACACACACACACACACACACACACTTACACACACACACACACACAGGGGCAACACACACACACAGGCAACACACACACAGGGGCAACACACACATACACACACACACATTTTTATTTCCCGTGCTTCTTGGAGACATTCCATTGACTTGTGGTGCGTTCGTTTATCCATCCGAGCTGTAGGTCCTCGGACGGGAGAACTCGGAGGAGACGGAGCAAACAAAAATATTCATTTTGTCTTCTTAATGCATTAGCTTCTTAGGTTCCTTTCTAAGACAATGTAGCCAAGTGTATTTTTACCTTGTTGACATGTTTCTGCTGCTTGCTGCGAGCCATCTTCAGACGTGGTCAGGCTGACCACGCCTACCGGAAGTAACAACAGCTGATATATGACACGTCACCACCAACACCGGTGACAGTTCTGAAGATGGCTCGCAGCAGCAGCCGAAACATGTCAACAAGGTAAAAATACACTTGGCTACATTGTCTTAGAAAGGAACCTAAGAAGTTAATGAGACGGAGCGAAGTTTCCGAGACAGAATCCAAGACGGCTGCGCCCAGTGTTTTCATTGTGTTTGGACACTTTGGTGCTTTAAATGACTATTTCAGTCACTCTTATTACTGCGATACTTTCCTGTGTCCGTATCACTGCCTGTGGGTTTGGTAGTCGGTGTCGCTGATGGTTTTAGCCCATTTCCTGCTAACGTGCCAAAATGATCGACTATCACGCGACACCAACGCTTTCACTTCTCTAATACACTGAAATATGAACATACTTTCTGCGTCTTCTGTACTCTTCCTGGAAATCTTCGTCGAGATTGTGTAGTTGAAGCACAGACTTATTACGGAGCGCCTGGTACTCGGTCTGTGCTAAAGCAACAACAGATTTTTAAAGCAAACAACATGTTTTTCTCCAAGTCGGACACATAATAAAACATAATAAAACCGTTGTAAACAGACGCAGCATTACATTGTTGACTTCTGATATTGGCATCTTAAGGAGTCCTGTATCAAGCAAAGTGCAGAGTGTTTCCTGTAAATATTCAAACTCTCAAACTGTTTGAGACAAGTCACTGCAATTTAATAGGAACTGACATGTTTAAAAAACCCAGATTCAGAACCAAGGTTATGCAGCGAAGCGTCGCTGTGAAAGGAGTTAATTAATGGAATAGTCTTAATAAAGAAATCAAAGAGTCACGTACAATAATGGCTTTTAAAAATCAAATCAAAGCAAATCCAGTGCAATGTATGAAAAACAAAACTAAGCTGTTGCGCATAAAAGTGAAGATTTCTGTTTGCAATTGATTAATAATTATGATTGAAATGAAATGTATTGATTTGAAATGTTTTAAAGTAACTCTCAGTGTTAATGTATATTTTGGGAAAGGGAACATAAGATGACTGTTATTTCTGCTCCTTTTCATTCATTTCTTGTATGTTTAATGTTCAGACACTTTTAATGTCTTTTCATACTTTATGAATGAAACAAAAACATTCATTTCCTGGAGACTGATCCTAAACTTAACCATAGTCACTACTACCTGACCTTAATCTAAACCCTAACGTTAACTCAGTTTAACCTACGTCAGGCTTTAAGGGAAACACCGAGTCCTGGCCCAGTCCTGGCCCAGTCCTGGTTTAGACCTGGTTTAGACCTGGTTTAGACCTGGTTTAGACCTGGTTTAGTCCTGGTTTAGTCCTGGTTTAGTCCTGGTTTAGTCCTGGGATTGGCTCGGCGGTCCTCTAATGACTCTCTGTAGACGCTCCACTTAGGACCAGGAGTTTTGTTCGGGAAACAGGAAACGGCCGTTATCTGTTTTTTCCCCTTCTTCTTTTAAACACAAAATCGAAAACAGAAAAAAACAAATCATTATCCATTTTTTCATTTTGGTTTTGGAGATAAAAAATGAAGAAAATAGTTGTTTTTTCACTTTCTTATTTTTGGTTTTATTTTGAAAAAAACAAATAAACAAATGACACACAGATTCTGATGGCCGACCCTGCATCAGAAAAGCTGCACAGTGCACCTTTAAAAAAACAATATCTGAACATGAATATTGGTTTTATTAATGATTTTCTCTACGGGCTTTTTTCAGTCTCACTAGGATATTTGATATTGATTTGTGTGCATAAACTGAGCCTGTACGAATCACCTGAACAACTATAACAGCGATAACTATTATAATGTATTTTATTGGGTTTAACTCTTCAGGACCTACGACATCGTACACGACTCAGAGGAATATGTTTTATATAACTGCGCAGAACTTTCTAACGGTAAAAGACAGAAACTTCCTTTTCCCCTCTGAAAGTGCAGACATAGAGGTTTCCGTACATTTCTGCGGCTTTATCCTACGTCACACTCACGCTGTGTGATGACGTGAGCAAAACGAGTGTCCAACAGGAACTTTGTTTTCCCCAAACTCATGCGCTCCGTCCATTTTGATCGAGCCAAAACTTTGCCAAAGAGTGAAGTGAGTCAAGATGGTCGACTCCTCTGACTGTGTGTGTTTATAACGAGTGAAAAAGTTGCTCTAAGTGGAGTTAATTCTCACATACATGGAAAATTAATCTTGGCCATACCGGCTCGTCAAAGCCTGAACCCGTCAGATCTCAGAAGCTAAGCAGGGCCGGGCCTGGTTAGTACTTGGATGGGAGACCACAAGGAATTCCAGGTGCCACAGTGGGGCCAGTGGCAAAAAATTGTCGTTGTGTCCTTAGGCAAGACACTTCACCCACATTGCCTAGTATGAAAGTGGTGTGTGAGTGTTGGTGGTGGTCGGAGGGTCCGATGGCGCAGATTGGAGCCTCGCTTCCGTCAGTCTGCCCCAGGGCAGCTGTGGCTACAATAGTAGTTTACCACCACCGGGGCTGGAGTGAATGAATAATGCTCTGTAAAGCGTCTTTGAGTGTCCAGAAAAGCGCTGTATAAAACTGATGCATTATTATTATTATCTTGGTGTGTGTAATTGTGCATCTCTTTGTTATTTTTAACTGAAAGGTTTATTTCACTGAAAATGAACAAATACAAACATAATAAACACAGTGGAAATGCAGAAAGTGACACCAGGAAAGTAAAGGGGCGATTGTTTTAAGGCAATAGGGATATTTTTAGTTTACTTACAGACTTGATATTTTGCATTTTTGTAGCTAAGGCCCTAAATTAAGCATTTTTTATGTCCAAAAAGTTGTTTCTACATGTTTGCTGTGTGTTTTGTATAAAAGAGTGAATTTTATTTTATTTTTATTTTTTTGTTTCATCTCTATTTCTGGTCCTGTAGCTTTTATCACAGCCTCATGACACAACTACAGCAGCAGATTGTGAAATAACAGGTTGGACTGAACAAAAGGAGGTAGAACACTTCATTAGGGGGTAAAAGGGGCAGTTTTAAAAGTAAAATTAAGAAAAAAATCCAGGCGAGGAGAAATGTACTAAAATTGCCCTCAGGTCTTCGAGGGTTAAAGGCGAAACAGGCGCACGTGGTCTAAGAGAAAGGCCCAACACTGACGTTGATTCTGAAAAAGCTGAACACTCTATAGCAATTTTACTTCAGTGTTACAAATATACAGAACTCCTGCTCCCACGTGACTGAATCTTTTTGAGTTTTTTTGTCATTAAAGGAAATCGTAGACAATGATTTATCTTCAAACTAATCAGTGAGCCTTTCCTCTCACGGGTGTCATTTTAAAGAGAACAGATTGCGTACATTTTACCTTAATTCTGCAATATCTGGACATCTGTTTTACTTTTCACTTTCTTACATCATCAGAAAAGTCCTTGGAGATGTTTGTGAAAAACAGACTTTACTATGAAGCTCAGTACATATAACGTTTACTGATACTGAGGCTGTAAATGATGTGAAATACGATGTGCTCTGACAAATGTGCAGATGTTATAGTTACACAGCAGCTAAATTACTCACATCAGTGTAATAAACACATAAAAATCATTGATAGAACTTTAGTTTGTGATTTTATTTTCTAAAATCCACATTTTGTTAAACATATAAACGGTGTTAAAGGGACAGTTTGGAATTTTGGACACAGGGCCTCATTTCCTCGTGAGCCAGAGCGTTGGAGACGTGTGGAGACACGTTTTTTAAATCCTCCATCCAGTCCTTGTATTTGCAGAGGTCGCTGGTGCTAGGCTAGTGCATGTCAGTGGCCATAGTCGTCCTGCCACTAAAAACAGTCTGACCCACTCCACAAAGCACCCGAAGCAAATCAGTTATTGCACCAGACTAACTATTTTATTTTCATAAGCTGTGGCCACTGCTGTAACGTAGGATCCGGCTGTAAACAGGAAGCAAAACAGTTTGTACGAAACTTGAGAAGCCCTGTCAGGTGCGCAGAGGTTATTCATATGAGGAAAATACAAAATAAACTCCAAAACATACGGCAAATCCGCGCTTACCTTCGAAGTTTTGCATCCTCTCTCCTCCGGCTGTCGTCACTGCTCTGAGCTCTGATCCATAAACTCACGGAGGGTCGTATCGCAGCAGGACTCAGATCTGTCTCATTATTTAATAGATATTTCTGCAGCTGGACTTATTTTCTCTGCTAAAGCGTTAGCTCTGCTGTGCCACATGTAAACAAACAGCGCCTTGTGATGATGGCATCAGCCTCAGTACAGCAGCGTTGGGGCGACAAACACGGTCGCAAACACAGTTGCAGTTAAAAAAAACATTTGCACAAAGCCTGTCCACTTTTCTACGTTGATAAGAGTATTAAACTGTTTATCCAAGGGTAAAAAATGTGCGATTAATTTGGAATTAATCACGAGTTAACTATGACATTCATGAGATTAATCATGATTAAATATTTTAATCGACTGACAGCACTAGTTTGAAATCAAACTAATCTTGCATCGCATGAACCGTCGCATGTTGAGGGACTATTTTCTCATATATCAGTCGCCGCTGCCGAGCTTCTATCAGGAAGAACAACTCACTGCTGCTCAGACATAAATCCTTCAAATGCAACGGTTGGTTTTACTTCTGAAATTATTCTCTGGACACAGACGTTCACAGGGACAGTCTGGAGTTCTAATAGTTTTTCCTCGGGTCTGTGGAGTGGGTCAGACTGTTTTTAGTGGCAGGACGACTATGGCCATTGACATGCACTAGCCTAGCACCAGCAACCTCTGCAAATACAAGGACTGGAGGGAATATTTAAAAAAGTGTCTCCAACACTCTGGACCATGAGGAAATGAGGCCCTATGTCCAAAATTCAGAACTGTCCCTTTAAGCCAAAAGTGTTTGGATTGTTTCTCTTCAGTCTCCTCTCTCTGTCTCATTAATACACTATTTAATGCTAATCGACAATACACAGTCTTAGTCTTTTGAATTGTTATGAGACTATGGTTTAATCATTCAAATCAAATAAAGACAAAATATCAATGTAAAAATGCATTCATAGTTTTAATTAATGTCCGGTTTGATTAACGTTGGCTGTGAGCCCGTTTAGCTGCAGAAATCCCCTTCTGTCAATCTGGAGTTTTGTGAATCCGGTAAAAGGCTCAGGCTTTCTTCTGTCTTTGATAACGTGTTAATTCCTGCGCAGCAATAATCCACAATCGTCATTCGAGCGCCATTAGTTTCTGTGGGATTTCTCAGCCGCGATCACCGCCGGTGTGGGGTTTGGAGGTCGAGACTCAATGACGACGACTGCAGGATCTTAATACAACAACATTTTCAACTATTAAAGGGCCCATTATATTAGGCTGTGTTCTGATCTGTTATAATGTTTCCTCATCACAAACAGACCTGGAGTTGTGTTTTGTTTCATTCACACATGTTTAACACACAAACGCTACATATTTAGGCTCTTCTCTCAAATGCAAAACACTCTGTTCCACCTTGTGATGTCATGTGGTAATACAGGAAGAGCTCCACTGTGTTTGTAAATCCACACACCTTCACTAAAATCATTTGGACAATTTCACACCTGGGATTGCTAACCTCCAGTGAACTGAAGGTAAAAATGTAGCTGTCAACTCGCACTGCAGAACGTTTGAGCTTTGGGGATGTGGACAGGCTAATAATAAAGAATTATTCAACCATGTGTGAGTGAAACAGAAGGCAAGTCCAGGTCTGTTTTTGAGGAGGTTCTAACGCGGCTAAAGCTCACAAGAGTGTATTTGTCTAACAGGCACGTGCACATAGGGCCCTAGGGGGCTTGACCACCTGCCCTTTTTGCCTCATATTAAAAAGTGCCCTCTGTGTGTGTGTGTGTGTGTGTTTTATTATATTAATAAATTCCTGTAAGGGATGTAAAACAATGGTGGTACAAAAACTCCATGGTTTTCTACCGAACCCATGTTCTTGTAATCCGGGGTTGAGAGAGAGCGGCCGAGTGAGTGAGAGAGTGAGAGGGAGAGAAGGTACTGCACCGTAAGGACTTGGTAAGGACTCGGTAAGATCTCGGTAAGGTCCCGGTAAGGTCCCGGTAAGCTCTCAGTAAGGTCTCTGTAAGGTCTCGGTAAGGTCCCGGTAAGGTCTCGGTAAGGACTTGGTAAGGTCCCGGTAAGGTCTCAGTAAGGTCCCGGTAAGGTCTCGGTAAGGTCCCGGTAAGGTCTCGGTAAGGACTTGGTAAGGACTCGGTAAGGTCCCGGTAAGGTCTCAGTAAGGACTCGGTAAGGTCTCGGTAAGGTCCCGGTAAGGTCTCGGTAAGGACTTGGTAAGGACTCGGTAAGGTCCCGGTAAGGTCTCAGTAAGGACTCGGTAAGGTCCCGGTAAGGTCTCGGTAAGGTCTCGGTAAGGACTTGGTAAGGTCTCAGTAAAGTCTCAGTATGCTCTCAGTAAGGTCTTGGTAAGGTCTCAGTAAGGTCCCGGTAAGGTCTTGGTAAGGTCTCAGTAAGGACTCGGTAAGGTCTCAGTCAGGTCTCGGTAAGGTCTTGGTAAGGTCTCAGTAAGGTCTCGGTCAGGTCTCAGTAAGGTCTCGGTAAGGTCTCGGTAAGGTCTTGGTAAGGACTTGGTAAGGTCGCGGTAAGGTCTCAGTAAGGTCTCGGTAAGGTCCCGGTAAGGTCCCGGTAAGGTCTCGGTAAGGACTTGGTAAGGACTTGGTAAGGTCCCGGTAAGGTCTTGGTAAGGTCTCGGTAAGGTCTCGGTAAGGACTCGGTAAGGTCTCGGTAAGGTCTCTTGGTAGTTAGCTTGTCTGAACATGCAATATTATTCAGCTTAGAGCTAGAGAATAACTTGTTTAAGGTTGTTTAAGGTTTAATGAAGTAGGTTATCATTTAACCCCGTTTAACCATGGAGACTGGGTGAAATTCGAGACGGGGCGTTTGGTGCGCTCTAAGTGCACACACAAACATCACGTTAACTAATAAAAACATTGAGTTTTAATAAATTATTTTGTTTACACACAAATAGAAGAAAGAACGAATCAAAAATGTAATCGACAAATCGTGGTCTTGAACCTGGAGCGTTCGCCCTAAAGAAAAACGACTTAACATAGTGAGCTAAACCCCATGATGTCGGGAGAAGTCTCCCCTCTGCTCTTCACTCGGCTCCGAACATGGCAGCTGCTGTGTCCTGTCTGCTGCGCATCAGTCAGACGCTCTTCCCTGTTTCATCAGTTGGAGGCGACGAAGGAGAAAGAACCCGACATCACACGTTCTCTGTTTACATACATTACACATGTCATATTGTCTAAAAGACTGAAAAAAAATTGCACACATGCTGCCCTTTTCTGACTTTGAGCCCCTGCGCTTCTATAATCATGTGCACGTTCCTGTTGTGTAATATGGGACCTTTAATATCAACAAGCTCTGATACAGACAGGATCTTAATAGCACAAATCAGCTGCTGTAGTTTCAGTTAAGTCCATTATTAATTACTGTGTTTTCTCTGGACTGGACTGAATAAAAAACGTATTACATCCTGCTGGTTTCCATTTGAACTTTTTTGTTTTTCTCTTTTTTTGTGGAACACCCTCCTCCTCCTCTCTGTTCTCTTCTTTGTCCCCTCCTCTTCTCTTTCCTCCTCTCTGTCCTCCTCCGTCCTCTGTCTCGCGTCCTGTTTTTAGTCTCTTGTTGTGAGCATTTTTTTCCGCTGTGTTTTTCCAGGGCGTTCCGGGTCCAGGTCACTACGACATCCGTGGCCAGTTTCAGAGGTCCACGAAGTCGTCTGCAAAGTCCTGTCCCTTCCTCTCCCAGGCCGAGGTACCAAACCATCACACTATTCATACAGCACTGTACAGGCACCGCAGACTGTATAGAAGTGGAGTGAGTGAGTGTGACGTCACCCGCAGTTAGAGCAGATAATTTGGAGCCTAGACCCATATTTGGAAATCATATCAACATTTCAAGAGTCAATCAGGAGCGAGGATGTTTGAAAATCCCTCAGTCGTCCATGTAGGATCCATGGCAAAGGAGAAATTCATGTCTTGTCAGCTGGACAATGGGCTCTATCCAGGCTTACGTCACAAACCAGGAAGAAGTTTGGAAACGTGTGATTCCGTTGTAGTTCCCGACAGTGGACTCACCGACTGACAGTGATGAAACCAACTGAAAATAAATGTGATCGTTGGTAAAATGAAGACTGCAGACGTATGTGTGGTTTGGAATCATGTTGAATTCGTCGCCCTCGTCTCTTCTAATCGCATGTACCCAGAGCGCTCGGAGTCGTGCGTCAGTGTGGAAATGATGAAAACTGAGGTACGGGTGGAATTGTGGATTAGCCGAACATAACGAAACGCTACAGTGACATGGAGAGGATGAAAACTGGGGCATTTTCTCATGTTTCCTAGATTTTGTTAGACTTACTACTGCAAAAAAAGAGCCCGTCGGAAGTTGTCATCACATATTTCCAAACGTATTTCTGGTTTGTGACGTAAACGTGAGTAGAGCTTGTTGTTTGGACTCTGCCTCATATCTGAAACAAACACACATACTTGTTTACAGTTTCTATTTGCTAGATAGGGCACTTAGTGCACTTCATCAGACCTATCTAACAAACAGAAACTGCAAACAAGTGTGTGTGTAGTTTCAGAGTAGTTTCAGTGTAGTTAGTTCCTCCCTTTAGGCAGATATAAGACAGTGTCCACCAGCGTCTGACCAGAACTGAAGAAGCAGCTTGGATGAGCTGCGAAACGTATTTGATCAAAAAACTTGAATTTGAATTTCTCCTTTGCCAGGAGTGAGGATGTTGAAGGTCCCTAGCAAGAGCAATTAGCAACTCTGTCAATCAAATCTGTTGCTAACGCGAGTGGGAGCAACCTTTTGGGAAAGAAAGCGTCTGATTCGTCTGATCTTAATGTTCGTAACTTAATTTAGGGACAAACTGGTGAAATAAAGGGATAAGGATCAGGCTGAGCAGATTAATACGAACGTTTTAAGACCAAAGTCAGACTCACAACGGTCAAGCAGAGGCGACGGAGTCAAACTCGCTCGTGCTCACTGCCTGTTTGGAATGCAGCGTGCGGCGGATTAGCTTTGGATCTGTCTTCAACTGAAAACATCACATTCAAAACACTACGTTTCCTTTCCACTGTGGATGATACACGATTCTGATCTGTGACTGGTACATTTATTTTCAAAGGACCACCGCATGAAAACACTTTGACGCAATCTGCTGAAAGGAATACAAAATTATAATAGAAAAGATTGTTTTTGTAATTTGCTCAAAGTTTGAAATGTGCTGCCATGTAAACCGCTTTTATAACGAGTGCGAACACACTTCTCACACGGAGAGTCCTGAAAACTGGAGCCTAATCACATTATACAGAAATATAGTCGTATTCCTGTTAGAGCCGCTCCCGATCAGTTCAGAAAAATCACTTTCATTTTGTGCATGAGACGAGGCCACACATCAGGCTCAGCGCTAAGACTGGGCTAATCTAATGTACTCTGTGAACACAGTTATGTTTTAAACCTGATGCCGTTACACACAGAGTGGAAATATAATCTGTCAGTTTTATCTCTGTAATCTGTGTTTGACACAGGAGACTTTTAGATGGAATTGTTTAATAGAGCTGCAAGATTAATCATATTATTGAAATTTAAATTCACAAATGTTACTGCTCCTGGACGTGTTTGAGAAATTTCATTTCTTCTTCCCTGCACATTCATGAAGAGAGTCATTCACTGCTGTCAGCGGCCACTGGCAGTCAGAAGGGATGAAATAGGACTTGGCACAGCAACTTTAAGAATTGTACTTTTATTCTTTTAGTATTTCTGATGTTTCATGCCGAGTGATCAGCGGTTTAAACTTTAAAGTGTGACTTCTGTAGACCCCCTGTCTTCTCCCACATGAAACCTGTCTCAGACACAGTCTCAGACCTCATTTTGTGACCACACGCTGAGTCTGTGCAGCGGCCCTGGGATGTCATCAGCCTCCCCTGCAGAGCCGTACCCTCTGTGCACGTGAGAGTGCACATGGATGCGCCTGTCAGGGCAGGTGTTATTCATATGTCGGGTCTCAGTGGGTAGAGAACCTGTCACCCGACCTCAGAGGAGCAATTCCTGCTTGTACCAAGTTCTGTTGTTGTGTCCTTCTGCAAGACACTTTTCTCACCCTGCGTAATATGAAGGTTGTGCGTGATTGGAGGTGGTTGGAGAGGCTGATGGGGCAGATTGGCAGCCTCACTTCCGTCCACCAGGGCGGCTGTGGCTGCATCACTCATGCTGCAGGGTTCTTATCACTTATGCACAATTTGTCTCCTTTAAGCTGGTTCTAAACTTGTTTTCTCATCAAAAACAGACCTGGAGCTGCACATCGCTTCATTCACACTTTTCATTAATGCTGTTCATGATGGTGAGGCCTCAATGATCACTGTCTCAGTTATTCCCCAGTCCATAAGTTTTATTGTTGTTACAAAATCAGACATCAATATCAGACATATTGACCGAGTAAAATCCATATGTGACGACCGTCCGTACAGAGCTCATGTTTCCCTTTAGTTACCCAGCTCTGGCCTTTCAGATCTGTCTCTAACTGCGTGTCCAGTTTTCTCTGATCTGTAGCCCACTGAGAGGAAGGGAAGGAAATAAGGAAGCAGATGAGGAAACAAAGCAATGAGGAAGCAGGAGAAGAAAGCAGGAAGTAGGACATGAAACAAGGAGGCAGGAAAGGAAGCAAGAGATTAAACAAATAGAGGAAACAAGGAAATAAGAGAGGAAATGTGGAAATGAGGAAGCAGGAAAGTAAACGAGGAACCAGGAGAGCATGGGGGGAGATGAGAGGCACAGCTGGAGGTCTTTGGAGCACCCTGCCTCCTCCCCGTTTCCCCAAATCAAAGCCTCCATCTGGGGTTCGGTACAAACACGTCCCCCCTCGCCGCTCCTCTGCTGCCGGCCCCTAACCCGCTCGTGCACTTTGAACGCGCCTCACGCTGAGAGTCCCAGAGACGCTGCTTCATTTCCGGAATTAGTGTTTGGCAAAAATATCGAATACTTGGAATATGTCATAATTTGAGCGGTTTATAATGACGTGCCTGACAGTATTGGAGCAAACTACTGCAAAACAATCTGCTGCTTCTGGGATCTCTGGGTCCCACCGTAGCACATTTCCATAAAACAGACACAGAAGCATTAGGCAAGAAATAACTGGGAATGAGCTAAATTCTGGTATATGTACCACTGTGGACGATTTCTCATTACATAGGGTATGAAATCATTCTTCTGCGCTATAACTTTTTCATTGGGGGGTCCGTCACCTGCTTGTTGCGATGGATATGCCATTAACCTGCCTGGAATGTTCCACAGTGTGACATTAAACAGCTCTACTTTACATTTATTACATTACAGGTGGTTTTAGAGCTCAAAAGCACCTCGAAAAACAGGCGTTCTGACTGTGAACGGGGTCGCCTCTCCACAGATCTGACCTGTAACTTGGGCTGGTTTGGTTTCCACGAAGATAGAAAGGTTTAATGCCGTACTGTGAAACATTCCAGACAAAGAAATAACATCTCCACCTTTAAAGCTGCACTAAGTAACTTTTTCTGAGGGAAGAACCACCTGCTGGTCTCCATAGAGATGTTATTGGCAAGGGAAGGGAAGTTTAGTTGCATAGCACAGTACACAAAGTAATTCAAAGTCCCTTTAAATAACTTCTATATTTGGAATAAGACATGTTTTGTTTACACCATGGAAAAGGCGATCTAAGGCTACGTTCAGACTGCAGCCTGACGTGACCCAAATCCGATTTTTTCACCCGTTTGCGACCTGTATCGGATCTTTTAATGACAGTCTGAACGACAGAGATCCGATTTTTTCAAATGCGCCCCAGGCCACTTGGATATGTGCTCCTAAAACCGATACATATCCGATCTTTGGACATGCGACTTCAGTCTGAATGGCCATGTCGCATTCCTCCGACCTGCTGTTCTTTTCTATGGGTGCCATGGCCAAAAACCTCGTCCTTCTCCTTCTCAATCTCCTCCTTAAAACAAATAAACTGCACATGTTCTGGCTCCGGTACGACAGCAACTTTAAAATCTCCAGGTGCTCAATGCGTCCACGTTTAGGCGACTTCTGTAAACACTGAGCTCGCTGCATTTGATGTCGTCGTGTCCTCCAATGCTCATGCGGGACACTTTTGGGGTGTTTAAAGTTCACGCTGGAGATCACAAACAAGTCGCAAAGAATTGGAAATGTGAACGATCTCGCAAAAACATCGGATTTCACCAAAACATCTAAATTGAGCATTAAGCAGTCTGAACGCAGCCTAATATCTCTTTAGGTTTAGCATTTCAGAGTGTGGATCTGAATCCTTCACATGAGTTTGTGGACATGACTCACAACTCCCCGGGGTCAAGACGAAGTCTGAGCTAAAACTCCTCTAACGCCGCTCACACTGCAGCCCTGCTCTTCTGGTTTTGTGTTCCCAGAATGTTCCTAGAGTTTTTCCTGTTGATCACACTGTATTTTCCATATATATTTAAAAGGTAGATGCCCAAATAGTGAACCAGACCCAAGGCTGAAACTCACTTTATACCACGGGCAGTGAGAATTCCAGTGGCTATGACTGTTTGGTAATACCGCATAATGCACAAGTAGTAATAACCGAAATCTGGTGATATCGTATCGTCAAAGGTCTCACAATAATATCGTGGACCATCACAATATATCGAATCCCAAGTCTCTTTGCTTAAATGAACAGTTCTGATGCAGAAATAGCTAAAAAAAAACAGAGGGAACTACATAGACCATGATCCTTTGCTCCGTTTCAGTGCAGACGACATGAAGAAATAATATATAGTAGAGCTGCAGCTATCGATTATTACAGTAATCGATTATTCTGTGGATTATTTTGTTCGAATAATCGAGTAATCGTTTGTTATTGTCGTGCCTACTTTGCACATGTTAAGTCCACACCACCTGCACTGACAGATACACGTGTTTTGGACATGAAAAACTTAATTATCGCTGGGCTAAGGTTGACTTACATCGCGTTTTTTTTCCCACTTGATGTAATGTACGGGGCTTTCTGTTTAGATGTTGTAGCATCAATGCTGAGAAGGTGACTTTTAAAATGATCCCCTACAGATTACAGATTACATTCCCCAAAATGTAGTTTGTGACATAATCAATTAAATTACTTAAAGTGAGTAACGTAATCTGAATACTTTGGATTACTTGATATTGTCATGATTTTTAAAACTACATAAATGTAGCAACCAACTCCTGCAAATTCTTGTTTGGTTTTAGACCTGGATTAGTCCTGGTTTTAGATCTGGTTTAGTCCTGGTTTTAGATCTGGTTTAGACCTGCTTTAGACCTGGTTTAGTCCTGGTGTGAGTTCTGGCGCGGTCCACGGAGTGTACGCGACAAGACACAATCCACGCGCAGAGTGCGCGGCGTACGGGAGATGCGGAGCGCGCGGCGTACCGGAGCGTACCGCGCACGAGGAGGTTCTGCTCTTCTTACACATCCATGGGCGCCGCGCTGTTGTGTGTACAGTGAAGTGCAGTGGTCGTGCGGAAACTTTACCTCTACCACAAAAGGTTCCGGCCATCGCCGAGCGTATGAAAATAAAACGAAGCATCGAGGCAAAAAATAATAATCGATGCATTTTTCTAATCGATTTAATCGATTAACTACATGAATCGTTTCAGCCCTAATATATAGCAAGTCTGTAGAATGTCGTGACGTCAACTAAAGCCGGCATATTGAGGTAAAACAAAGGTTATTGGTACAAGAGAAAGTTTTGAGCCAGTACCTTAAACTAATACACTGATGACAAAATTAAATGAATCTACTGCCTCAGCATACGGAATGAAAGAAAGACCGTGATGCAGTATTTATAAAAAACTCTATTTGAAAATTCGCCCGACGTCCCCAACATACACATGATGCAACAGCTCGGGCTCAGACAGATAGTTTCAAACTCCGTCCGATGCCTCGCCAAAAATTCACAGAAAGTATATTTTGCAGAAGGTGACAGTACAAAAGCGCGCTCTCGTTAGCTGGTGTTTGAGGTAAAAACGAAAGGAATTCCTTTTGAAACAGCGTCTTCGGTCTGGTCTCATTAATCCCGGGGTGACACATAAAAAAACCTGTCAGAAACCGAACTCCCCGCCGCCTCCTCTTCCCTCCTCTCTCCCCCTCGCACTTGGCTCTGTGCTGGGATGTCGTACATATTCTTTTTTTCCCTCTGAGTCATTTCGGTTTTGACAGTTGAAAAGGGACTGGACAAAAAAGCAGCGTTCAGGCGAGGTGTCCAGAAAGTCCATAATGGTGAACCAGCCACCGTAATGTAAACAAGGGCCGAAACATGTCAGCGTTACAAAATAGTTCTGATTAGACTGATACAAATAATGACAGCACCTTTATTTTGCTTTAGCCGTCAGTAAAATGCCTTTCTTGTGTGTAATTATCCCTGCATTTTGGATGGAGTTTTCCGTGTTGTTGACAAAGGCAGATTCTGTTTTAGAACTCAGAGCTACTTCCTGTATTTTTGTACTTTTCCGCTCTCTTTCCACAAACTGCCACTTAACTGATGTAAAACTATGAGAAACACTGACCACGGGTGCTACGTCAGAATTAGAAAAACATGAAAACCTATCATATGCACTAGGGCGGATTTTGTTTGCAGCCGAAAAATGGGAGTTGCCGATATATTTTAGTGATGTAAAAATTCACTGCAAATATTCAACTGATTATAAAACTTAGGTTTGGCTCTATTGGATTTTAAATTGGGTTTATTTAGGCGACGTTTATTGTTATTCTGCCTCTTTACGTCATATTTAAAGACAGTAGGTCGGCCTAATGGCATTTTTGCATGACATTCTAGCCAGTAAAGAAAGTGCTGTAAGTAAACTACCGCAATCAGCTTTGAGCGGTAAACGCGTGTGCGCCGCGGTAAATAATGATATCTATAAATGCGGAACATTTGCACCTCTATTCACATCTTATTTACATATCAGTTCAGGTCCAGTAACATGCACAGACACTATAATCACTTTACTGTAGGCCAATGTAAGAGAAAACAGGCTGTTTATGTGTGGGAGTTTACAGTAGCAAAGTGCAAACCAAACCACATTTCCAGCACTCGGCTTCACACAGGCTCCTCTTTGATCACAAGTCTGCACAAATGAAAGTCCTTTTAATCCAGATTCAAAACAATCGTCCGTAAAAACAAGTCAAAGCCTGATCCCGTCAGATCTCAGAAGCTGAGCAGGGCCTGGTCAGTACTTGGATGGGAGACTGCAGGGAATTCCAGGTGCCACAGGGGGGCGCCAGTCACAAAAAAACTGTTGTTGTGTCCTTAGGCAAGACACTTCACCCACATTGCCAGTATGAAAGTGGTGTGTGCATGACAGGACTCCCTTGAAAAAGAGAGTAGTAATCTCAGTGGGACTTTCCTGGGTAAATAAAGGTTAAAAACAATAATAATAATAATAATAATAATAATCCAGCATGTTGGCAGCAGCTGCGTCCTCAGTCGTCTCTTCTTTGCAGTTGTACTTTTATAAAAACAGCAGTTGTTTTGTTGCTGGCCTAAACTGCACTGAAGTTCACTTTTATTTACTGTCAGTGTCGTGGATCAGACACAAGAGCACGACGCTGTGGCTGCACACTGGCAAAAACAATAGCATGTGAATCACGTGACGTAACTCTGGGGCCGTCACAGGCAAATGACACCGCAGATAAATACTGAGCCACATATTCGGACATTTATCTGTCTGTAAATTGGATTAAATTGACATAATATAGAGAATCTAACATATATATATATATAACATGCCCACGTGGACTATTGGCCTATATCGGCCGATAACCGATATGTCTCCGAGTGCCCATATCGGCCGATAATATCAATATATATCAGTTGGCCCTAATATGCACTTTAAATGGCCCAAATTACACTATTTTCTGGTCTTAAATTGTTGTTTCCTCACCAAAACAGACCTGGAGTTGTGTTTTGTTTCATTTGCACATGTTTAACACACAAATCCTGCATATTTAGGCTGAGACTCTTTTCTCCCTCTGGACTAAAGGTAAAAGGAGCTGTTAACTTGAAAAGGACCGCTTCATGACATCACAAGGTGGAACTGAATATTTTCAGCTATGAAGAAGCAGACAGACGAATAATAAAGGATTACTCAGACGTGTGTGAATGAAACAAAATACAACTCCAGCTTTCTAACAACATTCTCACATGGTTTAATGCTCTCAAGACTCAGTTTTGCGTATAATATAAGACCTTTAAGCTGCAGAGACATCGACTGGAGCAGATCCAGGAGGAGGCCAGGGGGAGGCTGGAAGACAGATGCCCACACACTCTGTTCCTCTGTGGGGTAGACGTGCTCCATACTTCCCCTGCTCCTGTTCATCCCGGGAATAAAAGACATAATCGACAAGAATGAAAAGAGGCTCTTTGTTACTGGTCCAGTGACAGGAGGATTTTGGCGGCGCTGTGGTCTGCTCCAGTACAAGTGAAGTACAAGCTGTAAGACTTTATTGTTCCCACTAACATTTCACTTCATCATTCTTATGGCCTTTGAGCAAACTGTCAAGTGCAGTGAACTTGGATGCACTCGATGTTTTGTGAGCTGGTCAGGAGCACCTTGCTGCACCCTTCTCTTTAAAGCACCGCTGTGTAACTTTCTGGATGTGGTCACCATGGTGCATGATTCCCTGGAAATAGAAAGTTAAAACCACACATTGGAACAAATAGAGAGGTGTTATGCTATAGTGTGGAATATTGTTAGCCAGGCTGGCACCACCTTGTGCCTCCGCTCAGTTTTATTTCTCTCCAGTGACTCGGTCAGAATCAGAAAACACTCTGCGGTTTGCAAGAAGTTATAGTCGGCGCACCGGCCAAACAGTGAAGCCGTGTGTTGGCAGAACAGAGTCCTGCACGGGTTCAAGTACCCGCGGATACCCGAGGGGTGAACCGCAAATCTGAATGAAACAGGTGAAAAATGTTGTGCTGTGTCGGATGTGGGTTCGGGTCAGATGCAGGAGAGCGATGGTCTAATCTGCAGTTTTCAAAACATCATGTGCGAATAAAACACAGGGCTGTATTTTAGTGAAATGCAAAAATGCCATTGTTTTTACAAGATGATTACATGTAAAATCCATATGTTTTTGCTGCACACATTCCCAGAAATCTCTGCCACTTTCATTTTCAGACCTCATCTGTGATGTCCTGCAGTTCAAAATGACTCCTGAGGAGCTGAAAAAAAAATTAGAAAGTGAAGAGTACAAAGTTGTGGCTCTTTTTTAGCTCTCGGACTGATTTTCATTTGGGTGAGATTTGGGTTTTGTTATGTATTTATAGTGGGTCGGATCGGGTGCGGAATTTTATTTCAACTCCGTCGGAAAACGGGTTGGGTGCGGAGTGAGATATGCGGTTTGTCAAAATCAGACCTGTGCAGAACTCTGGGCCAGAACCAACCCGAGTTGCGTTAGCAGACTGCATACGCTACCCTCCTTTGGACTTCCTTAGTCAAATAATAATTTAGCATTTTTTATCGTACCTTTAATTCACAAGTTCACCTCACAGAAACGACAGCGCTCGTGGACAGACATGTTCACTCTCTGCTCTGTTTGCTGTTGTGCCGCAATTACCCTGACACCACTGAGCGTTCTGGGGCATTACAGACATCACCACCAAACAGCAGCGATTAGTTAATTAATAAACTAATAAAAAAGAACCCGCCTACCGTCGAGCGAACGATGCTGCGGTTTTCATGGAGTGAAACTGGCCGATGAATCAGACTAGAATATTGTAGCCAAAGGGATATTTACCACGGAGTCAGGGTCAAGTTTGTGGAGATGTAAGTCCACTCACAAGGACACAGGCTTTTCCACATTTTCTGTTGATTAAAAACCTTCTAAAAACAAAACATAATTTTCTATTTTTTGCCTACAAGTTACACGGTATGACTTTTCTGAGTACAGAGTTAAGTGTGATGTAAATTCCAGACACAGTGCAGGCAGCAATGTGACAAAAAACAGAAAACAAAGCTAGAAATCAGCCTGTTGGACTTCAGTAACGACTCTACATGTGGAGGATTAACAGGTGATCTTATACTTCCAGAACAATTCCAGCATTTGTAGTTGATCATAAATTTGAATAGTGATTTTCATTCGATTCCTCCTGGACTCTTTAATAACTTCTTTCCTTTGCCCTGGTGCTTTCTCACAGTGATCTGAACCGCTCGCTGTGCTCATCCCCACAGCGTCTCCTAGAATAACTACACATTTGTTTGGTGCAGCTCAGCCTGTGGCTCCTGCTGACTCCGACCAGAACATCTGACTCTACTCTACGTGAACACAGCCATTATCTTGTCTCTCCTCCTCCGTCCTACTGTAAAGGTCCTGTATTACACACAGTGGACTCTTGTGAGCTTTAAGTCATGTTATAATGTTGTTACCTCCTCAAAAACAGACCTGGAGTTGTGTTTTGTTTCATTTACACACTTTATTATCATGCAAATGGTTCTAGTGAAGGTGTGTGGAGTTTAAAAACACAGTGGAGCACTTCCTGTATCACGAAGTATAACAGAGTGTTTTTAGTTTGAGAGAAGAACTCAGCCTAAACATGTGTGAATGAAACAAAACGTACAAAACTAGCGTAATGTGGGCCCTTTAAAGGTTTTCCTGTTGCCCTTTGCTTTGGGGGAACAGTTCCTCTGGTAAATCTCCTCCAGGACCTTTATTATCAACCAGGGCCTTTTTTAATTCCTGGGTTTCAGATGACGTCACAACAATCTAAAGGACAATAATAATTAAAGGTGCATTGTGTAGCTTTTCTGGTACATTATACTATATTTTAAAGATATAACGTTATTTATAGCACTGTACAAACTGTAGCCACTGATAGCAATTTATTGCATATAGAACTTTATAATCCTTATCTTTATAGAGTTTGACTATTTTTAAGTAATTCTGTACTTCTGTTGCTGCTACTGTTTTCTCGCTGTTCTCTTAACTGTGCGTTGCAACAATGAAATTTCCCCATTGTGGGACAAATAAAGGATATCTTATCTTATCTATTTTACATTAAGTGACAGTTTGTGAAGAAAAGAAGTTGAGAAGAAAAGTACAAAAATCCAGGAAGTAGCAATGAGATCTGAAATGGAGCTCTACCTCACTGACATGGAAAACTCTATCGAAAATGCAGAGACAGTTTAGGAATTTAGGAAATTCTCTATCATTTATTTTTATGAGTTTAATCATAATGTCGTACAAAGGCAGAACGCTGTAATATCATGTTTGGTCTAAAATGAGTTAATGTCATTTTGGGGGTATTTGAGACCTCATTTATCATGTGAATAAAAAATACTGAGCCTATCGACCTTTGTGCCTTTTGCCTTTGCACGACTCCATAATACAAAGGCAGGAACTGAAAGTACAGGAACTGAAAGTACAGGAACTCCCAAATAAGGCTCAAAGGTTAATTTGAGCTCAATATTTTTCGCGTAGAAATATTTCCTCATTACAGCACCTAGGTGTCAAATTTTGGGAGCCCTGCCTGTTCTACTTTTGTCTGGACAAAACAGAAACTTTGAAGTCATTTTTCTCGGTTTCACATTCTGGCGAGTGAAGGTCTTTTGCCTTTGTAGGGCAGAATACCTACTGCATTGTAGAGGTAGGATTCATGATTCTATTTGATTCGACCGTATAACGAGCATCCAAACCTCTCTTCTCCACCGAATAAATTGGAAGTATTTCATATGATACACAGTAGGGATGGACATTGGATTAAATTGATTTTCTTAATTGATTTTCTTAACGTTTATTTTTCTGGCAATCGATTAAGAAAATCAATTTAATCCAATAAATCATTAATGTTTTTATATTAAAGTTGTCCTCATTATTATTACTTTTACTAATCTGCATAAATAAACTCGACTTTACAGCATATAAACCATAACCAGATTATCGTGTGTTTAATGCAGCTTTGGCACATTTGTTTACATCTTACAGAAACAAAACATAAAACCGCACGGCTCATTTGCATAAACGGTAAACGCTGAAAAAAGCTGCTCTTTCCTCGTGCGCTGACGTCGTATTAAGGGACACGACTCAGTGGATTATATGAGCGTTCTTTCTGTGTCAGAGATTTGTTTGTGTTTGTGTCGTTCTCGGGGGAAACTGCAGGAAGTGCCTACGGAAAGCCTACAGGAAGTCTTGGCGAATGCAAAATGTACACGCTGTATAAAAAAAATAAACCTTAAATATCGATTTTCAATTTGACTTGCCAACTGGATTTTTTGCCCAGGTCTACTGCATTGTATAATTTAGATGAGTTTTGGCTATTTGTATGTCACCTCTGCCATGTCCAACCAGGAAGTAAAATCATAAACTAGAACTAAATTTAACCCTGTAAAGCCCACACCATTAAATAATTGGCAGAAAATTCCAATTCTTTGAACTTGGAGCCTTTATTGGTCCCTCTAAACAAAAATTTTTTAAAAAAAATCAAATATTATTTTCCATATATTATTATTTATGGCAATCTTGTATTGTCACTGGAGCACCCTCTAATCAGTGAATCACACCCACTGTTGGATTATTTGTGCACTGCATGTATCTGATTGTATACATCAGGTTTTTCAGGGGAAAAAATGTCACACTGCTCATGTGGAGGGCTGAAAAACTCATGTATCAAATATGATACGTTTGGCATTATAGGGTTAAAAACTATTAATACATATATGAAATAACTAGTCACAGCAGCAGCAGCAGCAGTGGCAGCAGTGGTAGTTAGAGTCGTAGTAGTAGTAATATGCACTTTAAACTCTTTACATTCCCGGGCCTTTCCCTTAGTTCTCATTCCTCAGTGGAGTCGCCTGTGCAGACTGTGTGTGGGCTCCATCAGGGCTCCATCAGGTACAGAGCTCCACGCTGCAGAACAGCACAAGTACAATGGAGCGGATTTGTCATTGTAAAAGCCTGTTAAACCGTCCGTGCATTTTACCTTCCTGTGCCCTCACTCGCTCTAACTACGAGGAGGAAAACTCTCGCTGTATTTTAGTGCTTGTGAGGAAAACATTTACACTATTTGCTTTGTAGGAATGTCCGTCGGGATACAGTGTTCTGTCGGGTTTTGTCACGTTTCTGTTCAGAATTGTAGTACTCGGGGCCGTATAGCTGCAGTCTGTACAAGAGAAGCTTTACCGGACCGTCTCTTTGCTTCTTCTTTACTCTGGCAAGAATGAATAATGCATCAGTTTTTCGAGCGCAATTACGATTCCGTTACCTAAAACTTATGATTAAAATGTTTAGTTCATTACACATTTCACAATACGTTAAATTCAGTTCATTTTTGTATCGCCTAAAATCATAACAGCAGAAAATTGTCAGTATAACCAACTGGAAATTAGAAAATCAAACAGTGAGACGGTCATTGGTCAGTCAAACACTGGCAGAATATCCAACATTAGTGGATTCTAGTGCGTAATATTTTTGTTAGGGATCAGTGTGAGGAAACGGGGTCAGTAAAAAAAAAAGTTAATTTGCCAAGGGAAATAGCAGCCTATTAAAACAGAAATAAAACCTATTTGAAAGCACTTTTTTATGCAGAATTGACTTTTTAACCATGTTATATTGTTTTACCTCATTTCCCACATTTATACAGCGCTTTTGTACCTTCTCAAAGTACATAACGTCAAGGAAACAGTAGCTCAGTCGGTGGAGCGTTTGTCCACTGATCCGAAGACTGGCTGATGTGATTCCAGCTCCCTCAAATGAATGCCGTTGTTGTGTCCTTGGGCCAGACACTCAGGGCCAATCCCATTTCTAATTTCTACCCTTTGCCCCTTGAAACTGAGCAACTAGGGGGTAGTAGGGATTGAAAGTCGATCCCCTACGAATTGGGACTTCAACAATCACATACGTCCTCAGAAGTCCCCGCCGGCTTTTACATAAGTTTACGTGAGCACAGGGAGAACTGTGATAACTGTCAGAGGAACAACACGCAGACGACTGGAAAGAACACAACCTGAGCTTCTCTAAGGGTTAAACCAGTGGTATCGCTTTCACTTACTGGGGTTACAATATCGAAATAACAACTGTGCAGCGCGGACGCTCGCAATTCATTCACAACCTTATCTCCGTGCATCAACCGATCACTCGAGTCACAAATAACGTGACACTGCTCAACGTAGCACTAGTACTAGCGAAGAAAATGAACATTACGCATTGGAACAACGTTAAACTTAAGACAATACAGCGGTTATCACAAATTTTAAACCCTAAATAATGGAGAAAATACATGTGTGAACTTCTTTGGTCTCTCTGGTCGTGGCAGCAGCGATCTTGCCGGTGATTCGCATTCTGAGAAATTGCTCATTGCTCAGTTTGGAGTGTGCATCTGAAAAATCTTCGTTTGGAGGGGTGTGTAGCCCAACCACTTTCCCCTACCCCTTGTCATAACAGTAAATGGGACACCCCGACCCCTACACGTGAACACGCAAAACCGAGGGGTAGGGCCAAGGGGTGCAATGGGACTCAGCCTTAACCTACCTCGCCCCAGTATCTGCGTACACTGGTGTGTGAGTGGTTGTAAAGCGCTTTGAGTTCCTTGAAGGTGGAAAAGCGCTGTATAAAAAAGTCACCCATCCACACACACATTCATAGTGCACACTGGGGGGCAGGGAGTTTAAGTGTCTTTGCCCAAGGACACACCGACGCTCCTCCAACGGTGTTCATGTCGAGATTCAAACCGACACCCGTGGGATTCGTGGCTGAGCTCTACCAGCTGAGCTCCTGTTTATGGCCCTGTCACACCTCGACGATTTAGCCGACGTAGCAGACGTATGAAAAATTGGGCAAATACGTTGACGTACATCGGATAAGTTGTAGGTGAGTTTCGTGAAAGTTGTGAGCACGCTGAAGCACGCTGCCGTACGATGATGTACAGCAAGGTCGTCCAAAAATTAGGTAGGTTGTAGGTAAGTTATGCGATTGTTGACACGTGTTAATTGTAAGTTAGTTTTAAGTCCAAATACGCTGAGATAATGTCTAGTGTACCCATAACTTATGAGTAACGTGCTTTAAACCTGTGTGTAACAAGGTTGTCTCGCTCTGAGCCTCAGAAATCTCAGTTTGAATTTTCCCTGGATTGTTGCCTCAGTGTTTGGGTCCCGTGTTCTCCCGAGTGACTGAACAGCTGTGAATGTGACTGTGGACTGAATAAATAATGCATATTTTTAACATTATCAGTACGTTACAGTTTGACAGTACAGTAAATGTCTCTTTCTCCTCCAGCGGTTCGGTCCTGTGAGGGAGGTGGCGCCCCCTGTTGGAGCCTACGATGACCCGCGCTCTGCCCTGGAGGTGCTGAAGAAGTCCAGCTCCTCCAAGAAGAAGAGTCCGTTCTGCAGCACAGCGGCCCGCTTCAGCCCCGAGTACAGGAACAAGCCTGTGCCAGGTCTGCCCGGAGCTTTCTACCATGATATAACGCGGCTCCTTCACGAAAACATGCCTGAAGAGGTTTTAGAGTCATCCTGGGCCCTACCAAACCCTTTTTCTTAGCTGTAAGATATGTCCAATGCTCCGCCCACAAGCCTACGTCACCCATGCTCCCACATGACAGTAAATATATAAAAGAATTATACAAAACATTACATTACAGTGATCCCTCGTTTATCGCGGGGGTCACGTTCCAAAAATAACCCGCGATAGGTGAAATCCGCGAAGTATCAGCTTTATTTTTTACTGTTATTTTACAATGCAATACTTTACTGCAGAATGAAACAAAAAATAAAACCTCTTTTCAGGCCCAAAATGTGTTTAAGAAATAGAAATATTAACGTTTTCTTACAAATAACTATAATAGTTTAAAGAACGGTGTTGTAAAACAATATTTTTTCTATAGTAATGAACACAAGGTAGGAAACATTCGCGTATTTCACAGTCCCTCCAGCTGCGCCTCTTCGTCCTGACTCCGCTGCGCTGTAGCGTCTTTTTCTACTGAAGGCTGCGCAGGGTCTTTCTCCGAGAGAAGAACATCGTTATGGGGAGTTGTTGGCACTCTTTCTTTTTCTGAGCAAGAAGATTTTTATAAACGGACATGCCACCTTCAAATATATTTGAGAACTGCAATGAACGACACATCAAAGGGTCCCATTCTTGTGCCGCACGCTGAAGTTCAGTGGCCATTCTCATCATGGTTGCTAAGCGACCAAGTGTTAGTCCTTCCTTCTCTTCTTTATCAACAAGATACAGATTCACTGTAAAAAAAAGCACTGTAAAAAATTCCGCGAAGCAAGCGAAGCCGCGATAGGTGAAGCGCGATATAGCGAGGATCACTGTACAGCTTTACAAACCTGATGCGATGTGCAGCAGTGTATTAGTGTTTGTGACTTTTGACTCAAAGATACAAAAACAAATGTGAAACTTCTTAAACATGTGAACACTTTTTCCTCAGGTCCAGGCTCGTACGACGTGTTCGACTACGGTCTGGCCCGGGACTGTTTTAAAAAGGCTTATTTGGACCGGACCAAAGGCGGCTTCGGCTCCAGCTCCCAGCGCTGCGTCGTCTTCAACATACAGAGCACGGGGCCCAGTCCAGGACAGTACCAGGTCCGTGGGTTTGGGGACCAGACCAAAACCAGACTAAGTGACACAGACAACTGTATCATCTAAACGTTAAGTATCTACAAGAATCATGGCGGTCGGTTCAGAAAAAGGTCCAAAAAGAAACTCACTGGTCAAACTAATTTAAGACTACAGTACCAATAACTAATAATAATAATAATCACCTTTATTTCTATAGCACCTTTAAAAAGAGAGTTTACAAAGGGCTTCACAACAAAGTTAAAATACAGTTCACAACAGTAATAATAATAATAATAATAATAATAATAATAATAATAATAATAATAATAATAATAATAATACAGCACTTTTTGGACACTCAAAGATGAGATACAACCAGATCCAAGCTAAGTCCAGGACTATGATCTATGTTATCCAGGACTAAAGAGGGACTAAAGGACCAGAACTAACCACAAACATTAGCACAGTGACAGTTTGCTGTCTAAGCCTCTAAGCAAATGTAACAGACTTTTTTCCTTGAGCAGACACCATTTTAAAGGCCAGATCTCCTTGTCAAAGTCTGTTACGTCTGACCTCAGAAGCTAAGCAGGGTCTGTGCCAGAGTGGGGCAGTTGTGTGTCTTGTGTCCCAAAACACACACATGGTGGTCGTCAAACCCCCAATTTACACCAAAGCGTAACAGCGCGTAAATGCAGCAGCGCAGCACACCAGCAGCACTTGCATTAACCAGTCGGTCAATTTACACCAGCAGTGACATACGTGCATCCAGCGACCATCATGACTCTACCCCAGGCGTGTCCAAATTATGGCCCGGGAGCAAAATGTGGCCCCCAAACCAATTGTTTTGGCCCTCAGGCTTCTAGGTGAATTGGCCCATACTTCTGCAAGTCGTACTTTTTACTGCATGTTTCTGAAATTTATCTTGATCAAGCAGATGTAGTGTGTCCTTTTGAGGGTCTAAGCCTGAACAAAGGTCTGGAGGGTCATTCAAACCTGTTATAAATGCACAGTTTTGAATTACTCACTGTTTTGACCCTCGATCGGCCTCACGCTGGTCTGTGTTTTAATTTAAGGCCCTTGATGAAAAAAGTTTGGACGCCCCTGCTCCACACACTGCTCAAAAGAGGCTGGAGTTCTAATTTTGCAGCGTCTTGAAGCTCTTTAGCAGAGAAAAGACAGGAAATAAGCACGTGGTGTCAAAATAAACTTCCAATGCCCTTTCAAAAATACGTTCTCTAAAACCACTCCAGTCTCGTAAACACCGTGCGTCGCATCCAGGAACTCGGTGAATGACTCATGATGGACTACGGAAAGTTTACAGCCGCGGAGGATAAATATAAAACCCTTTACAACATCAGACAGAAACTTTACAAGAACAACTTCTGAAGGAAAAGGTGCGTGGAGCAGACGACCAAAGCGAAACGGTGAGAAGCTTCATTAATGCAGCGCCGCAGATACAGCTCATTATCGCTGCAACGCGTCGTCTCTCTGCCGACTTTTGTATTGCGATTTAAAACATAATTCATCCAATCAACAATGAATACATAAAGAATAACTCTGCTGCTTCTGGTGTAAAGTCGAGCTTTTAAACGTACGCAGCTCTGCCGACCTTACGAGCTGCTGAAACCGACCTGGCGGCCTCACTTCCACCAGTGTGTGGAAAAGCGCTGCGTGAGACTAAAGCTTCATTATCACTATTAATAACATCCTGACAACCCTCTGCACCCACTGCTTTCCCTCTTCTGCTCTCGTGCTCGTCTCCGTCTCTGAAGTTTTGTGTTTTTGGCTCAGGCAGAGAGGAGGAGTGAGGAGCCCTACAAGAAGCAGAACACAGCGGTCTTTAAATCAGCCACCGAGCGCCTGGTGCTACCGCTGCAGGCTACGGTAAGAACTACATCACTCTGTGCCCACCCATTCTCTCTCTGCTTTCACTTTATTCCCTCTATCCTCCCTCTCTCTCTCTCTCTCTCTCTCTCTCTCTCATATCTCCCTTCTCTCTCCTTCTACCAAACTTTTTCCTGTCTCCCTCTTGAGCTCTACTCTCCCTCCTCTCTCTGCCTCTTTCTTTCCTCTCATGGTGCAAACTCACAAACTGGGACATCGCAGGAGCAGCCGGGAGTCCAGCGTTCTCCCCGTATCCCTCTATCCCTCTTTTTCCTGCTCTCTTCCTCTTCCTCTCTCTTTCTCCCTCTCTCTTCTTGATCTCTGGGGTCTTTCTCTTCTCTTTCTCCCTTCTCTCTCCCTCTCTCTCTCCTGCTCCCTCTTTCTCTCCTCTTCTACCCTCTCTCCCTCATTCCTTCTCTATTCTTTCTATAACTCATCCTCTCTCTCTCTTTCGCTCCTCTTCCGCCCTCTTTCCCTTATTCCTTCTCTCTTTCCTTCTCTATCCTTTCTGTATCTTTCTCTCCCTCTCTCTCCTCTTCTGCCCTCTTTCCCTCATTCCTTCTTTCTCTCTCCTTCTCTATTCTTTCTATAACTCATCCTCTCTCTCTCTTTCGCTCCTCTTACGCCCTCTCTCCTTCATCTCTTCTTTCTCTCCTTCTCTATCCTTTCTGTATCTTTCTCTCCCTTTCTTTCTCTCCTCTTCCGCCCTCTTTCCCTCATTCCTTCTTTCTCTCTCCTTCTCTATTCTTTCTATAACTCTTCCTCTCTTTCTCTCCTCTTCTGCCCTCTCTCCATCTCTTTTTTCTCTCCTTCTCTCTCCTTTCTGTATCTCTTCCTCTCCCTCTCTTTCTCTCCTCTTCAACCCTCTCTTCCTCATTCCTTCTCTCTTCTCTCTGTATCTCTCCCTCTCTTTCCCTCTCTCTTCTTCTGCCTCTCACTTCCCTCTCCCCCTATACTTCCTCTATATCTCTTTCTCTCCCCTTTTCTCCCCTCTTTCGCTCTCTTTCTTCCTCTCCTCTCTCCTCCTCCGCCTCTCTCTCCTCTGCCTCGTATCTTCTCTAAAAAACAGGTCACTGTGATTAGTTTTCCTCTTTTCTTTCTTTCAAAGCCTCTGGTCTTCATTTAGTCTCGTGATTCAAACGACTCTTTAACATCGGAGCCATTTAAATGCATTAAAAACACTTCACTCCTTTTACCGTTTAATAAAAGCTAATAGAGATTTTAACCAACCAGATAATGGGTAATAATTGATTCAAAAAGCAGGAATGAACTCTCCTGCTCTACACGTGGAACACTCAAGTTACAGGAACTGAATTTTCATTTTAATTTTCAGAAACCGTGGCTCTAGATATGACGTTCAACACAAATATGTCTTTTACTGATAACAATTCTAATGCTGATTTATTTTTATTAAGATGTTACTATCCGGTCAGAAAGCAGAATGAGCCTCACATGACTCATTTGCGTTGCCAGTTTCAATGCGGAAATCCAGTTTAAGCCTAAAAGCACAGAAGCCCGATCACAACAACAAATACAAACGCCGCAACACACCAAAGAAAGCCACAACGGAAGTGACCGTGGGACTCAATTTTCCGACCCAGGAGGGCTCACAACAAATCCAAATGGCACAACACCTTAGAGCGTATATATGAATGGAGTAAGCTAACCCGTTAGCCCGAGAAGGGGGCTCTTCTGGCTCCTTCTCTCCCTTTTTCCCATTGACTTACATTAGGATCTTACTGCCCCTCTCTCTGTACCTGCTGCACTGAGCCTCGTCATTTTGGTCTTAAAATGTTCGTATAAACCCACTCTATATGATCCTGAATTTTTTATTTTGCTATTTTGTCCGTCAAAAAAATCCTCAGAACATAGAGCCTGGCTCCAGATTTGCTCCTGTAACTGTGGCACCAGGAGCCTCATTTGAGCGTCATCACACTCACTTAGTCCACTCATATATACGCTCTATGAAACGGCCGCCGCAACACAAATACAAACGCAGCGACACACCAAAAAAAGTCACAACGGAAGTGACTGTGGGACTCTATTTTCAACGAAGGACCAAGCGAGTAGGATTAAGGGGGAAATTATTTATGACGTTCAGACAGTGACATGGATCCTGGCCACAAAACAATAAATTACTTTTACTTACGTTTCCAACTTCGTTCACTTCTCCATCCTTTACTTTTCACATTCTTCTTCTTCAGCTTTTCCCATTCACTTCCACCTTGATCCTCCTCGCTTGGTCCGTCAGAGTCCCGCGGCCACTTCCGTTGTGGCTTTTTTTGGTGTGTTGTGACTTTTTTGTGACTTTTTTGGTGTGTTGTGACTTTGTTTGTTGTTTTGCGGCGTTTGTATTTGCTGCGTCCTTTGCATTTGTTGCGTCCTTTGCATTTGTTGTGAGCCCCCAGCTCCTGTATAAAAGGACTCTCTCATGGCCTGTCCATATACTGAGACAAGCTTGTATGTGTCCTCTAGCTGCATTATTAAGACCCAGGCTCCGCTGTGATTGTAGAAACTACTTAAAAAACTGTAAGAGCGCAGGCTACATACAGTTCTTTTAATGTGCGACCGCTACAGAGAACATCAGAATAAATTGCAGCTGTACATTTACATAAAAGCCTTAGAGCAGGAGAATCTCTTCTGTAAATGAACAAGGTTAAACGTAGCATGAATTATACAATACATAAACAGCACAATGAAACACTTTATAATGAGTCTTATATGTTAATTATGCGACTTTCTACCGCTCACATTCTACTACAGATACATAAACACATGACCTACTTGTGCAGATAAAAGGTCCGTACGATCATTATGTAAATATACACAGAAGGGGAAAATACATGTGGTTTGTGAAGGATTGACTGTGCTCAACGAGTCTATAGGCTCAGACTGGCCTCACTCCATCAGTCTGACCCAGGGCAGCTGCGGCTACAGAAACAGCCCGGTGAATACGTAATGACCTACTTTTGTTTGTGTAGAACTTTGATAATCTCACTGACAAGTCTTGACAACGGACAGAGTGTATTTTGAGCTCCCGTTTGCCATTTTGACACAACGCTGAATATTCCCGTTGTGGTTAAGTGTTGTCTGAGCAGCCGGTCTCTTTTACATTCAGTTCGAATCCAGAAGTAAAGCTGTGCAATTTTGTGAATTTTGACGGCGATTTCGGTGGTCCAAAGTTCTTTCTCGCTTACCTTATGCATTTAGAGCATTCTCATTATTCACCATGATGAGTTTATAAGCGTTTTTCACAACTTGACAAGAGCGAAGCTTATAGTCACAACAACTAGCATGCTAACACGTACTTCCTGATTCTCTGAGACTTATTTTGACCTCAGGAGCTGCTTATACACAATATCTGGACTGGGGCAAGTCACATTTAACTTTGGCACGTTTGAAGCTAAAGTCCGTTTCTAGAGGAGGTCGAATTCTGTCAGAAGCCAAAAAACGGCACAGATCAGTGTTTCCTCTGTGGAGATCTCACTGTGGCAGTGAGTCTGTCAAGGCAACAAACTAGTGTAGTGATGGGGGCAAGTTCTGAACTTCCATGTAAAACACCAATTTGCTTCACACTGAAGAAGCTTAACACCACTTTAACCCATCTGACAACAGCCACGAGTCTAACAAACAAAACGCTCTGCCTGGTTCACTCATTAGTGTCTGGAAATGTTAGAAAACAACTTTATAAGCACCTCACACTTCCCTCTGCTGATTTCCCACTGCACAGGCCAAAGCCCAAAAGACTCGATTGTCGACTCCAGCGGCGGCGAGAGGCTCGAGCCGAAAGAAGCAACAAGTGAAGATCGACTACTGACGGTGAAGAAGAAGAGAAACTGAAAGTTGTTGAAAGAAAATGGTTCGGGAATGTATTTTTTAGTGTGTTTCAAAAATATAATTCACAACAACGGCAATCAAGCCCTCCTGTGGGCTCACCACCTGCAGAGGGGTTCATAGGGGGGTCAGGTGCCAATGAGTATTGGGCAGCTGCCCCGCGACCCAGCCGGATTAAGCGGGAGAAGATGGATGGATGGATGGCAATCGAGTCTTTTGGGCTTTCACATGTGCAGACACTAATGAGTGAACCAGGCAGAGCGTTTTGTTTGTTAGACTCGTGGCTGTTGTCAGATGGGTTAAAGTGGTGTTAAGCTTCTTCAGTGTGAAGCAAATTGGTGTTTTATGTGGAAGTTAAGAACTTGCCCCCATCACTACACTAGTTTGTTGCCTTGGCATGATGATGTGTTGTTGCAATAGTAATCCTGCTCTTGGCAGACTCACAGCCACAGCAATATCTCCACCAAAGCAACACTGATCTGTGCCATTTTTTTGGCTTCTAACAATATTAGTGGTAGCAATGGACTTTAGCTTCAAACGTGCCGGAGTTTCCCTTTAAATATATGAAAAAAACACTCTTACAGGCTCTTTAAGTGAACAGTGTTGTTATGGTGCAGCCTCGTTTGATCCATCTGCATAACCGCTCTGAAAAAGGCCCTCTCCCCCTCTGCTCTCCCCGCTCCTCTCCTCCCGTTCACCCTGGGCTCCGTCAGAACCAGGATCCTGCTGATTTTCTGTCCTTGTTCTAATCAGCCAATGATTTACACCCCCCAAAGCCTCTGAATGCAATTAACAGCCTGGTAGGACACGAGCAGCACGACTCATCGCGCAACGTACTTACGACTGTAGGAAATTAACGCCGCAGACCCCCCGAGGAGAAGTCATAGTAATAGTTATACGCAGAGTGTTCAGTGTTTATATTAGTTTAATTTTGTTTTATAGTAGTACAGAAATTCTGTGAGGAACTGGTTTTAAACTGTAGTTTTCTCGTTAATTGGTAAATGTTCCCTAATGTAATTCTTATGCAAAGTTCCCTATCATTAAATTGACCTTTTTAAGTTTTAAAGGTGAACCATCTAAAAAGTTTTAAGCACATTTTCAGGAGCCTGTGACCAGTCTGAGCGTTCACGATCCTGTTTAGGAGTTTGATTTTCAACAAAAACGTGAGAGAGACGAACTGAAAAGCTGCTGACTAACCGTACGTAGTTTGTGACTGTAGTTTTAAGTGACAGGGTCTTGTTTAAGAGCCCAAATCAGCTTCCAACTAAGTCATTTCATTTTTCCGGTCAGCTTTTGTTAAATTAAAGCTCAGATTAAAGTCTAAAGGCCGCCACATTTTACAGGATTTTTCAGTCTTAAACTATATTTAAACGTGCGACAAAATGCGCAGACCACAGACACGAGGGGAAACTTATGAGACTAAAAATCTGTGATCGCAAAGACTTCAGCGGGATCTGTCTGCGGACCACAGGATATAAAGCTGTGAGCGCGATGGCGTCGGCTGTTTCCTGTCTACAGTAAAACCACTCGCTCTGAGACTCTGAAGTGTTCAAAGATCAGACTCTGCACTTCCAGTTTAGACACAAGTCAAAACTGTGTTATTATTATTTGTGAAATGTGGAGCAATACTTCAGATACAGGATTTTTAAAAGCCTTAAAGATTAGCGATAAAATCCACAGGAAGTAGAGTCAATATCGCTAATCTGCAGCTTCACCGCACGATGTCTGTGAAAACACATGAGGAAACTCTGTCTTTTTACTTTTAAAGAACAATGCATTCATTAATTAATAGCGCAGTTTTGTGGACTGGATGTCATCATTTGCGTAGGACAATTTCTATGGATAATGTGGATCAGATGCTGCACTTTAAATGTACCACTTAACATTAGGTGAGTAATAAAGTTTTATTATTTTCGCTACATCCCGAGTTTCTATCTTGCGTCTCTGTGTCCGTCCTGTTTTATCGTCGCGTTGCTGATGTTCGGTGGTTCTGATCTGACACTGACTCCACACACGAGGAGGCAAAAAGTCGGGTCACGCCTCCCTGAACTCGGGAAGAAGAAATCGCAGCCAAAATCGGGCAAATTCTCCTGTAGTGTGTGGAGGCCTTAACTCGAGCAACAGCTTCAGACGGAGCAGTGCCTAGAGTTAGCGTCACACCCTCAGGGAACGTTGATGGTATCAGATGTGAAGTATCGATAACACCTGGGAGAAAAAACATTCTTTCAGTGAGTGTGGGTCGCTGTTCTGCAGATCTGACCTGTAACTTTGCCTGTGTGCCTGCGTCTCCATGGAGATCGCTAACTTTAATGCCATACTGTGGAACATTCTAGACAAAGCATTAACATCCCCATCCGAGTAGCAGAGCCTTCCACACTGCACCTTTAAAGAGGCATGTACGTGACTTTTACATTTTCACTTGAGCTAAATGCGTTTTACCTCATGCGGCGTATTGTAAAAGCAGCTATTTCTGAAAATACAGACTGATAAATGATTCTGCCGAGACGTTTAAGAGGCTTTTTGTTGGATGAGAACCATAAGAAGGCAACTACCAAGGACGAGCTATTTTATTCAATCATAGAGACATTGTTGGATGAGAACTATACGCAAACAATCGCCTTTGACTATCCCAGACAGACCCCCAGAAGAAGACAGTTTCCATTTTCCATTCTTAGGTTATAAAACACAGATTTCTGACTATTTATTCTAGTCTGTAGTGTTGTCAAACTCTATTTTGATTAGGGTTGTTTTGATACCGATACTGGCCACAGCAAAAGCTCCGATACCTCACTTTTGTTCAGGTATCAGTATAGGTACAGACCAGGACGTTTGGAAACATGTGATCACTTCCTGTATAGTTCACGACACTGGGCTCAAACCCACTGAAGTAAATGTGATCGTCGTGTGTGGGCCCTCGTCTCTTCTAATCGCATCTTCCCACTTTTAGTAGTTTTATTTATTGCTTTTGTACCAGAGGTGGGACCAAGACGTTGTTTTGTCTCAAATCTTTGATCTCAAGTCCGAGTCAAATCTTAAGTCAAATACAGGCAAGTCCAAGTCAAGTCCAAGTCGTCTGCTTTGAGGTTCAGCTCATTTTTTTTGCAGTTTATGTGATTTTTAAACTAAATTGTACTTAAAAAGTCATGGTATACTTGATATATGAGTATTTATATAAGAGCTGTAGAAATGCTAATTATTCCTTTTTAAATGTCTTGACAAGATCTTAGTGTGAATCATTACGGTCAGAATAGAAAGAATTAAGATTTAAAAGTGCTTTTTTTGTTACTGTATTGTACTTTATTGTAGTACATTTAATGATACCAGATCACAGTACTTCAATTACATCCAAAGTGAACAGAGAAGTGGGATGTATAATGTTCCAGTTTGTTCCTTTAAAATTCAGCTTTGTATTTATCAACTGTAAAGAGAAAAGTATTTTCTAAAAACATATATTTCTAGAAAAAACATTAAGTCTTCTCAAGTCACAGGCATCAAGTCTGAGTCAAGTCCCAAGTCATTGGCCTTCAAGTCCAAGTCGAGCCTAAGACTTAGTCCATTTTATCAAGTCGAGTCTCAAGTGCTAAAAATTGTGACTCAAGTTTGACTCGAGTCCAAGTCACGACTCACAAGTCCCTCCTCTGTCTCTTACTATAACAAAATTGAGTAGCCTTAATCTACTTCTTCACACTATGAGGTACACTGGCCAAAATTTAAGATCTAAATATTTAAATTAGGGCTGTCAAACGATTAATTTTTAAAATCTCGATTAAGATCAGAAATTCCAGTTAATCGTGAGTAACTGCATTGTGAACTGCATGTTTAAAATGGTTATTTTGCATTTCAAGACAGTTTTAAAGCCATAATGTACCCATATTCTTAACTATTTAGCAATCGCTGTGGTTATTTTCTTTGCCGTGTGATTATCCACAGGTCTGTGGCGGACCTGAGGTTCGCTTGGCCCGAACGCTCCGGTCGCTGCACCCAGGTGTTTAGCTCAGAGGTGCTGATTTAGACTAGACATTCTTCGCTGGTGCTGAAACTCTGCTGGACACAGGCTGCATTTAACTCTTGACTTGTAAACTGTAGCGTCTGGAAGTTTTTTTTAAAGTCAAATAAACAGTTCAAAAGTCCAGAAGCCCATTCGAAAGCGAAACAATGAGAGGAGCTGCCTATGGATGTGTACAAGGGACAAAAAGTCGGCGAACTCAAACTGCAAGTAAAAAAAAAAAATCATTGCGTTTTTCTAAGGGACAAAAGGCTGGCGAACTCTAATCGCGATTATGGATTGCATTAATCTAGTCGTGATTAACGTGTTAACGTTTACAGCCCCAATTTAAATCTATCAGAAAATGACTTAAAAGTAGTGAAATTATCCATCCATGCAACAAGATCATTTTACTTGACCAACTCTAGACTAGGATGAACCAGTCTCAGAACTAGTAAGTAGATAATAGATCTGAAAACAAGACGAATAACCTGATTTAAGTTTTAAAATCTTGGCTCGTTCAGATCCCCCAAAATGGTATCAGAACATCACTAATTTTAATCCTGAGGAATAGACTTGATGCTCATTACAGATAATATGACAATAATTTAAAATATGTTTAAATTAGTCACTGATTTTCAATACGTCTGACCATCATAACCCCTAATAACCTCACAAATCACTGTTATTGCCAGTTTTTCTCCCTTTGTGACCCGAACGCTACGGTTTTAATCTCTCTTCGCGGTTTGTCAGTTCGCACAAATATATTTCCCAAGAAGTTTATTACGTTGTAGTTAGAGAATCATTAGCGTAGCTTTGTTTATGCACTGGGATAATGTGAACTGTCTGCGCTCGGATCCAGGGCCGGTGTGAACAGGACTGATGACGGCCATTACCGAAGTGAGAATCTCCATTAGAACTCCTGATGCTTATCGCGCCGCTAACAGTCTCACCGCGTCGATCGGCAACGCGTCTCTCACTCATTTTTCTCGGTGATGGCGGCTGTGTGGTACTGTCGGCGAGCACTATATCCCTCTGATGGATGGGACGGGCTCACACGGCCGGGGCTGAATCCAACAGTGTATATCACGGGGGAGTTTTAGTACTTCCCGGAGGGGACGCTGTGGGAGGGAGTCACTACAGCTGTTGGAACACTCAGTTCACTCAAAGCGTTTTTATAATTCATGCGATTCTTTTTAGAGGCGGCCGGTCTATGAAAATGTCTTGGTACTTTGCAGTGACATTACGCTGGGGGTGTTCTGCGTGTATGTCTGTGGTGGAATGTTCAGCAGTTACGATGGTGACACAGTGCACATATTATTATGGATGTAACAATAATCAAAATCTGGGGATATCGTATCGTCAAAGGTCTCACAATAATATCGTGGACCATCACAATATATCGAATCACAAGTCTCTTTGCTTAAATAACAGTTCTGATGCAGAAACAGCTAAAAAAAACAGAGGGAACTACATAGACCATGATCCTTTGCTCCGTTTCAGTGCAGACGACATGAAGAAATAACTGTTCTAAGCACTTTTACATCTTCATTCTTTGGATTAAGTCTTGTGAAGGGATTTTTAGAGGAAAAAGTAGCAGATTCACAGTTTTGTGCCTCCACAAAATATTGCAATCAATATCGTACCGTGAGATGTTTATGGTGAAAATATCATACAGAGAGATTTGGATATTGTTCCATCCCTAATGACAATAAATGTTGCACCAAATGACTGGTCAAAGCGTTTTAGAATGTCAGTCTGGTTATTATGTAGAATATCGTAATATCGTGAGCCTCCCCACCATATCATGAGCTTTCCCACGATATCGTAATCGAATATTCTATCGTGAGCTTCATACTGTGACGATATCGTATTGTGAGACTTGGATATCGTTACACTCCTATGTATCAACAAACAGCCAAAAAAGTAAGATCGTCTTAAATCTTAAGAAAAAGTACAAGATGGATTTAAACGGCACATTTTCAGGAGTCTGTGGTCAATAAGAGTGTTCATGGTTCTGTTTGACAAAAGGTGAAAGTGACTAATTTGAACATTGTTGGCTGAAGCTAGCGCGCTTGTGGCTGTAATTTTTGCAAGAGACTTTAAAAACACATATTATCTCACGTGTTGTAGTTCCAAACAAATCAGATCTTTCTGGTCAGATTATGTTAAAACAAAACTCAGATTAAAGTCTAATTTGAGTAACAGCTTTAGACACAATAGTGCCTATTGTTAGCAGAACAACTTTTTACAGAAACTGAGGCTGTTTGGTGTTTGAACAAAAATCATGACTTGTTTTTATAATGCTGTTTTGGAGAGTCTGATACGCAACAGTACAGTCCGTCGCCTGGTTCATCTCTGGTTCAACTAAACTTGGGAAACTGGTAAATAAACCGATGAAGGTGATCGGCAGGAGTTTCCTTCTCTGCAGGACATTTTTCAATGTAATAACCGTTTGTGCAGTAGGGCTGGTGCAATAACTTTGTGCAGTAGGGCTGGTGCAATAACTGTTTGTGTAGTAGGGCTGATGCAATAACCATTTGTGCAGTAGGGCTGGTGCAATAACTTTGTGCAGTAGGGCTGGTGCAATAACTGTTTGTGTAGTAGAGCTGGTGCAATAACCGTTTGTGCAGTAGGGCTGGTGCAATAACTTTGTGCAGTAGGGCTGGTGCAATAACTGTTTGTGCAGTAGGGCTGGTGCAATAACCGTTTGTGCAGTAGGGCTGGTGCAATAACTGTTTGTGCAGTAGGGCTGGTGCAATAACTTTGTGCAGTGGGGCTGGTGCAATAACTGTTTGTGCAGTAGGGCTGGTGCAATAACCGTTTGTGCAGTAGGGCTGGTGCAATAACTGTTTGTGCAGTAGGGCTGGTGCAATAACTGTTTGTGCAGTAGGGCTGGTGCAATAACTGTTTGTGCAGTAGGGCTGGTCCAATAACCGTTTGTGCAGTAGGGCTGGTGCAATAACTGTTTGTGCAGTAGGGCTGGTGCAATAACCGTTTGTGCAGTAGGGCTGGTGCAATAACTGTTTGTGCAGTAGGGCTGGTGCAATAACCGTTTGTGCAGTAGGGCTGGTGCAATAACTGTTTGTGTAGTAGGGCTGGTGCAATAACTGTTTGTGCAGTAGGGCTGGTGCAATAACCGTTTGGGCAGTAGGGCTGGTCCAATAACCGTTTGTGCAGTAGGGCTGGTGCAATAACTTTGTGCAGTAGGGCTGGTGCAATAACTGTTTGTGCAGTAGGGCTGGTGCAATAACTTTGTGCAGTAGGGCTGGTGCAATAACTGTTTGTGCAGTAGGGCTGGTGCAATAACTGTTTGCGCAGTAGGGCTGGTGCAATAACCGTTTGTGCAGTAGGGCTGGTGCAATAACGGTTTGTGCAGTAGGGCTGGTGCAATAACTTTGTGCAGTGGGGCTGGTGCAATAACTGTTTGTGCAGTAGGGCTGGTGCAATAACTGTTTGCGCAGTAGGGCTGGTGCAATAACCGTTTGTGCAGTAGGCCTGGTGCAATAACGGTTTGTGCAGTAGGGCTGGTGCAATAACCGTTTGTGCAGTAGGGCTGGTGCAATAACCGTTTGTGCAGTAGGGCTGGTGCAATAACCGTTTGTGCAGTAGGGCTGGTGCAATACCTGTTTGTGTAGTAGGGCTGGTGCAATAACTGTGCAGTAGGGCTGGTGCAATAACTGTTTGTGTAGTAGGGCTGGTGCAATAACTTTGTGCAGTAGGGCTGGTGCAATAACGGTTTGTGCAGTAGGGCTGGTGCAATAACCGTTTGTGCAGTAGGGCTGGTGCAATAACTGACACTGACATTGTTGTTGTGCAGTGCATAGATGAACAAAGGACATAAACACTGGACACATCTGCCCTGTGACTGTTGTCTGACTGTACTGTTTGTGTGAATATAACTGTGTTTAAGCTGCGGGCAGTGACCCAACACAAATTTCCCTTTGTGACAATAAAGTTTACCTTATTTTATCTTCTCTTAAAAGCTGCCAAGTATATCACTAGCCTAATAGCATAGTCGCCTAACTCATATTTGAACATTTCTTGATTGCAGAGTGATGCAGCGGTGGCAGGAGAGTAAAGTTAGGCAGATATCACAATTTGGCCAAAAAAATGCTTTAGGCAATTATGCTATTAGGCTAACAATATGAAAATGTATAGTATTGTTGTTTTGGAGATGAGCACAAGTGTTTGCAAACTGAGCAGTACATATATTAGCTAAATGGATTTTTAATGGGAGCGTTAGCAATAGCCACAAAACACAGCTGCTTTAGAAACAGTGCGTGGTCTTGAAAGGTCAAAATTATAGTTAATATTTTGCTGTCTTATTTAAATTAATGGTATACAATACTCTGAACCTATTCAAATTAAAGGTATATTCAAACCTATTGTGCTAAATCGACTTTTAAGAGCTTCGAGCTGTGTTATAGTTGTTTCCTTTTCATTTACCCTCTCGTAGTTATGATTTGTGCATGTTTGAGTCATCTTTACTCTCCTGTATTCAAGACTTCACCGATCTGCCACCGTTTTCACTGCAGCCGGTACAAGCACGACTGCGTAGGGCGACCAGACGTCCCTGTTTACCCGGGACAGTCCCAGTTTGGAGTCCGGTGTCCCCTGTCCCAGCAGATTTATCCAAAACCAGTGATTTGTATAAGAAATGCCCCTAGTTTTGACGAACTTATTACCCACCAACAGTAAAGAGAGGGACAGATTGTCGTTTGTGAAGCTAAAACACAGAAAACTGGAACTGAAAATGGAACCGACAGAAGTTCCTCAAATTATGGCGGACCCGCAAATGAGTTGAGAACGGACAATGTTTCGCTCTCTTTTCATTGTTTTATTTACCGTATTCTTCGGACTATAAGTCGCACTTTTTTCATGGTTTGGGTGGTCCTGTGACTTATACTCAGGTGCAACTTATATATAAAATTTTTCATACTGACAGTTCATAGACAAAAAATATGAATCAAATATATGAATCAAAAATGAAAAAAACTACTTGTCTGTTTTTTCATTTTGGTTTTATAGACAAATAAGAAAATTCATTTTCTTATTTTTGGTTCTATATTGAAAAACAAATGAACGAATGATACACAGATTGTTCTCTAATGGGTTGTTTTTATTACTGTATCTTCTATAACTTGCCTGAAATGTTGGTTCTTGGTCTCTGATCTTATAAAATATATTTCCCCAAAAGAGTGCAACTTATAGTCCGAAAAATATAGTAAACAGAATTGTGAAAAGAGAGCATATATATGTTTTTTTCTACGCATTTTTTGGCTGGCGCGACTTATACTCCGGAGCGACTTATAGTCCGAAAAATACGGTACATCAACCATCCCAGCCCGAGTGTGCCCCAGTTTTGAATTTTGATAATCTGGTCAACCTAAAACTGTGACGTACTTACTTTGTCCTCCAGTTTTATTTTTTTTATTTTTTTTACTATTTGCACCCAACATTTAAAGGGACAAAAATTGGCACAAATGTTAAAGATAATAACAGAACAGTGCAGGAAAGCTCATAAAACCCAGCAGGCTTATGAGTGACCCTCTTAAAACAATTTAAATTTATAAGCAAAACAAACAACCCCTTCCCACCCCCAGACATTCAACGCACACTTACACACACATGCATCCAGAACACACACAAACTCACACTTCACACATGAATACATAATATTAAGAGCAAATAAAGAACTATAATCGCCTATGTTCACATACAAAGGCACGGGTACTACCTGGATAAAGGACTGAAGTCTACAAGATGCCTTTTTTTAAGCTTGATTTTAAAACTATCCATCCATCCATCCATCTTCTCCCGCTTAATCCGGCTGGGTCGATTTTAAAACTATTTAAACTAAAACATGTTTCTGTAAGATTTTGAGCATCGTTCCACCGCACCGCACCTCAGCGAACAATAAAATAGTTCACCACAGAGGTCCTACAGAAAGGAACACATAAACTATGGTTTCTTCTTGTAAAATGAGTGTGTTGGGAAGAATTGGACTGGAAATAACTTTGATAGAAAACAAGACGAGATGAAGGAAGACAAATGATTTTAAACATCAGAACTCCAGTTTGGTTCTTGTTTAGTGTGACCAGACGTCCCTGTTTACCCGGGACAGTCCCAGTTTTTAGCCCTGTCTCCCCTGTCCCAGCAGATTTATCCAAAACCACTGATTTGTCCCAGTTTTATACAAGAAATGTCCCAGGGGTCCCTATTTTTGACCAATCTGATGCCTGCCAACAGTAATGAGAGGCATACGTTGTCATTTGTTTAGGTAAAATACTGAAAAGCTGCTTAAAAATGACAAAAACCCAAAGAAAATGTGACTCTACTGACTTACATTTGTGCCAAGTGCATAAATCGTTTTCACTATTTTATTATGACCAACCAACGCAGACCAGGGAAGTCCCAGTTTTTTATTCTGAAATTCTGGTCACGCAATTCTTGTTCACTTCATGTACCGTGAGTAGATGCAGTTGTGAAAATAACGGTTTGCTTGGGGCTAAATAAGAAGAGTTAGTGGCAGTTCTTACAAAAGATTTCTGGATTCTGTGGATGGGTTTTAAATAAGAAAGATGAGTGCTGGCCCAAAGTATATTACAGTCGGAGATCTTGGGATAAACGAGACTATAATATAAAGTTAACAGAGTGCTAGTTTTTAGATTCTTACCTTTAATAAAAGTCAGCGGACCCTTTGAAATCGATATTGTGATTTTGAAATGGTGAAAATATAACTTAAAGAGCCATGAGTGTTGTAGATTGCAATAGCATAGCAGACAAAAGCGCAGTATGTCTTCTTTGACAAGTCCTTCAACACTAGTCCTTGTACATCATCTCATACAATCTCTATTTCTAACTTATGCAACAGCAATCAATATGCTTTCTACTCAAACGAATGCATAAAGAATAATAGTTATGAAACATTTATGAGGGTATTATAGAGGATAACAAAGAATAAGTAGCCTATTGTGCAGGCTTATCCCTTGCATAAGACTATAATGTTCTATATACTTTGATTCCAGAGCGTTAGAGACTGCCCCCTGCTGGCTGTAATAACGCATCCAAACGGCGCCTTGAGAGACCCGCTTCTGGTCTTCAGATCTGGGACCGGTTAATGAAACATCACCCGAGGGCGCCGTCGCTGTAACAGTTACCCCCACGCTGCGCACCGCCCGCCCCGTATCCATGGAAACGACCCCCCGCCGCCACGGAAATTAAAAGTTTTTAATCAGGAGACGATCGGAGCGGCGCGAAGATAAGAGGGCCCAGATACAGGCGTTAAGTGTGTCTTTATGGTGCGTATAATGAGCGGCGGGTCAGATCTGAGAGTCGGAGGAGATGGGAGAAGTCAGCGTGAAACTGAGGAGAGGTTTGTGACGTGCATGAAATAAACAGAACGAAAAGTCGCATACGAAAAACTATTGAAGTGAAGCTGCTTGAAAATACTTGGATGACGGGGGCCCTACACTACTGCTGGATGAGGTCGTTATGTGGTCAAAGTTTATCGATCAAATTGTGATGTTGATACTTTGCAGCTGGTGTCATCAACGCTTTCTGGGTTGTGATGCTAACTGGATGCACTGGTGTGTCTGAAGCTCTTTTACTCAGGTTACAGGTTACCATATTGTTTAAACGGCAACTGCGTTTTGGGGGGTTGAAAACACAAAAATCTGCAAACGCCCTCCAGAGTGGAAATCTTGAAAACGCTCGTCGCCGTGTAAATGGCTGAAAACGGAAAACTGTGTTTTCGTGGCCATGGTGTAGAGATTATGTCACAAGCACAAGTCAGTTCAGGAAAAAATCAAACATGGCCGAGCTTCAACGTGACTTCACTGATCACACAGTCATTCAGAGCAGAGAAGACCATTTCAACATATCACAGAAATTTGGTGCACCGGAGAAGCAGCGGGGAGAAGGGTATAAGGGTTATTTATAGGGGTTATACACAGGCATTTGGTCTCAGTGGTGCTGCCACCTACGCACTGGGCGTGCAAACTACATCTGTGAACTGCAAGTTTTGCGTCTCCGTGTGCAGCAGAATTCCCCAAAACGCTTGTGTAAACGCGGAATAAGAGTGAGAATGGAAACGCACTTTTGTGTTTTTGCTTCAGACCGTTTCTGTGTAAACGTAGCTTTGCTTTAACACAATCTGACCAGAAAGAGCTGAGCTGAAACCTTAACAGATGAGTTTGTGCTGCTTCAGGTTCATCTCAAATAATATTAAAAGTCATGAGCTAATAACAGTTTTTCAGTTAATCACACTGACCTTTTAAGATGAAAATCTAAACACGTAAAGGTGCACTATGTAACTTTTCGGTTGGGGCTCCGTCACCTGCTTGTTTCTATGGATACATCATTGCCATACTGAAATGTTCCACAGTGTGACATTAAACAGCTGTACTTTACATTTATTCATTTACAGGTGGTTTTATAGCTCCAAAATCTCTATAAAAAAACGGTATTTTGACTGTGAGCGGAGTCGCCTCTCCACAGATCTGACCTGTAACTTGGTCTGGTTTGGTCTCCATGAAGACTGAAAGGTTTAATTCCACCCTGTGAAACATTCTGGGTTTATCTGGGTATTTTTAATCTATGAAACCACCTGTAATTGAATAAACGTAAGGTGGAGTCGTTTAATGTCATACTGTGGAACATTCCAGGCAGAGCAATGGCGTATCCATAGAAACAAGCAGGTACAGACCCCCAACCAAAGAATTACACAGTGCACCTTTAATGTAAGAAATAGATTAATTAAAAAAAAATCATATTAAAAACTTGACTATAACCTAAAAATAAATATTTACGTTTTGTAACTGTGAGTTGGTCCAGTTTGGTCTCCACAAACATAGAAAAGTTTAATGCCATACTGTGGAACATTCCAGACAAAGCAATAACATCTCCATAAACAAAAGCATTTGACGAACCCTCCACCAGAAAGGTTACACAGTGCACCTTTAAACCACAGCCTGATGTTACTGCGAATGGAAATGCAAATGAGCACGTTTAAAACTGAGGTCATTTTCAAACACTGAAGGGAGGATGTCGGAATTTCACGCGGCTCTGTCTCCGTTAGCTCCGAATCTGAACTTTTCTTTGCTAAAACCCACAGCCCACATCCCCAGTATTCACATCGAGTCACTTTTTGATCCGTGCCCAGGTTTGGAACAGCTTCCTCAGATGCCGAGGCAAAGCTGGGGCCGACATGGCTGACCCGCCGTTATCTCAAAGCGTAACACAGCGATGAGCCGGACTCTGCGTTACTGCTGCCTGCACGGCTCCTGGATATGATCAGAATGTGTTGGTTTTATAATACACTCTATGAAAAACACACAATCGGTTTATAATTACACTATAATCCTGAATTTAAAGGTCCTACGTTACACAGAATTGCTGTTACCTCCTCAAAAACACACATGGAGTTTTGTTTCACTGACACATGTTTGAGTGATCCTGCATTATTATCGTCTGTTTACATCTCCAGAGCTCAAAATGCTCCGTCGCACCTTGTGATGTCACGTAGCGGGAGTTTTCAAGTGAACAGTTACCTTTTAAGTTTAGTTTATTTGAAAGGGAACAGTGCAATGTACCGTTTGAGAGGGAAATCTGATTATAAAGTTACAGGGGTGAAAACATGAAGGACGGTTTCTGCATTTCTGTTTGCAGAGTAAGATTGTGGAATGAGTTAAATGTGGAGTTCAAGGAACGTCCAAATTTAAAAAAATGTTTAAAAAAATGTTTAAAGAAATTACTTTGTCACATTATACCAGGGGTGTCAAACTCATTTTGGTCCGGGGGCCGTATGCAACCTACTTTGATCCCAAAAGGACCGGATCAGAAAACTCAGTTCTCTCTTCAAGTTATTGTATTTTTCTCCGTGTCTCGTAGTGGTGTTTAAGATTATATTCCTCGAGCAACGCCACTTGTTCCAAACACACTGAGCACAGATTTCCCATTCACCTCTGTCAACAAATAAGAATTAGACTATTTTTCTTGGGAAATCCTGAACTCAGCATCTGCTTTTCTCATTTTTTGACATTTTGCTGATGAGGGTCACGGTCGACAGTCAAAACGATCGTCCTTTAAGAGCGTTTGGAAAGAGGAAAGTCTTCATTTGTGCTGCTCTGGTGGAAGTCGCAACGTACAGAAACGCCGGAGACGCTGCTATGCTGAACGGTGCAGAAAATTAACAGAAAAATCTGAAAATTTTAAGTATTTTAATAGAAAAATCAGCCGAGGGCCAGATTAAAGGTCTTGGAGGGCCGGATCTGGCCCCCGGGCCGCATGTTTGACACATGTGCATTATACTGATGAAGAAGCTTTTTTTTTGAGATACTTATTGTTATTGTTGGTTTTAAAGGAACGATCTAATGTTTGCTGTGGTTGATCAGTACAGTATAATTTAAATGTGAACGATGACTTAGGTCTGTAAACTTCCTAATGAAAGACTAACAGGAAGTAACAAAGGACTATTTCTAATTTTGGAGAAGGGCTGGGATTTAATACGTTTTTTTTTTACTTCCTCCCACTCCTTTTCGGGCATGTAAACAAATTTGATCGTCCTTGTTTAAATTTTCTTTCCTTTTGTTTCTTGCATTTGGAGTTTGCACGTCTGTACATATGATTTTGTGCACTATGCTCGAAATAAACCAACCATAAATTTCATAAAACACATGATTACACATGGTTAAGGTAAAAAAAAAAAAGCCAGAATTAGCCAAGGTAGGTTAGTTTTCATCTGTAGTCCCCTGGCCATGATATAAAAAGTCAATAAGATACATCTATACAAGAAGAAAGAAGAACACAAAAAGTTAAGGGAGCACAGAGCACACGATACCTATACAATATGATACAAGATGCATATACAAACACTTACTATACAATTCTATAATTCAGAAGAGATTGTAAATTCCAGGGCTGAAATTATCCAAATGATTCTAGTGAAGGTATTTGGAGTTTAAAAAGAGTAGAGGACTTCCTGTATCACCACTAGAGATGTCCCGATTTGGCTTCCGATACGATCTTTTTAAGGAGTGCTCTTTCCAATACTGATCCGATAACTTTTTTATAGCTCCGGTAGCAACGTCTCTGTAATATAGTGAAGGGAGTTTGTACCTTAGCTCCAAAAAGTCCGTTAGACGATGAAAGCCTCACTGACCTTTACCTTCTTTGAAACGCCTCGTACAACAACGACTTGTAAATCTTAAACTCGTCCAGATGATTCTTTTGTAAGTGACGAATCAAATCGGTTAAAGTGGCTCTGCTGGTTCCTCCAGGAGAAACTGTTTGTTTGCAGCGTTTGCGTCGCTGTTTGACTCTCGTTTTGTTGTAGTGAAAAGTCCCACACAGCGACATGGCGGCGTTTTGATTCACAGCTGCCGTAAAGCGCATTGATGCCGCAAAAACATGTGAAACCGGATCGGTCCGATCACGTGACTGATCCGATACTGTCTGATACTCATAAAAGAGCCGGATCGGGAGCCAATACTGATACTGGATATTGGATCGGGACATCGCTAATCACCACATGACATTACAAAGTGGAACAGAGTGTTTTCTGTTTGAGAGAAGAGCTCAGCCTAAATATGCAGCGTTTGTGTGTTCAACATGTGTGATTAGAACATAGATCAGAACACAGCCTAACCTGGTCCGTTCAGAACAACAGTAAAGAGTCAAATGTTCCTTGTTACTGGCAGTGACTTGTTAAATCCAGTCCCTCGGCTCAGGTCTCTCGGGCTCCACCCCCACTGCTGCAGCACTTTGAGAAACATGACTATAATGAGCCCTTTGACGGCAGGGCCAATTATTTAACACGTTCACTGTACTGGACTGAGCTCTGCAGCAGTCCTCTCGCTCTGAGCTGTGGCAGGAGCGGCCTGCTCACTTTAAAGACCACGGTGCGTTCAGCAAACAGGAAAACCGGATTGTGTCAGAGCGTTCAGGCCGCATTGTTCGATTTTTTGGCCACTGTATTTCATCTATTCACTTTCACAAGAGACATTCCCGAATTTTGGACATAGGGCCTCATTTACTAGTGAGTCAGAGTGTAGTCGATGTGTGGAGACAATTTTTTAAATAATTCATCCAGTCCTGATATTTGCAGTTGTCACTAAGGCTAGGCTAGCGGATCTGAATGACCGTCTGTAGGTCTGCCACTAAAAAACAGTCTTACCCAATCCACAAAGCACCGAAACAAATGTGTTATTACTTCAGACTGTCGATGTAAATGTCTGTGTTGATAGAATAATGTTTGAGGTAAAACCAACCTTGCGTTTGAAGGATGTATGTCAGCAGCAGTAGCGAGTTGTACTTCCTGATGGACTGATACCACCCAGCTGCAGCAGGGGTATCTTACAGGCAAGTTTGTTTACCCACAGCTGCCACATTAAGACGTAGAGCACACGAAGAAGCCTGTTCCAGATACGGTCACGTTCGGAGGACCCGATGATTATGAGGACGACGATGAGCAACTGCTTTTTACCAGCGAACCATAACTGTACGAGGCGGAGTCCACAGATGAAGTGTTGAGAGAGATGGATACTCAAAGGGCTGAGAGAGCGTCTCCGCTGAAGCTGCTGCAGAAGCCGCGACAGAAGAACCGGAGATTGGTGGTGCCAGTGTGGAAACTGCACAAAATAGAGATGTGTCTTGGAAATATTGCCTCCCGAGAGAAGATGTGCATAACGGAGCACCAGGACTTCTTTCCCCTTCTCAATCGCAGAGTGGAAAGCCGGAGGCACCACAGTTGTCAGAAAAGGCCTTTTTTTGGACCCTGTGAAGGCGTTTTGACTGAAATGATCAGTACAGACCACCCGGGAATATAGCGTCTCCATCGGCGTGTTCGTTCCAGCAGCAAGAAGCCAGAGTTTCGTTCTTTCAGGATCTTTTCCTGGAAAGTGGTGGAAACTTTGTGGTGTTCATCTTTGGGCTTTACTATCGCAGTTGGTAAATGCACTGATTTACACTGTTGCCACGTTGTTGGTTTATAATCCACTGATCGATCGAACTGTAGAAGGACGAGCGACAACAATTCTGTCGCGATTCTCTGCTGAAGTGAGTTGGTTACATCACAACTATCGAGAGCAAAGCAAAATTCCACTGCTGCTGAGCAAATCGTCCCTCAACATGCGACGATTCACGCGATTCGAGGTGAGTTTTACTTCACACATTACGGGTAAGACTGTTTTTAATGCCGTTCAGATCCGCTAACCTAGAATTAGTGACAACTGTAAACATGAGGACTGGATGAATTATTTAAAAAAATTGTCTCCACACGTCGAAAATATCGTAACATGGGCCCTTTAAGCTGGACTTGGTCAGGAGCCGGACTGCTTTTGCCAGAGGATTTTCCCCACGGTGCATGTTTAAAGTCATGTTTGTTTTAAAGTCGGCACCTCCACTGAACTCATTCTGACTAAACACTAATTAATTGCTTCTTCCTTTAATGTATTATTTAAGATTAGGGAACGTCAACGCGCAGGAGTCCAGGAGTGGAGCAAAGCTGAAATAAGCGGCGCACTAAACTCATCCCTGAGCTGGAGAAGCAGGAGAAGTTTGGGAGTTGGTGAAAACACAAAAGTTCAAATGAGATTCCTGGATTATTCTCCTGCGGCGTTGCCCCGGGCGATCACATGACCTCTGAGGAAAAGGTCATCATCACACAGACGAGCGCTGAGCGGAGAGAGAGGAGAGGAAGGGAGGAGAGGAGGAGGAGAGGAAGGGAGGAGGAGAGAAGGAGAGGAGGAGGAGAGGAAGGGAGGAGAGGAGAGGAAGAAGAGGAGGAGAGGAAGGGAGGGCGAGAGAGGGGGAGAGGAAGAAGGGGAAAGAAAGAGAGGGAAGAGGAGTAGGAGAGAGAGGAGGAGAGAGAGAGGAAGGAAAGGAAGGAGAAGAGAGGAGAGTAGGAGAGGAAGGAGAAAAGAGGAGAGTAGGAGAGAGAGGGAGCGAAGAAGAGGAAAAAGGGAGAGAGAGGAGGAGGAGAGAGAGGAGAAGACGAGAGAGATGTATAGGAGGAGTAGAGGAGGAGAGGGGGAGTGGGAAGAGGAGGCGAAGAGAGAGGAAGAGGAAGGAGAGAGAGGGGAGAGGAAGGAGAGAGGGAGGAACGAGAGAGGAGAGGAATGAGAGAGGGAGAGAAAGAGGAGGAGAGAGAGGAGGAGGGAGAGAGGGAAGAAAAGTGAGTGAGAGAAAAGAGATATTTTTTGTGTATAATTTGTGCATTTTTCACAGTCAAAGTGGAGCAGTAGTTTTCTGAACAGCACGCGCCGTAATTACCGTCGGTATGTCTTGTATAGCACTATTCTGGATCCCTCCTTCGTGTGCGGAGGCGGCTCCTTTTGTCCTCTCCGCTCCCCGTCACCGTTTGACGTCTGATTGACAGTTGTCCGCTGTGTCACCACGGCGACCGGGGACACCTGGCCGAGACGCATTGGCTTTCGCCGCTGTGAAACATCTGTAATTGTTGTTCCGGGGCTCATTGTTAGAGGGAAGTATGATGAAAAGCTTCTTCTTGCTTCTTTGTGCTCTGCGTGGTGTCGTTAGCGTCTCAAAAGCACCTGTGGACGGGACTGTGCCCTAATCTCATTTTAATTAACACTGAGTCATTTCTAATGGTCAGTGATCGGCTCGGGCCTTTTTAATGGAGAGGTCTACAGCCAGCATGTGGTTTGGAGCACTTCCACAGGGCTGCTTCATTAAGGGAAGAAATGTTATGACGATCGTATAAATCAAGTTAGGTTTTTGGCACAGAGAGGAGGCGGCCACCGGTGCACTTTAAACTGAAGAGAAACGCGCAGAAGTGAGAGTCGGACTTAAGAGTGCAAAATGCTTTAACTGTGATTACTGCAGATGTTTTGCCTTGTTTTTTTCACAACAGAAGGTGAAAGAAGATTGTGATTATTGTGATTTATGTCTTGGTTGATATTAGGGCTGAAACGATTCATCGAGTTAATCGATTAAATCGATTAGAAAAATGCATCGATTTTTTTTTTTTGCCTCGATGCTTCGTTTTATTTTCATACGCTCGGCGATGGCCGGAACCTTTTGTGGTAGAGGTAAAGTTTCCGCACGACCACTGCACGTCACTGTACACACAACAGCGCGGCGCCCATGGATGTGTAATAAGAGCATAACCTCCGGTGGCGGTACGCTCCGCAGCCCGCATCGTGTGGATTGTGTCTTGTCGCGTACACTCCGTGGACCGCGCTTCCTCCTGTGCCTCTAAACCAGAACTCACACCAGGACTAAGCCAGGTCTAAACCAGGTCTAAAACCAGGACTAATCCAGGTCTAAAACCAAACAAGAATTTGCAGGAGTTGGCTGCTACATTTATGTAGTTTTAAAAATCATGACAATATCAAGTAATCCAAAGTATTCAGATTACGTTACTCACTTTAAGTAATTTAATTGATTACGTCACAAACTACATTTTGGGGAATGTAATCTGTAATCTGTAGGGGATTACATTTTAAAAGTCACCTTCTCCACACTGATGCTACAACATCTAAACAGAACCGTACATTACATCAAGTGGAAAAGAAACCGCGAGGTGAGTCAACCTTAGCCCAGCGATAATTACGTTTTTCATGTCCAAAACACGTGTATCTGTCAGTGCAGGTGGTGTGGACTTAACATGTGCAAAGTAGACACGACAATAACAAACGATTACTCGATTATTCGAACAAAATAATCGACAGAATAATCGATTACTGTAATAATCGATAGCTGCAGCCCTAGTTGATATGATTCTGTTCGAGGGAAGATTTGAGTATGAAGTGATGAACTAATGTAAGAACCGCCTGCATTTCAGAGCACGTACAGGTCTACAGGCTTTTCCCAATAACACGATATTCTGTTAAAGGGACAGTTCAGAATTTTGGACACAGGGCCTCATTTCCTCGTGAGCCAGAGTGTTGGAGACGTGTGGAGACACTTTTGTAAATCTTCCCTCCAGTCCTTGTATTTGCAGAGGTGCTGGTGCTAGGCTAGTGCATGTCAATGGCTACAGTCGTCCTGCCGCTAAAAACAGTCTGACCCACTCCACAGACCCGAGGAAAAACTATTAGAACTCCAGACTGTCCATGTGAACGTCTGTGTCTATAGAATAATGTCTGAAATAAAACTAACATGAATCACATGAATCGTTGCATGTTGAGGGACTATTTTCTCATATATCAGTCCGCCGCTGCCGAGCTTCTATCAGGAAGTACAACTCACTGCTGCTCAGACATAAATCCTTCAAATGCAACGGTTGGATTTACTTCCGAAATTTACTTCCGACACAGACATTCACATGGACAGTCTGGAGTCAAGGTAACTACCGAACATTCCGCCCTACACATACATGTAGAACAGCCCCAGTGTCATGTCATTGTGTCTAAAATCATCATCAAATTTTAGCGCTTGAACACAACACTCGAGTGAATGGGTTCTAGATGTTTGGAAACACGCGGGCGACGACTTCCGTGTGCAGCTACAGACACTGAGCATGTGATAAAATCGTGGATTCAGCAGCAGCGTCTCCACAGCCTAAAGTTTTCCATGCGGGGACTGGACTCTAATCGCAGCTTCCACGTCACTCACAGGCAGCTGGATATATCTGCTGATCTGCCGAACATAACGGAACGCTACAGTCTGTGTGTAAAATCCCTCAGCCGTCCAGGGCAAAAGGAGAAATAATAAGAATAATAATACTTTAATTTTATTTGTAATGCACTTTACATTTCGACAAAATCTCAAATATTACAGCAAGTAAATTACATAAAACACAAATTAATTTCTGCGTGGGTAGGTGTGTTAGTTTCAGAGTAGTTTCACTGGAGTTAGCTACTCCCCGCAGGCAGATATAGGACAGGAGCTCAAAACAAGCGAAAATATAATCCACTTCAAACATAATTACAAGGAAAACATATTTGTTAAATACACTGAAGTTGACGTTTGAAATCATGTATTATGAAATGAAATTTGTATTGAGATTTGCAATGTTCATGTAAAATGTCTTGCGATAAGAAAATATGGAAATGAACTAAAAAAATTGAACTAAAAAAGTGTATATGAAATATGTGGGGTAGAACTCTATAAGTTTTAAAATTTCTTCCTTCTCCTTTTGAGCATCTTGGACTCTTATTTTGTTTGCTCCCATGACAGTGCTTTTTTGGATTTTCTGATTATGTTAACAGTGTCACCAAGCAACTGCTTTTTTCTATAAAAAGCTCCACTCATGTTCAAATAAATAAATGAATAAATTAGATATAAGGCCGTGTCCTTCAGCGTCTGACCAGAAGGGAAGAAGCAGCTTGGGTGAGAAGAAACATTTGACTAAAATAAACTTTTGTCCAGTTGACAGATTGAATTTCTCCTTTTGCCCTGGAACGCTACAATGAAATCTTTTGTTTTTAAATTAAGTTAGACAAATTATAATATACAAATGAACAGGCAGTTCAGAAAGGAAAAAAGAAAGAATACAATGACATCTAGATGAAGAAAACTGGGACGTTCTCAGTTTTTCCAGTTACCGTCGCCAACGAACCCGCCGGAAGTCGCCAACCACATGTTCCCAAACGTCTTCCGGGTTTTGTGGCGTAAACGTGAACAGAGCCCATTGACTGTAAAAACCCAGAGGAGCTCCGAGCGTCGCCAACAGCAGCTGTGGCTAAAAGCTGAAATATTGAGTTTATCAGAACATAGAAGTGTTACACAAACCAGTAATATCACGTCTCCATCTCCATTATGGAAGAACATGAATCATTTGGAGTCGTCGTAATATTATGAGCTCCTGTCAGACAAATGTTCTTTATCTGGTCTATTACGAGCGTCTGTGTGATGGACGTGATGCACAGGGACAATATTAAACCTGCTTTTATTACATGACAGTGACTCAAGCACGTTCGCGCAGCCTCAGAAATCATAATGAAAACAAATAGGAGATGAAGAGCGTGTCACAGAGCTGATGATCCCGACGGAGGATGAGCCACCGGCAGCTTTTTCTGTTACGCTTTATTAGAATTGTAGAGTTTGGTTTAGAGAAAGGTTTGTTTTTTTGTGTTAAAGGAGGGATGTTGGGCACAATCTAATCTTTCTAAGCCTCCAATGAGACGTGGGAATCCGACTGGTCTTTTATTTCATTTGCTTGATCTAATTTGGTGAAAGTGTCTCCGACTGAAAAGATTAAAACTTGAAACCTTAAAGAGGGGATATTATGCGAAATCGATTTATTAGAGCTCGCTACCATGTTGTTCCTTCATCAAAAAGAGGATTCAGACGTCATCCATGCATGTTTGAGCCTTATTCGGGATCCGCCGCTTCTTCCATCATCCCTTCATCACGACGTGTCTCTATTTAGATATTTTTTAGCATCGCTATTCTGACACGTCATATTTTTTTGAGAGATGTGACAGACACAGGGCTCAAAACTGGGACCGTCCCGGGGAAATAGAGACGTCTGGTCACCCTGTATGTGTTAGCAGTTAACCCTCAAAGACCTACGTTATCGTATACGATGACGAGGAATATGTTTTCTATAACCGCGCAGAACTTTCTCACCGTAAAAGACAGAAACGTCCTTTTCCCCTCTGAAAGTGCAGACATAGAGGTTTCCGTACATTTCTGCGGCTTTATCCTACGTCACACTCACGCTGTGTGATGACGTGAGCAAAACGAGTGTCCAATAGGAACTTTGTTTTCCCCAAACTCATGCGCTCCGTCCATTTTGATCGAGCCAAACTTTGCCAAAGAGTGAAGTGAGTCAAGATGGTCGACTCCTCTGACTGTGTGTGTTTATAACGAGTGAAAAAGTCACTCTAAGTGGAGTTAATTCTCACACACATGGAAAATTACGCATCTTGGTGTGTGTAATTGCGCATCCCTTTCTATTTTTATTTATTTTTATTTTTATTTGTATGTGTCCAAAAAGTTGTTTCTACATGTTTGCTGTGTGTTTTGTATAAAAGAGTGTGAATTTTATTTTCAGTTTTTTTTTTCATCTCTATTTCTGGTCCTGTAGCTTTTATCACAGCCTCATGACACAACTACAGCTGCAGATTGTGAAATAACAGGTTGGACTGAACAAAAGGAGGTAGAACACTTCATTAGGGGCTAAAAGGGGCAGTTTTAAAAGCAAAATTAAGAAAAAATCCAGGCGAGGAGAAATGTACTAAAATTGCCCTTAGGTCTTCAGGGGTTAAAATCCCGTAGAAGTAAAAAAAAAAGTCTTTAATGGTTTGTGACATGAATAAACCTGCACTGAGCAAAAAATTAAAAAAGTCATCTACAGTATCTTAGTTGAGGTTAATTGTTATACAAAATTTGAATACATAGAAAGTTCTGGGCCTTTCTGTGTGGTGTTCTCCCTGTGTCTGGGTGGGTTTCCTCTGGACTCTCTTTTTTCCCCATCAACCCAAAACATGCACAAGTCAAATCGTCCCGGTTCGTTTTAGGGTCAAAATAAGTCTGCTGTGCTGTCTGCATCAAATTACAAACTTTTTATTGCCAGAGAATGAGGAAATAACGCTGGTACACTCCATGCTAGTTGTCTGCGTTAAGATAAGATAAGATAAACTTTATTGTTCCGAAGGGGAATTTTTTTGGGCAGCTTAAAAAAAACCCACAGTTACACTTCGCACATTACACAACAGTCACAAGATACATGTAGTACATTTGTGCACCGTGCAATGAAAAAGTGTCTAAGATATTGCACTAACCCTATTGCACAGAAAATTATTGCACTAGCTCTATTGCACAATGATTATTGCAGTTATTGCACCATTAAATCAAGTGACTATGCGCACCTTTGTTGTGCAGATTTGTTCCACAGTGCAACAGAAGTGGCACAAATAAAAGTTTATATCTGTTCCTCTTAAACTGAGGCCCTCGATAGCTTTTCCCTGATGGAGGATTTCATATTCACCATTCAACAGCTTTACTTAATAACTTATAAACTCACCACCTTGAATAATTAGGATGGCAGGATCGTACTGCGCTTTTATTCCACAACTTTTTCATATCTACAACACGACAATATTGTACATTTTCCGACACATTTCTACTTCTCCTCGTGAGGCCGAGGACTTTGGGAGGCTCTGTCGGTAACATGTGATTATCTGTGCCATTAGCTCCAGCAGTGATAATCAGAGCGTTAGCCAAACGTAGCATTTATCTCCCCAAAGCTTCAGTCGGGGATGAGGGAATATGAACGACAGATGAACCCGCAGTATAATGAGCTAAAGGAAAACGTGAAGGAAACATCGAGAATGAGGTGAAGCTGGGGGTGCAAATGAGCCACTCAAACGTTTTTATGTTTTTGTTCCAAAATGAGAGTGCTAATAATACTGAAGTACTTCAATTTCTCATTGTCGAGGAATAGGGAATAAGGAATAGGGCTGGGTAATTATTACTACTACAGTGTGTGCCAAAAAGAAAAAAAAAGAAAAAGAAAAAATCAATGGCTCCACTAAGGAATAGACTTGATACTCAATACTGAAATAAAAATAAATAAATAAAATAAAATAAATACAAAATAATAAAATAAATACATTTAAATAAATTAATACATAAATTAAAATAAATAATTAATAAAATAAATAAAAATAAAATAAATAGAAATATAAAATAAAAATCAAAGGTTATTTTCAGCATTAAATAGTAGTACTTTCTTTTCTATCCCCATATAGCCTTATATATATGTAATCCCTCAGTGGTCCAGGTAGGTCCCATAGTAGTCCATGGGTGTATTTATTTTTTATTTTTATTTATTTATTTATTTATTTATTTATTTATTTATTTATTACAGGGACAGTGCATATTCATAAACATTTCTGTCAATATGCCAGAAGGCTGTTTTTCACCTGCAGTTCCTAGACAGATGTTAAAAGTCACCCTAAAAGGACAAGAGTAATTAAAGCCGCTCGCGGCAATGATGGCCCTCGCCCGGCGCGCCACGCCCCTCCCAGGCAACCGCTGAGGTCTCGTGGACCGCCTGGCACAACTTTCTCCTCCCGACAGCTCGTCCACCAGAAAAATTACATAGGGCACCTTTAATATTTGAAAATGGGAATGATCTAGAGCCAAATTATAGAAACTAGGCCACAGGTCACATGACTTTTATAATCAAGAGCACTGTCAGACTAAGATTGTGCATAAAAACAGACCCTCCAACAGAAAAGTTACATAGTGCACCTTTAAACATATTTTGGGGGGGAGTATTTGCGCCCTTTGTGGCCAACCATGGAAAATACCCCATATCCATAATGTATTTTTGATGTCGTAGACACGCACAGAATTTAATACCCATATTTGGTACAAATCCGATAATGTTGATGTTTCATGTCTGGATAGGGGGCGCTATAGAGTTCACTTTTCATATACTTTATAGTTTATTATATTCAGTCCATGTTCAAGCTTTAGTGATTCAGATTTCAGCACAATCAGAGAAAGTCTGTGCGTGTAGTAATTTTTGAAGTATTTATTGGGGGAGTCTTTGCGCCCCTGCTGGCGAACGATGAAAATTGCACCATGTCCGTAATATAAAATTTTGCTTGAAATCATGCATAGAATTTAATCCCCAAATTTGGTCCAAATCCAATAATGTTGACGTTTCACGTATACACTAGGTGGCGCTACAGAGTTCACTTTTATTATATTTCATATTTCATCACATTCAGGCCGGGATCACACAATAGTGATGTGAGTTTGAGCCCTGTAGGCCAAAGCCTGTGGCCGTGAGAGGTCATCAAAGAAACAGGAAACGAAGGCGTTATTCGCCGGCGTGATACGGACAAACCGTGGAAAAGTGCGCTGAGAAAAATGATGGCGTTTGTGGAGCCACATCTGTAGATGTGACGTGTCAAATCTGAGCTCGTTTGGACCAAAACCAAGACACTTGAAGACTTTGGCGTACACGCAGTCAAAATAGCGGCGAGTTTTTTGATCCAATATGGCCGACTTCCTGTTGGTCATAGAGACGTGCTCCAATTCATCTTTGGCTTGTCTTATGGTTCTCTGTCACTGTCCCGACCCCTTTCGTTTCCCTGCAACAAACTTTGATAGTCCCCTCTCCCATAGGGGTCCAATTCTAGGGGCGCAGTTGAGTGAAGGTCACTTTGGTCATTGTTGCAATGACCGTTTTATTGAATTTTTCGCCGGGCCGGTCGATTCTATACCCCCCATGTGAGACTTTTCGTTGATGTTCAGGGGCCAAATCTGCATTTCTTTGTTTATACAGAACGAAGAACAATGTTAACTTAAAGCCGCTCGCATGGCAATGATGGCTCCTCGCCCTAGTGAGCACGCCCTCCCAGGCAACCGCTGATGTCTCGTGACCGCCCTGGCACGACTCTCTCCTCCCGACAGCTCGTCCACCAGAAAAATGACATAGGGCACCTTTAATATTTCAAAATGGGAATGATCTAGAGCCAAATTATAGAAACTAGGCCACAGCTCACATGACTTTTATAATCAAGGGCACTGTCAGACTAAGACTGTGCATAAAAACAGACCCTCCAACAGAAAAGTTTCATAGTGCACCTTTAAACATATTTTTGGGGGGGAGTAATTGCGCCCTTTGTGGCCAACCATGGAAAAATACCCCATATCCATAATGTATTTTTTGGTCGTAGACACGCATAGAATTTAATACCCATATTTGGTACAAATCGATAATGCTGATGTTTCATGTCTGGATAGGGGCACTATAGAGCTCACCTTTCATATACTTTATAGTTTATTATATTCAGTCCATGTTCAAGCTTTAGTGATTCAGATTTTCAGCACAATCAGACAAAGTCTGTGCGTGTAGTAATTTTTGAACTATTTATTGAAGTCTTTGCGCCCCTGCTGGCCAACCATGGGAAACACCCCATATCCATAATATATTTATTTGCTTGCTTTGATACAGAGAATTGAATACCCAAATTTGGTACAAATCCGATAATGTTGACGTTTCTTGTATAGGCTAGGTGGCGCTATAGAGTAACTTTTCATATGCTTTATAGTTTATTATAATCAAGCCCTAATCAGGCATTAGTGATTCAAATTTCAGCACAATCAGACAAAGCCTGTGTGTAGGCATTTTTTAACTATTTTTTTTATTGAGTCTTTGCGCCCCTGCTGGCGAACAATGAAAATTGCACCATGTCCATAATATAAGATTTTGCTTGAAATCATGCATAGAATTTAATCCCCAAATTTGGTCCAAATCCGATAATGTTGACGTTTCACGTATACACTAGGTGGCGCTACAGAGTTCACTTTTATTATATTTCATATTCCTCACATTCAGGCCGGGATCACACAATAGTGATGTGAGTTTGAGCTCTGTAGGCCAAAGCCTGTGGCCGTGAGAGGGCATCAAAGAAACAGGAAACGAAGGTGTTATTCGCCGGCGTGCTACGGACAAACCGTGAAAAACTGCGCTGAGAAAAATGATGGCGTTTGTGGAGCCACATCTGTAGATGCGACGTGTCAAATCTGAGCTCGTTTGGACCAAAAACAAGACACTTGAAGACTTTGGCGTACACGCAGTCAAACGGCAAGGTGAATTTTTGATCCAATATGGCCGACTTCCTGTTTGTCATAGGGCGGTGTGACAATGACATTTTCTGCTTGTCTCCTTGATTTCTATCACTGTCCCGAATTTTGTCGGCCTACGCCAAAATATGCTTTTCAGCTCCCCATAGACTTTCAATTTTTGCCTTTTCCAGGGGGCGCTGTCGAGTAGGGGCACTTTGGGCATTGTCGCGATGCCCGTTTTATCAAATTTTTCGCCGGACCAGTCGATCTGATACCCCCATGTGAGACTTTTCGTCGATGTTCAGGCCCTCAAAATCGCGATCGTTTGCAAAGAAAAATAATAATTAAAGCCGCTAGCGGCAATGATGGCCCTCGCCCCGGTGCGCACGCCCCTCCCAGGCAACCGCTGAGGTCTTGTGACCGCCCTGGCACGACTCTCTCCTCCCGACAGCTCGTCCACCAGAAAAATTACATAGGGCTCCTTTAATATTTGAAAATGGGAACGATCTAGAGCCAAATTATAGAAACTAGGCCACAGGTCACATGACTTTTATAATCAAGAGCACTGTCAGACTAAGACTGTGCATAAAAACAGACCCTCCAAAAGAAAAGTTTCATAGTGCACCTTTAAACATATTTTGGGGGGTAGTATTTGCGCCCTTTGTGGCCAACCATGGAAAATACCCCATATCCATAATGTATTTTTTTGGTCGTAGACACGCATAGAATTTAATACCCATATTTGGTACAAATCCCATAATGTTGATGTTTCATGTCTGGATAGGGGGCGCTATAGAGTTCACTTTTCATATACTTTATAGTTTATTATATTCAGTCCATGTTCAAGCTTTAGTGATTCAGATTTCAGCACGATCAGACAAAGTCTGTGCGTGTAGTAATTTTTGAACTATTTATTGGGGGAGTCTTTGCGCCCCTGCTGGCCAACCGTGGGAAACACCCCATATCCATAATATATTTATTTGCTTGCTTTGATACAGAGAATTGAATACCCAAATTTGGTACAAATCCGATAATGTTGACGTTTCTTGTATAGGCTAGGTGGCGCTATAGAGTAACTTTTCATATGCTTTATAGTTTATTATAATCAAGCCCTAATCAGGTATTAGTGATTCAAATTTCAGCACGATCAGACAAAGCCTGTGTGTGCAGGAATTTTTAAACTATTTTTTTATTGAGTATTTGCTTCTGGTGGCAGTAACAATGAAATTTGCACCATTTCCATAATATAAGATTTTGCTTGAAATCATGCATAGAATTTAATCCCCAAATTTTGTACAAATCCGATAATGTTGACGTTTCACGTATACACTAGGTGGCGCTACAGAGTTCACTTTTATTATATTTCATATTTCATCACATTCAGGCCGGGATCACACAATAGTGATGTGAGTTTGAGCTCTGTAGGCCAAAGCCTGTGGCCGTGAGAGGGCATCAAAGAAACAGGAAACGAAGGTGTTATTCGCCGGCGTGCTACGGACAAACCGTGAAAAACTGCGCTGAGAAAAATGATGGCGTTTGTGGAGCCACATCTGTAGATGTGACGTGTCAAATCTGAGCTCGTTTGGACCAAAACCAAGACACTTGAAGACTTTGGCGTACACGCAGTCAAAAGGGCGGTGAATTTTTGATTCAATATGGCCGACTTCCTGTTGGTCATAGGGCGGTGTGACAATGACATTTTCTGCTTGTCTCCTTGTTTTCTATCACTGTCCCGAATTTTGTCGGCCTACGCCAAAATATGCTTTTCAGCTCCCCATAGGCTTTCAATTTTTGACTTTTCCAGGGAGCGCTGTCGAGTAAGGGCACTTTGGGCATTGTCACGATGCCCGTTTTATCAAATTTTTCGCCGGGCCGGTCGATCTGATACCCCCATGTGAGACTTTTCGTCGATGTTCAGGCCCTCAAAATCGCGATCGTTTGCAAAGAAAAATAATAATAATAATAATAATAATAATATAGCGTAAGAAACCGACGAAGAACAATAGCCCTCGCCACTTCGTTAGGCGAGGGCCAGTAAAACCGTCGCGGCAATGATGGCCCTCGCCCTGGCGCGCACGCCCATGCCAGGAAACCGCTGAGGTCTCGCGACCGCCCTGGCACGACTCTCTCCTCCCGACAGCTCGTCCATCAGAAAAATTACATAGGGCACCTTTAATATTTGAAAATGGGAACGATCTAGAGCCAAATTATAGAAACTAGGCCACAGGTCACATGACTTTTATAATCAAGAGCACTGTCAGACTAAGACTGTGCATAAAAAACAGACCCTCCAACAGAAAAGTTACTTAGTGCACCTTTAAACATATTTTGGGGGAGTATTTGCGCCCTTTGTGGCTAACCATGGAAAATACCCCATATCCATAATGTATTTTTTGGTCGTAGATACGCATAGAATTTAATACCCATATTTGGTACAAATCCGATAATGTTGATGTTTCATGTCTGAGTAGGGGGCGCTATAGAGTTCACTTTTCATATACTTTATAGTTTACTTTATAATATTTTGCTTTAAACCATGCATAGAATTTAATCCCCAAATTTGGTACAAATCCGATAATGTTGACGTTTCACTTATACACTAGGTGGCGCTACAGAGTTCACTTTTATTATATTTCATATTTCATCACATTCAGGCCGGGATCACACAATAGTGATGTGAGTTTGAGCTCTGTAGGCCAAAGCCTGTGGCCGTGAGAGGTCATCAAAGAAACAGAGGAAACGAAGGTGTTATTCGGCGTGCTACGGACAAACCGTGAAAAGTGCGCTGAGAAAAATGATGGCGTTTGTGGAGCCACATCTGTAGATGTGACGTGTCAAATCTGAGCTCGTTTGGACCAAAACCAAGACACTTGAAGACTTTGGCGTATACGCAGTCAAACGGCGGCGAGTTTTTTTGATCCAATATGGCCGACTTCCTGTTGGTCATAGAGACGTGCTCCAATTCATCTTTGGCTTGTCTCATGGTTCTCGGTCACTGTCCCGAATTTCGTTTCCCTCGACAAACTTTGATAGTCCTCTCTCCCATAGGGATCCAATTCTAGGGCGCAGTTGAGTGAGGCCACTTTGGTCATTGTTGCGATGACCGTTTTATTGAATTTTTCACCGGGCCAGTTGATTCTATACCCCATGTGAGACTTTTCGTCGATGTTCAGGGGGTCAAATCTGCATTTCTTTGTTTATACAGAGCCGAAGAACAATGTTAACTTAAAGCCGCTGCGCGGCAGCATGATAGCCCTCGCCGGCGCGCACGTCCCTCTGATGCGACCGCCGAGGACTCGTGGACAGCCCTGGCACGACATTCTCTCCTCCCGACAGCCTCGTCTATGAGAAAAATTACATAGTGCACCTTTAAATGTTTCTTAAAACTCATTGCACTCCTGCTGGGCAATCGTGACAAATGACACAGGGCCATAATACAATATATTTTTTGGTTTGTAATCATGCATAGAATGTAATTCCCAAATTTGGTCTAAATCCGATAATGTTGACATTTCACGTATACACTAGGTGGCGCTATAGAGTTCACTTTTATTATATTTCATATTTCATCACATTCAGGCCGGGATCACACAATAGTGATGCGAGTTTGAGCTTTGTAGGCCAAAGCCTGTGGCCGTGAGAGGGCATCAAAGAAACACGAAACTAAGGTGTTATTCGCCGGCGTGTTACGGACAAACCGTGAAAAAGTGCGCTGAGAAAAATGATGGCGTTTGTGGAGCCACAACTGTAGATGTGACGTGTCAAATCTGAGCTCGTTTGGACCAAAACCAAGACACTTGAAGACTTTGGCGTACACGCAGTCAAAACAGCGGCGAGTTTTTTGATCCAATATGGCCGACTTCCTGTTGGTCACAGAGACGTGCTCCAATTCATCTTTTGGCTTGTCTCATGGTTCTCTGTCACTGTCCCGAATTTCGTTTCCCTGCGACAAACTTTGATAGTCCCCTCTCCCATAGGGATCCAATTCTAGGGGGCGCCGTTGAGTGAGGAGGCCACTTTGGTCATTGTTGCGATGACCGTTTTATTGACTTTTTCACCGGACTGGTCGATTCTTTCCCCCCATGTGAGACTTTTCGTTGATGTTCAGGGGGTCAAATCTGCATTTCTTTGTTTATACAGAACGAAGAACAATGTTAACTTAAAGCCGCTCGCGGCAATGATGGCCCTCGCCCCGGCGCGCACGCCCCTCCCAGGCAACCGCTGAGGTCTTGCGACCGCCCTGACACGACTCTCTCCTCCCGACAGCTCGTCCACCAGAAAAATTACATAGGGCTCCTTTAATATTTGAAAATGGGAACGATCTAGAGCCAAATTATAGAAACTAGGCCACAGGTCACATGACTTTTATAATCAAGAGCACTGTCAGACTAAGACTGTGCATAAAAACAGACCCTCCAACAGAAAAGTTACATAGTGCACCTTTAAACATATTTTGGGGGGGGAGTATTTGCGCCCTTTGTGGCCAACCATGGAAAATACCCCATATCCATAATGTATTTTTTTGGTCGTAGACACGCATAGAATTTAATACCCATATTTGGTACAAATCCGATAATGTTGATGTTTCATGTCTGGATAGGGGGCGCTATAGAGTTCACTTTTCATATACTTTATAGTGTATTATATTCAGTCCATGTTCAGGCTTTAGTGATTCAGATTTCAGCACAATCAGACAAAGTCTGTGCGTGTAGTAATTTTGGAACTATTTATTGGGGGAGTCATTGCGCCCCTCCTGGCAAACCGTGGGAAACACCCCATATCCATAATATATTTATTTGCTTGCTTTGATACAGAGAATTGAATACCCAAATTTGGTACAAATCCAATAATGTTGACGTTTCTTGTATAGGCTAGGTGGCGCTACAGAGTAACTTTTCATATGCTTTATAGTTTATTATAATCAAGTCCTAATCAGGTATTAGTGATTCAAATTTCAGCACGATCAGACAAACCCTGTGTGTGTAGGCATTTTTTTACTATTTTTTTATTGAGTCTTTGCGCCCCTGGTGGCGAACAATGAAAATTGCACCATTTCCATAATATAAGATTTTGCTTGAAATCATGCATAGAATTTAATCCCCAAATTTGGTACAAATCCGATAATGTTGACGTTTCACGTATACACTAGGTGGCGCTACAGAGTTCACTTTTATTATATTTCATATTTCATCACATTCAGGCCGGGATCACACAATAGTGATGTGAGTTTGAGCTCTGTAGCCCAAAGCCTGTGGCCGTGAGAGGTCATCAAAGAAACAGGAAACGAAGGCGTTATTCGCCGGCGTGCTACGGACAAACCGTGAAAAACTGCGCTGAGAAAAATGATGGCGTTTGTGGACCCACATCTGTAGATGTGACGTGTCAAATCTGGAGGCTCGTTTTGGACCAAAACCAAGACACTTGAAGACTTTGGCGTACACGCAGTCAAAACGGCGGTGAATTTTTGATCCAATATGGCCGACTTCCTGTTGGTCATAGGGCGGTGTGACAATGACATTTTCTGCTTGTCTCCTTGTTTTCTATCACTGTCCCGAATTTTGAGGGCCTACGCCAAAATATGCTTTTCAGCTCCCCATAGGCTTTCAATTTTTGACTTTTCCAGGGGGCGCTGTCGAGTAAGGGCACTTTGGGCATTGTCGCGATGCCCGTTTTATCAAATTTTTCGCCGGGCCGGTCGATCTGATACCCCCATGTGAGACTTTTCGTCGATGTTCAGGGGGTCAAAAATGCGATCATTTTGGCGGAAGAAAATAATAATAATAATAATAATAAAAAGAAACCGAGCAAGAACAATAGCCCTCGCCACTTCGCCGTTGGCGAGGCCAATTAAAGCCGCTCGCGGCAATGATGGCCCTCGCCCCGGTGCGCACGCCCATGCCAGGTAACCGCTGAGGACTCGTGACCGCCCTGACACGACACTCTCTCCTCCCGACAGCTCGTCCACCAGAAAAATTAGATAGGGCACCTTTAATATTTGAAAATGGGAATGATCTTTATAATCAAAAGCACTGTCAGACTAAGACTGCATAAAAACAGACCCTCCAACAGAAAAGTTACATAGTGTGCCTTTAAACATATTTTGGGGGGGAGTATTTGCGCCCTTTTAGGCCAACCATGGAAAATACCGCATATCCATAATGTATTTTTTTGGTTGTAGACACGCATAGAAATTAATACCCATATTTGGTACAAACCCGATAATGTTGATGTTTCATGTCTGAGTAGGGGGCGCTATAGAGTTCACTTTTCATATACTTTATAGTTTATTATATTCAGTCCATGTTCAAGCTTTAGTGATTCAAATTTCAGCACAATCAGACAAAGTCTGTGCGTGTAGTAATTTTGGAACTATTTATTGGGGGAGGCTTTGCGCCCCTCCTGGCCGACCGTCTTTGCGCCCCTGCTGGCGAACGATGAAAATTGCACCATGTCCATAATATAAGATTTTGCTTGAAATCATGGATAGAACATAATCCCCAAATTTGGTCCAAATCCAATAATGTTGATGTTTCACGTATACACTAGGTGGCGCTACAGAGTTCACTTTTATTATATTTCATATTTCATCACATTCAGGCCGGGATCACACAATAGTGATGTGAGTTTGAGCTCTGTAGGCCAAAGCCTGTGGCCGTGAGAGGGCATCAAAGAAACAGGAAACGAAGGTGTTATTCGCCGGCGTGCTACGGACAAACCGTGAAAAAGTGCGCTGAGAAAAATGATGGCGTTTGTGGAGCCACATCTGTAGATGTGACGTGTCAAATCTGAGCTCGTTTGGACCAAAACCAAGACACTTGAAGACTTTGGCGTATACGCAGTCAAAACAGCGGTGAGTTTTTATCCAATATGGCCGACTTCCTGTTGGTCATAGAGATGTGCTCCAATTCATCTTTTGGCTTGTCTCATGGTTCTCTGTCACTGTCCCAAATTTCGTTTCCCTGCGACAAACTTTCCTTGTCCCCTCTCCCATAGGGGTCCAATTCTAGGGGGCGCAGTTGAGTGAGGCCACTTTGATCATTGTTGCGATGACCGTTTTATTGAATTTTTCACCGGGCCGGTCGATTCTATACCCCCATGTGGGACTTTTCGTTGATGTTCAGGGGTCTAATCTGCATTTCTTTGTTTATACAGAACGAAAAACAATGTTAACTTAAAGCCGCTCGCGGCAATGATGGCTCCTCGCCCGGTGCGCACGCCCCTCCCAGGCAACCGCTGAGGACTCGTGACCGTCCTGACACGACACTCTCCTCCCGACAGCTCGTCCACCAGAAAAATTACATAGGGCACCTTTAATATTTGAAAATGGGAACGATTTACAGCCAAATTATAGAAACTAGGACACAGGTCACATGACTTTTATAATCAAGAGCACTGTCAGACTAAGACTGCATAAAAACAGACCCTCCACCAGAAAAGTTACATAGTGCGCCTTTAAACATATTTTGGGGGGGAGTATTTGCCCCTTTGTGGCCAACCATGGAAAATACCCCATATCCATAATGTATTTTTTTGGTCGTAGACACGCATAGAATTAAATACTCATATTTGGTACAAATCCGATAATGTTGATGTTTCATGTCTGGATAGGGGGCGCTATAGAGTTCACTTTTCATATACTTTATAGTTTATTATATTCAGTCCATGTTCAAGCTTTAGTGATTCAGATTTCAGCACAATCAGAGAAAGTCTGTGCGTGTAGTAATTTTTGAACTATTTCTTGGGGGAGTCTTTGCGCCCCTCCTGGCCAACCGTGGGAAACACCCCATATCCATAATATATTTTTTTGCTTGCTTTGATACAGAGAATTGAATACCCAAATTTGGTACAAATCCGATAATGTTGACGTTTCTTGTATAGGCTAGGTGGCGCTATAGAGTAACTTTTCATATGCTTTATAGTTTATTATAATCAAGCCCTACTCAGGCATTAGTGATTCAAATTTCAGCACGATCAGACAAAGCCTGTGTGTGCAAGCATTTTTTAACTATTTTTTTATTGAGTCTTTGCGCCCCTGGTGGCGAACAATGAAAATTGCACCATGTCCGTAATATAAGATTTTGCTTGAAATCATGCATAGAATTTAATCCCCAAATTTGGTCCAAATCCGATAATGTTGACGTTTCACGTATACACTAGGTGGCGCTACAGAGTTCACTTTTATTATATTTCATATTTCATCACATTCAGGCCGGGATCACACAATAGTGATGTGACTTTGAACTCTGTAGGCCAAAGCCTGTGGCCGTGAGAGGGCATCAAAGAAACAGGAAACGAAGGTGTTCTTCGCCGGCGTGCTGGACAAACCGTGAAAAAGTGCGCTGAGAAAAATGATGGCGTTTGTGGAGCCACATCTGTAGATGTGACGTGTCAAATCTGAGCTCGTTTGGACCAAAACCAAGACACTTGAAGACTTTGGCGTACACGCAGTCAAAACGGCGGTGAATTTTTGATCCAATATGGCCGACTTCCTGTTGGTCACAGGGCGGCGTGACAATGACATTTTCTGCTTGTCTCCTTGTTTTCTATCACTGTCCCGAATTTTGTCGGCTACGCCAAAATATGCTTTTCAGCTCCCCATAGGCTTTAAATTTTGACTTTTCCAGGGCGCTGTCGAGTAGGGGCACTTTGGGCATTGTCGCGATGCCCGTTTTATCAAATTTTCGCCGGGCCGGTCGATCTGATACCCCCATGTGAGACTTTTCGTCGATGTTCAGGGGGTCAAAAATGCGATCATTTTGGCGGAAGAATAATAATAATAATAATAATAATAATAATAAAAAGAAACCAACGAAGAACAATAGCCCTCGCCACTTCGTTGGCGAGGGCCATTAAAGCCGCTCGCGGCAATGATGGCCCTCGCCCGGTGCGCACGCCCATGCCAGGCAACCGCTGAGGTCTTGTGACTGCCCTGGCACGACTCTCTCCTCCCGACAGCTCGTCCACCAGAAAAATTACATAGGGCTCCTTTAATATTTGAAAATGGGAACGATCTAGAGCCAAATTATAGAAACTAGGCCACAGGTCACATGACTTTTATAATCAAGAGCACTGTCAGACTAAGACTGTGCATAAAAACAGACCCTCTACCAGAAAAGTTACATAGTGCACCTTGAAACATATTTTGGGGGGAGTATTTGCGCCTCTTTGTGGCCAACCATGGAAAATACCCCATATCCATAATGTATATTTTTGGTCGTAGACACGCATAGAATTTAATACCCATATTTGGTACAAATCCGATAATGCTGATGTTTCATGTCTGGATAGGGCGCTATAGAGTTCACTTTTCATATACTTTATAGTTTATTATATTCAGTCCATGTTCAAGCTTTAGTGATTCAGATTTCAGCACAATCAGACAAAGTCTGTGCGTGTAGTAATTTTGAACTATTTATTGGGGAGTCTTTGAGCCCCTGCTGGCCAAACGTGGGAAACACCCCATATCCATAATATATTTATTTGCTTGCTTTGATACAGAGAATTGAATACCCAAATTTGGTACAAATCCGATAATGTTGACATTTCTTGTATAGGCTAGGTGGCGCTATAGAGTAACTTTTCATATGCTTTATAGTTTATTATAATCAAGCCCTAAATCAGGTATTAGTGATTCAAATTTCAGCACGATCAGACAAAGCCTGTGTGTGTAGGCATTTTTTAACTATTTTTTATTGAGTCTTTGCGCCCTGGTATGAACAATGAAAATTGCACCATTTCCATAATATAAGATTTTGCTTGAAATCATGCATAGAATTTAATCCCCAAATTTGGTCCAAATCCGATAATGTTGACGTTTCACGTATACACTAGGTGGCGCTACAGAGTTCACTTTTATTATATTTCATATTTCATCACATTCAGGCCGGGATCACACAATAGTGATGTGAGTTTGAGCTCTGTAGGCCAAAGCCTGTGGCCGTGAGAGGGCATCAAAGAAACAGGAAACGAAGGCGTTATTCGCCGGCGTGCTACAGACAAACCGAGAAAAAGTGCGCTGAGAAAAATGATGGCGTTTGTGGAGCCACATCTGTAGATGTGACGTGTCAAATCTGGAGCCTGCGTTTGGACCAAAACCAAGACACTTGAAGACTTTGGCGTACACGCAGTCAAAACGGCGGTGAATTTTTTGATCCAATATGGCCGACTTCCTGTTGGTCATAGGGCGGTGTGACAATGACATTTTCTGCTTGTCTCCTTGTTTTCTATCATTGTCCCGAATTTTGTCGGCCTACACCAAAATATGCTTTTCAGCTCCCCATAGGCTTTCAATTTTTGCCTTTTCCAGGGGCGCTGTCGAGTGTTGGCACTATGGTCATAGTCGCGATGCCCGTTTTATCAAATTTTTCACCGGACCAGTCGATCTGATACCCCCATGTGAGACTTTTCGTCGATGTTCAGGCCCTCAAAATCGCGATCGTTTGCAAAGAAAAATAATAATAATAATTAAAGCCGCTCGCGGCAATGATGGCCCTCGCCCCGGCGCGCACGCCCCTCCCAGGCAACCGCTGAGGTCTTGTGACCGCCCTGACACGACTCTCTCCTCCCGACAGCTCGTCCACCAGAAAAATTACATAGGGCACCTTTAATATTTGACAATGGGACCGATCTAGAGCCAAATTATAGAACCTAGGACACAGGTCACATGATTTTATAATCAAGAGCACTGTCAGACTAAGACTGTGCATAAAAACAGACCCTCCAACAGAAAAGTTACATAGTGCACCTTTAAACATATTTTGGGGGGGGGGGGAGTATTTGCCCCTTTGTGGCCAACCATGGAAAATACCCGATATCCATAATGTATTTTTTTGGTCGTAGACTCGCATAGAATTTAATACCCATATTTGGTACAAATCTGATAATGTTGATGTTTCATGTCTGAGTAGGGGGCGCTATAGAGTTCACTTTTCATATACTTTATAGTGTATTATATTCAGTCCATGTTCAAGCTTTAGTGATTCAAATTTCAGCACAATCAGACGAACTCTGTGCGTGTAGTAATTTTGGAACTATTTATTGGGGGAGTCTTTGCGCCCCTCCTGGCCAACCGTGGGAAACACCCCATATCCATAATATATTTATTTGCTTGCTTTGATACAGAGAATTGAATCCCCAAATTTGGTCCAAATCCGATAATGATGTTTTTTTAGGGAGGTCATCAAAGAAACAGGAAACGAAGGTGTTATTCTCCGGCGTGCTACGGACAAACCGTGAAAAAGTGCGCTTAGAAAAATGATGCGTTTGTGGACCCACATCTGTAGATGTGATGTGTCAAATCTGAACTCGTTTGGACCAAAACCAAGACACTTGAAGACTTTGGCGTACACGCAGTCAAAACAGCGGCAAGTTTTTTTATCCAATATGGCCGACTTCCTGTTGGTCAGAGAGACGTGCTCCAATTCATCTTTTGGCTTGTCTCATGGTTCTCTGTCACTGTCCCGAATTTCGTTTCCCTGCGACAAAATTTGCTTGTCCCCTCTCCCATAGGGGTCCAATTCTAGGGGGCGCCGTTGAGTGGGGTCACTTTGGTCATTGTTGCGATCTCCGTTTTATCGAATTTTTCGCCGGGCCGGTCGATTCTATACCCCCATGTGAGACTTTTCGTCGATGTTCAGGGGGTCAAATCTGCATTTCTTTGTTTATACAGAATGAAGAACAATGTTAACTTAAAGCCGCTCGCGGCAATGATGGCCCTCGCCCCGGCGCGCACGCCCCTCCCAGGCAACCGCTGAGGTCTCGTGACCGCCCTGGCACGACTCTCTCCTCCCGACAGCTCGTCCACCAGAAAAATTACATAGGGCACCTTTAATATTTGAAAATGGGAACGATCTAGAGCCGAATTATAGAAACTAGGCCACAGGTCACATGACTTTTATAATCAAGAGCACTGTCAGACTAAGACTGTGCATAAAAACAGACCCTCCAACAGAAAAGTTACATAGTGCACCTTTAAACATATTTTGGGGGGGGGAGTATTTGCATCCTTTGTGCCAACCATGGACAATACCCCCATATTTGGTACAAATCCGATAATGTTGATGTTTCATGTCTGGATAGGGGGCGCTATAGAGTTCACTTTTCATATACTTTATAGTTTATTATATTCAGTCCATGTTCAAGCTTTAGTGATTCAAATTTCAGCACAATCAGACAAAGTCTGTGCGTGTAGTAATTTTTGAACTATTTATTGGGGGAGTCTTTGCGCCCCTGCTGGCCAACCGTGGGAAACACCCCATATCCATAATATATTTTTTTGCTTGCTTTGATACAGAGAATTGAATACCCAAATTTGGTACAAATCCGATAATGTTGACGTTTCTTGTATAGGCTAGGTGGCGCTATAGAGTAACTTTTCATATGCTTTATAGTTTATTATAATCAAGCCCTAATCAGGTATTAGTGATTCAAATTTCAGCACGATCAGACAAAGCCTGTGTGTGTAGGCCTGTTTTTACGATTTTGTTAGGGAGTCTTTAGCCCCTGGCGAACAATGAAAATTGCACCGTTTCCATAATATAAGATTTTGCTTGAAATCATGCATAGAATTTAATCCCCAAATTTGGTCCAAATCCGATAATGTTGACGTTTCACGTATACACTAGGTGGCGCTACAGAGTTCACTTTTATTATATTTCATATTTCATCACATTCAGGCCGGGATCACACAATAGTTATGTGAGTTTGAGCTCTGTAGGCCAAAGCCTGTGGCCGTGAGAGGGCATCAAAGAAACAGGAAACGAAGGTGTTCTTCGCCGGCGTGCTACGGACAAACCGTGAAAAACTGCGCTGAGAAAAATGATGCGTTTGTGGAGCCACATCTGTAGATGTGACGTGTCAAATCTGAGCTCGTTTGGACCAAAAACAAGACACTTGAAGACTTTGACGTACACGCAGTCAAATTTTTGATCCAATATGGCCGACTTCCTGTTGGTCATAGGGCGGTGTGACAATGACATTTTCTGCTTGTCTCCTTGTTTTCTATCACTGTCCTGAATTTTGTCGGCCTATGCCAAAATATGCTTTTCAGCTCCCCATAGACTTTCAATTTTTGACTTTTCCAGGGGGCGCTGTCGAGTAGGGGCACTTTGGGCATTGTCGCGATGCCCGTTTTATCAAATTTTTCGCCGGGCCGGTCGATCTGATACCCCCATGTGAGACTTTTCGTCGATGTTCAGGGGGTCAAAAATGCGATCATTTTGGCGGAAGAATAATAATAATAATAATAATAAAAAGAAACCAACGAAGAACAATAGCCCTCGCCACTTCGTTAGGCGAGGGCCAATAATAATATAGCGTAAGAAACCGATGAAGAACAATACCCCTCGCCATTAACTTCGTTAACTGGCGAGGGCCAAAACACAATTTACATAACAATTTTACAATTACAGTACATTTATTAAAAGCACCATGTAGGCTAAAAGTACTTAAGACACAACAGACCATCAGACAAACAACAGACAAACACAGTACATGAACACATACACATGAGTACTACAACTGCTACTTCTACCTCTAATACGATGCTACTACAACTACTATTACCGTATTTTTCGTACTCTAAGTCGCGTTTTTGGGTGGTGCTGAGATATACGATTTCACATGTTGGTTATTTTCACGCTGCCGGTCATGAGGGGGCGCTCTAGGCGTGTGTGCCAGTATCTGCTACTCCCATTACTCCTGTACCACTGAAAATTTTAAGGTAAAACATAAATTTATAAAGGCACCTGAGAAAGACTGAACACAAACGCCCCCCAAAAGAAAATCATATTCTGCAGATCACAAGCTGCAAGTGGTGAAATATGCAGCCGAAAACGGTGATCGAGCAGCAGAAAGAAAGTCTGGAGTGAGCGAGAAACTTGTAAGAGTCTGGAGAAAAGTGGAGGAAACTCGAACTGCAACGAAAGAAAACGAAAAAGCTGTTACTGCTTCATGCAACGCAACCGTCTCTGCCAGACCACGGACAACGATGTCCCAAAAATTTCAGACTTCCAAGCCAAGGTCGACAGTTTGAAGTGTAGAAATGTCTGTCCCACCCCTAAAAAAATGTCCAGTGTGACTTATACATGTTTTTTTTCTTCTTCATTGTGCATTTTTTGGCTAGTGCGACTTATACTCCAGAGCGACTTATAGTCTGGAAAATACGGTACTATCTTTTTAATCCCCCAGTGGTCCAGATAGGTTCCTTACTGGTCCTTGGGCGTGTACTACTCTATGGGCTCTTCTTCCTTTAATATTTTCGATTTTTTTGTCAGTGCTAGTTAGTAGTTCGTATTCTGCTCCACTGGTTGTCGGTTCAATCCCAGCTCCCTCAGGACAAACTGTTGTTGTGTCCTCAGGAAGTCCACCACCTGCTCATACTTTGCTACGAGGGCCAGATTTTGATTTGTTGCTATAACCAGGTTTCATTGCAAACATCCCCTGGCTCTACAAAATGGTGTCTTATTTATATTCCGGAAACACTGTGTTGAAATAAGATGCAATAGTGGAAAAATATGATAAATAATAAATATATAATGTGCCGTACGTGAGCCATCTGATGCCTTCAGTGACTCCTGTCTCCCCTCGCCTGGGGCCCTGGCGTTGACATGTATTGACTTCAGTGCGGGGGATTTCATTGCGTTTTTATGATATATCCGCGGACGGCTAATGGCGTGTCACAGCGCAGCCTCTATTTACGGGAGACAGGGGAAGAGAACAAAAACAGGAAAATGGACTTATGGATGTGCTATGGATTTTGCTGTCAGCTGTCGCGGTAATGATGGTGATGAGGGCCCCCGAGAGAGATGTGCTCAGAGGAGGAGGGCAAGTGGCACAAACGGACGTGCCCGAGGAGGAGGGCAAATGGCACAAATGGAAGAGCCCGAGGAGGAGAGCGGCTGGCACAAATACAAACAATGAGCTGTGCAAGACATTTGTGCGAAGGGCTCGGAAATATAGTGAGAAAAATCAATCCGTGTTCTGATCTTCGTGACGCTCTGCTGTTTTGGTGAAGTTGTCATTTTATGATTCACTCTTTCTCTATTTGATTGAGCTGTCTGCTCAAACACACTTTTATCCACCTTTACCTTTTGTTTTCATCGTCAAAAAAGGTAAAGCTGTCTGTGGTCATCATCAGAACAGTGAGTGATGTTGCTGTAACGTGTCTTCCTACTTATTAACACAGGCTTTGACACGGTTGTTCCTTCAGAAGAGGAAGGGCAACAACACCAGCGCCCTCTGCAGTCCAACTTGTTCAGAACTCGAGAAAGCAAGAACGCCCCCTCGTCTCGGTTTAGGGTCTTATGGGCACGTTTCTGGGTTTCTGTCGACACGTCGCAGCAACATCACGTGACTCTAGAGGAGGATTTAACCACAATCACAGTTATGATCACAAACTTATGATCTGGCTCCATACGGATCTTCCCTGTTGGGTGTGTGTGGTTTGAGGTTTAAAAATATGGAGGCACATGGACAATTAGGTGCCCACAAACAGGAAGTACAGGCTAAATGATCCCTCGGGCCCGCAGGCTCCACACCACTACAATCCCATCATGCTTCGTGCAGCTCAGGTGATTATGGTGATGGATGGTTGGAGAAGATGCCTGCAGAGTTAGTCCCTCCTACTTTCATTACATTACTTACATTTCCATGACAGCAGAGTGGTTGGCAGCTTTTGTGGCTGCCTGGCTCTGCTTGGTTTTTAACGTCTCATTATGGGATTTTTACCAACTAAAAGTGTAGCGTGTGGATAACTATGTACATAACTAAGTATGTGGCAGTAGACCTTCCAGAAGAAACATGAAATGGACCATTTTCACAACGCTAAACTGAAACACCAGAGCAGAGTAGGAACAAGGCCTTTCCTGTTGTGTTCATCTGACTCTCCCTGGACACTTTTGGCTCTTCCTCTCCAGAAACTGCCCCGACACAGGATCTGCTGACCCTCTCTGACCAGCCCTCCTGTTAAACTGCACTGAGACATTTGACTGAGACACAAAGGCCACTGAGAAGCGCAGTGTAAATGTTGCTGCAGCAAATCCTCTGAATTTCTGTTGGGATCGATAAAGTATCTCTGTCTCTCTTTCTACTTTCTAGCTTCCTGCTCAAATAGGGTAGAAAGGGTCAGCTGTGATACAACCTGCTGTGCCTGAGTCCTGGAGATGTACAGGTCCTAGAGAGATGGTCACCTTCTCAGCAGATCCTCAATGCTCTGCTGCAGTCTGTCCCTGGCAGGGTTGGTCCACAGTCTTCCAGGCGTTGAGCTGCAGATTAGTGCCACTGCCTCAGGTCCACCTTGTTGCTAAATATGTTGCTAAATACAGTTGTGCTCATAAGTTTACACACCCTGACAGAATTTGATTGATTTCTTCTTGATCTTTCAGAGAATATGAACAATAACATAAAAACTTTTTTTTAATTCATGGTTAGTGCTTGAGTGAAGCCGTTTATTATCAACTGTGTTTCCTCTTTTATGTCATAATGAGAACAGAAACTACACAAATGACCCAGTGAAGCTGGAGTCTTTTGTGATAGTTATGGATGTGTTATTTTCTCTGATGGTAAAGCTGCTCATTCCTGTAAATTCTTGGCTCTTGTCTGAACTGCAGCTTGAATCTGCCCAGAGGCTCAGTGATACTGAGGTCAGAAGAGACGAACACTCCAGAACCTTCACTTTATTCTGCTGGAGCCAGTGACAGCTCCACTTTGTGTTTTGGGTCATTATCATGTTGGAATATCCAAGTACGTCCCATGTGCAGCTTCTGGACAAAGAACTCATAAATTCTGCCAGAGTCTGTAAACTTATGAGCACAACTGTATCAGGTGATTAGAACTGTTGCAATAAACAAAGCAAGAAACTGTACATCAAAACAAACAAAATATGATATCATTTGATTAGTGAAACATCCTCAACATTTTGCCAATATACAGGAAGCTGAAGCCCATTAGTGCAATATACAGGTATATTAAACCTTCTCCTTATATCTCCTGTACTGATATTTGCACCATGTATCTTCTGTCCATTCTTAAAGCGTAGGTCAAATGCATTTCCATACCATAATAATCAAGTCTGTATACTGCAATTGTACCGTCATCATGTGAATCCATTTCTTTTACATTTGTGCAGATAAAGCCTCGTCCGGCCGTGCTCACGTCTCTTAAAAAACCTGTTTGCACTTGACTCTGCCACGGATGGACTTCCTTACATCTTTTTTTATGGGACACTTAATAACACAATTTACATTCCTCCTCTCGGCTGCACTGGCTTCGGGCATCTCATTTCCTCAGGGATAAAAAAAACAGATGAGAGAAATGACCTCCTGCTTCCCAGTCACCACCTATGGATCCGCTCTCCTTTCCGCATCCACATTAGTTTGTATCGGCCAATCAGGGACAACCTTTCAGACCAACAGGCTCCTCGCGATAAATGGAAGCACGCAGCATATTTATACACTGTTCTAGTCAGAAATCCAGTTGGGCTCTGCATTAAAAACAAACAAGGCCGGGTTCAGTATTGCACTATTGATCCTGGAGGAAAATGATATGAACCACAGCGCTCGTATTGATATTGTGTGAGCAGAGATACTGTAGTCCGAGGCTCATTTGAACTCTTCTGTGCCCTGAGGTAGAAACTGCAGTTATGAACCATGTGTTGTCTGAAGCATATTGGTAACAAGATGGTGGAGAATTTTGTCTTTTTGTTTTTATGCGAGGAAAGTCAGTTAAAAAGGCCCGTATTGCGCTATTTTCTGTGTCGTTTGATGCTGTTTCATAATCAAAACCATAGCTGGAGTTGTGTTTTCTTTCATTCACACAAACCCTGCAGATTTGACCTTCTTTTCTCACACTACAAACACTCTGTTCCACCTTGTGATGTCATGTGGTAATACAGGAAGTGCTCCACTGTTTTTAAACTCCAAACACTTTCACTAGATTCATTTGGAATTTCATCCATGGATTTGCCAATCTCTTCTGAAGGTAAAAAATGTGTCTGTTAACTTGAAAACTACCACTACATGACATCACAAGGTGGAGCAGAGCATTGTGAGCGTTGGAGATGTAGACAGACTAAGGGCCTGTGTACACGAGAGCGCTCGCGGGTAAAAATGACAAAATATTCTATCAGAAGTGCCTTTACGTTTAGACGGTGAAGGCTTTTTAGGGGCTTAAAAACGCAAAAATCTGAAATCACCCTCCAGTGTGGAAAAGATGAACACGCTCCACCGTAGCATCTCCATCTGCCCAAGACGCAAAACTCTGGTCAGATCCGCTCACGTCGCGAACCCAGTCCACACCTTTGTTGTTGTTTTGTAGTCTAACGTGGTCCTTTTGTATATAGCTGAGATTTTAGATTTTATTACTTATTTTTCTATTTTATTTTGACTTGTACATCCCGTATTTTTCAGACTATAAGCCGCACTGTTTTTTAATGGTCTGGGTGTTTCCTGCGACTTATATTCAGGTGCGACTTATATATTAAAATATATAATTTCATATATAGAACTGTTATTACCATTACTAATATTAATTACAGGCTGCAAGTAGTGAAATATGCATCCGAAAATGGTAATCGAGCAGTAGAAAGAAAGTTTGGAGTGAGTGAGAAACGTGTGAGGGACCGGCAAAACACGGAGGATCCTCAAACTGTAATGAAGAAAACAAACAAAGCTCAGTGTGGGCTGAAAATGCTCTAGTTATGTGAATAACTGTTCATATGTGACGTGAACACACCAGACACATGTTCAGCCTGTTGTTCTCTGTTCTGTTGTTATTACTATAACTCGCCTTTAAGATGAAATGTCTGTTCCTGGTGTCTGATTTTATCAAATAAATTTCCCCCCAAAATGCGACTTATATATGTTTTTTTCTTCTTCATTACGCATTTTTTGGCCGATGCGATTTATACTCTGGAAAATACGGTATACCTTTATATATATTATGCCTTATTCACATCAGTCTCTAGCTTTCTTTTTTTGGTTCTTATTTAGAATATATCATCACCATTTATATTTTTAACTCTTTGTTATTATGTTGTGATGTGTGAGCGACTGAGTTCAAATAATTTCCCTTGTGGGTCAATAGTTTGTCTAAATATCATCCTAAATACTCCGGAATAAGTGCTTTCAGAGACCAGATCGGAGTGGTGTCGTCATGGTAAAGCGAACAACTAGCATGCGGACAGGCACTTTCTGACTATTGGACAGTAAAACGCCTTGTAACCAGTTTCCGACAGTACGCAGCGGACTTATTTTGACCTCAAGAGCTTCTGATACGATATAAGTGCACTGGGGCGACACACATTTCGCTCAGACACACGGGAAACGGTCTCGACACCCATCGTGCTGACAGCGCACGGAGACAACACCTCCGTAATGATTCTGAACACGTCTATTTTAACCACAGAAAGTGAAGTTTTTAATGATTGATTCACACGTCTGGCTTCTGTAATTGTTTTGTCTTTGGTCCATAACTCTGTCCGGCCCCTTTTTATCTTTCAGTTGTCGAGTTGTTGTTTTTCGTTCATTAGCCTCAGTGTGCGGTCCAGGCTTCAGACGGGAAGGGAGGAAGGGAGGGAGGGTTTCTGCTCATAATGCTGTTCTCTTGGACACCGCTCACTCGTCCATTTTCAGTTTAACAAGGGAAAGTATTGAATTTTTCATATTTGGAGTGGAAAGGCTGCTTCCTTTCAGTTTGTCTAGACAACATCCTGAACAAAGCCTAAAATATATTCTGATAAAGTTAGAGTTTTCTGCTGAAATACAGTCGTCTACAGCTGCAGTTTGGCCTGACAGAAGAGTGATGCTTTAGACAGTTCTGTGCAAAAGTTTTAGGCAGGGGTGGAAAAAAATGCTGTAAACTAGGAAGGCCTTCAAAAATGGCAGTGTTAATCATTTATTTTCATCAATCAGCAAAACGACGCAGTGAATGAAAAAAAGACAAAAGAGAAATCTAAATCAGATCAGTATTTGGTGTGAGCTTTGCCTTCAGAAGAGCATCAGTTCTTCTAGGTTTTACTTGCAGACAGTTTGTGAAGGAACTGGGCTGGTCGCTGTTCCAAACATGTAGAAGAACTGAGCCCAGATCTTGTGTGGATGGAGCTTCCTCACATCCTTCTGTCTCTTCATGTTAATCCCAGACTCACTCCATGAGGCTGAGGTCAGTTCTCTGTGGGGCCAGACCAGCACCGACACAACTTCTGCTTCTTCTTTACGCCGAAGATCGTTTTTAATGACTTGTTTACAGCATTTTTTCACACCTGCCTGAAACTTTTGCACAGTATTGTAAGTATCGTGTACAAGAGCTCTCGCTGATACAAGAGCAGAGATTTTTTTTCATTAAAAGGTGCAACGTTACACAAAATGGATTCCTGTGACCTTTAAGCCGTTATAATGTTGTTATCTTTTCAGAAACATACCTGGAGTTGTGGTGTGGTTTAATTTGCACATGAGTAAAAAATATTAGTTTGTCTACATCTCCAGATCTCAAAACATGCTCTATTCCACCTTGTGATGTCATCTAGTGGTAGTTTTCAAGTGAACAGCTCCTTTTACCTTTTGTGCAGTAAAGATGGGCAATTCCAGAGCTGAAATTATCCAAATGATTCCAGTGAAGGTGTGTGGGGTTTAAAAACACAGCGGAGCACTTCCTGTATATATGAGAAGTTTTCTGTTTGAGAGAAGGCACGAACAGCCTAAATGTGCAGGGTTTGAGTGTTAAATATGTTTACTCCGTGTATCATTCGTTTATTCGTTTTTCAATTTAAAACTAAAAATAACAAAATTAAAAAACAATTCTTTTCTTCATTGTTTGTCTCCAAAACCAAAATGAAAAAATGGATAATGATTTGTTTTTTCTGTTTTTGATTTTGTGTTAAATGAATAATAGAAAAAATGGACAATAGCCGTTTCCCGTTTCCCAAACCAAACTCCTGGTCCTGATATCCAGTGTGGAGCGTCTGCATACAGAGGGTCATTAGCGGACCACCAAGATGATCACCAAGACCGGACCAGGACTAAACTAGGACTGCGCCAGGTCTAAACCAGGTTTAAACTAATACTCACTTTCGTGGGCATGATATCTCTGCCACCTCTCCCCGGTCACCGCCTCGACTAACTGATTTTCTGCAGGAAACACTGAGTCCTGGTCCAGTCCTGGTTTAGACCTGGTTTAGACCTAGTTCAGTCCTGGTTTAGTCCTGATTTAAATCAGGTTCAGTCCTGGTTTAGCCCTGATTTAGACCTGGTTCAGACCTGGTTCAGGTAAAGCGCTTTACACAGACACGTCCCCAAAGACACTTTACACAGCATTAACAGCATCTTCATTCACTCCAGACCCGGTGGTGTAAACTACTGTTGTAGCCACAGTTGCCCTGGGACAGACTGACAGAAGCCAAGCGGCGCCAACGGTCCCTCCGACCCCCACCAGCACTCACTCCACTTTCACACCTACAGTGCACGTTTTGGGTTGATGGGGGAAATGGGAGCCCGGAGGAAACCCATCCAGACACGGGGAGAACGTGCAAACTCCCCACAGAAAGGCCCGGGTTTAGCCCTGGTTCAATCCGGTTTAGTCCTGGTTTAGGTCTCATTCAGTCCTGGCTCAGTCCTGGTTCAGTCCTGGCTCAGTCCTGGTTCAGTCCTGGCTCAGTCCTGGTTTAGTCCTGGTTTTGGTCTGGTTCAGTCCTGGTTCAGTCCTGGCTCAGTCCTGGTTTAGTCCTGGGATCTTCTCGGTGGTCCGCTAATGACCCTCTACACAGATGCTCCGCACTGGATATCAGGACCAGGAGTTTGGTTCGGGAAACAGGATTAATTTTTTCCATTATTCATTTAAACACAAAATCGAAAACTGAAAAAACAAATTATCTGTTTTTTCATTTTGGTTTTCGAGACAAATAATGAAGAAAGAGTTGTTTTTCGTTTGTTTGTGATGAAGAAACAACATGATCAGAAAATTGCCATTTAAATCTGATTTGAACATTTCATGTTCATGGATGCGCCTTTAAAGGGTCCAAATATATTCTGTTTTCTGGTCTGTGTTATAATGTTGTTTCCTCAACGCAAACAGACCTGGGGTTTTGTTTCATTCACACATGTTGCTGCTAATAACTTGAAAACTACAGCTTCATGACAAAGGATTAGTCCAGGGGTGTCAAACTCATTTTGGTCCGGGGGCCGTATGCAACCTGCTTTGATCCCAAAAGGGCCGGATCAGAAAACTCAGTTCTCTCTTCAAGTTATTGTATTTTTCTCCGTGTCTCGTAGTGGTGTTTAAGATTATATTCCTCGAGCAACGCCACTTGTTCCAAACACACTGAGCACAGATTTCCCATTCACCTCTGTCAACAAATAAGAATTAGACTATTTTTCTTGGGAAATCCTGAACTCAGCATCTGCTTTTCTCATTTTTTGACATTTTGCTGATGAGGCATGAGTGCTAGCCACTCAGCCACCATGCTTAAAGGGTCCAAATATATTCTGTTTTCTGGTCTGTGTTATAATGTTGTTTCCTCATCGCAAACAGACCTGGGGTTTTGTTTCATTCACACATGTTGCTGCTAATAACTTGAAAACTACAGCTTCATGACAAAGGATTAGTCAAACATGTGGGACTGAAACAAAACATAACTCCAGGTCTGTTTTTGATGAGATAACGACATTATAACAGGACGTAAAAGCCCACAAGAGTCCCTTTTGTGTAATACAGGACCTTTAAACACAACATACAGTGTGACAAAAGGGATCCAGAAGTGTTATGTAACCATCATTCATCCTTCAGGTAACCACAAAACAGCCATGGCCACTTCCTGGACACAACCTGCTCCTCTTCTGTTATCACAAATGGCGCGTCTCGACAATGGCCAAAGTGACACAAACAGAGCCGCAGACACGCTCGGATATGGCAGTAAAAAAGTTGGAGCGGTGCAGATGGAGGAGTTGTGGGCGTAGCACTTTTCAGTTTTACGACGCGGACAGTTTGTGAGTTATGTCAAACCCTGAGCCGCTCCTCTCCCCGTGTGTGAGTCTGGGTTATGGCTGCCTCCCCCTGCTGTCGGCTCAAATAAAACAAGTCAACTGAAAACTGCCTGCTCAAAAACAAGCTGCCACTCTGAATAAAAGCATTTTACAGGCCTTAAAGAAACACGGCGTCATGACTCATATATTAGCGCTTCTATAACGCTTTCTTTAGACAATAGAATGTGATTTTTAACATTAAATGGTGGAACTTTCTTTTAAGTTCCCATGTGGCCTTATATCTGTGGTCCATGGGCATATACTGGTCTATGTGCTAGAGATGTCTCGATCAAGATTTTTTGGGTTCTGATCTGACTTTTGTAAAGGAGTGCTCTTTCCGATCTCAATCCGATACCTTTTTTTCCATAACTCTGGTCTCTGTAATATAGTGCTGTAAAGGAAGTTTGTACCTTCGCTCCAAAAAGTCCATTAGACAACGAAAGCCTGACCGACCTTAACTTCTCTGAAACGTGTTTGCTGCTGTGGCTTTGCCGTCTCGCGTTTGTACCTAGAGGTAACCACAAGAAAGAATATAAAAATAATAACATTTCTTCTGCATTGTAAAATAATTTGAAATTGTTGCGTTTTCTCTTGTTTTTTTAAATTGATCTTTATATGTGGAATAAGGCCGGCATAAATAAGCTGAGCTTCAGTCACAATGAACAAATCCTGAGTATGTGACTGTGATAATGTTTTATTTATTTTTTTGTGTGTCTGAATAAAACTAATCAGTCAAATCAATCATAAATCTCAAACTCGTCCGGATGATTCTTTTGTAAGTGATGAATCAAATTGGTCGTGTTAAAGTGGCTCTGCTGGTTCCTCCAGGAGAAACTGCGATTGCTTCACTGTTTGACTCATTTTATTGTAGTGAAAAGTCCCACACAGCGACATGGCAGCGTTTTTATTTTCGGCTGCCGTAAAGCGCGTCAATGCTGCAGAAACGTATGAAACTGGATCAGTCCGATCACGTGACTGAATCCAATACTGTCTGATACTAAAAAAGCCATATGGAGCTGATACCGATACTAAATATCGTATTGTGACGTCCACACTATGAGCTCTTATACGTGTTTTGATACAACTAAAGATCATTCTAAAACTTTTGAGGAAAGGTTCATTTCTGTCCTGTGAATGTGACTTTTTAGTATTGATTAGCTGATCTCTGGTTGTTCGCATCTGTCAAAACACAAAAATGAAACGATAAAATGCTAAAGACTGAAAGGTATTTTAAAATCCAACATTTTTCATCTTCCAAATACAACAGTTCACTCTAAAAATCCACTGATTCACTGACACAGGTCTCCGGGTGTTTTTGATGATCTGATTTCTCTTGTGCTGAAAACACACACCAATTTAAATATGGAGATATCGATTATTCTAGTTCTGATTTTAACTATGTGAATGTACCCAGCGACAGAGCAGGAGGCATAAGAAACACAAGCGTAAGTAAGTATCTAAAATGATGACACTGCAATGATGACGTGATTAGAGTCCCGTCCTCCATGGAAAGCTCTGGCAGGAGCCTATTTAGATAGAATTGTTTTAACCTCAGAAAACACAACCTAACCACTCCCAGAAGCATTAACATTTGAGATATAACTCCTAAATTAATAGAAGAATCCCATGCATTTCAGAACATGTTTGTTAAGATTAGGGTTGGGCTTGTGTTTACCTTATTTACAGACTGACCACGGTAAACGCAAGGTTTTCAGAATTTAAATTTAGAAGCGTCTTGTACCAATGGAGCCATAAGATGCTGTGGGTAAAGCTCCGCCCCCTTCACCTCCTGCTCTGTTCAGGCTCAGCCCATTGGTCCGACAGCCCAATAGTCCCAAAATGGAGCAGTGAGTAGATCCCGTTAGTCCGAGCGTCACAGTGGAGATGCAGGGAGGACTTTAACGTGCTGAGGATAAACCGTTCGTACATCCAGAGTTTGGCGGGAATTCTCGTTGGTTTAGAGCCTCAAACACCAGAGACAAGAAAATCTACACCGTGTCATTAGCAGAACTGAACCAGGACTAAACCCAGGACTGGACAAGACTGAACCAGGACTAAACCAGGACTAAAACAGGACTTAAACCAGGACTGAACCAGGACTAAACCAGGACTTAAACCAGGACTAAACCAGGACTTAAACCGGGACTGAACCAGGACTAAACCAGGACTGGACAAGACTGAACCAGGACTAAACCAGGACTAAAACAGGACTTAAACCAGGACTGAACCAGGACTAAACCAGGACTTAAACCAGGACCAAACCAGGTCTGAACCAAGAATGAACCAGGACTAAACCAGGTCTGAACCAGGCCTAAACCAGGATTAACCCAAGACTGGACAGGACTGAGGCATTGAATTGAAAATACAACCACACATTCATTTGTGCTGAGCAAACAAATTTAGGTCTAAATAAATGATGATATTACATTAGGTCTTTATTCACTGCAGATTTTTTAAAACGACGGTAATGAAACTGATACCGCTGCTACTTTTGGTACCTCGGGAAACCTTAACGCTCAACCGTAGTTAAGATCTAAAGTAGAAAAGGAGCAGTTTTTCTGTGATAAGACATTGCATTTTATTATTGGCAAAGGACATTTTGCAGCCCCAGTGGTAATTTGGTTTAATGAATCCAACCAACAATCGTAAAAAAACAAAAACATTTCCAGATCTACTACATCTTACCTTGTCAAAACCACTCCAAACCAGATGGATATCCAGAATGTCTCTTTAACAAGTCTATTTGTTTAGTGCTGTGCGGAGCTGGTACCTCCGTCTCCGTCCAAACACACAGCTCCTGTCACAGCTGTGCTCTGGGCGGACAGCTGTGGGAGCAGGTGAAGCCCAGCGCAGCCAAGTCCCCTCAGTCCAGCTGGAGTCCGGTCTGGCCCAGGCGGATCCACTCTGGTCCAGGAGGAGATCTAAACCAGGACTGAGCAGCTCTGGCCCCGGGCCCAGGAGCGGGCTCAGGTTCTGGGCTAATCCCCTGGTCTCATGAACAGCTCACACACGGGGGAGCTGCAGATGAGACGACTGTCGCTGGGTTTCCGCGCGTGCAGACTGATGTAACAGGCTTTTGTATTGCGCGGATTTGACAAAGACAGTGAATTGTGTTACTTAAGTAAAATTACATATAGGAGCAAGTAAGCGTCACATAAAAACGTCAACAATTTTAATAAAGATTTGTGCTCAATTTCAAAATAAATCAAGGCAAATACTGTCTAACACATTACGAAATACCAAATACTAAATACTAATAAAATGCAATACTAAACACAATCAATCACTTAAATACTGTCCCACTTTAACTGTAGCTTTTAACTGTATGTTTTAATCGTATTTAATTTATTTATGTTGTTGTAAGGCGACCTCGGGTGTCCAGAAAGGCGCCTAATAAATAAAATGTATTATTATTATTAGGGCTGTCAAACGATCCATTTTTAAATCTCGATTAAGTTCAGAAATTCCATAGTTAATCGTGATAAATTGCATTGTGAATCGCATGTTTAAAATTGTGTTATTTTGCATTTCAAGACGGTTTTAAAGCCATAATGTGAAGCAATTCTTACCCATTTAGCGATCGGGGGTTTAGCTCAGCGGTGCTAATTTAGACTAGACGAACTTCGCTGGTGCTGAAACTCTGCTGGACACAGGCTGCATTTAACTCTTGACTTGTAAATTGTAGCGTCTAGAAGTTTTTAAAGTCAAATAAACAGTTCAAAAGTCCAGAAGCTCCTCTGTTTCTCCATCGCGGCGGTGAGTTTACTGAAACACGGCGCTCTGAAGTTCAAAAGAAACTCTAACCTCGATAAAAAAAGATCACGTTATGGATTGCCTTAATCTAGTCGCGATTAACGCATTAACAGCCCAAATAATAATAATAATAATTATGATTCATTTTGTTGAATCGATTTCTTACTCTTACTTACTTTTCAGCGTTTCAGCTATTTAAAAAAAAAAAGCGTATTTTTCGGTCCAGTTCATGAAAATGTAGTGAGGCAGGAGATACAGTACTTTTTCTTTTGTATTTTCTTACCTTGCATAACAAAAAAAGCATATCATAGTTTGTATTGATGTTACGGCTTCTACTGAACATGATAGGGCACGAAGAGCTGTAAGCAGTATTCATAAACTGCAGTTCATTTAATCAGAAAGTCACAGGCCAATCCTTTTTTAAATCATTTTCCAAATTAGTGTTTTTAGTGTGCTGTTACCTGGAACATTTCTTCCTGTTGTCTCCATTTAGTTCAGTTGCTGCTGCGTTGTTAATAGGTTGCTCTGTTTGAAAACATTCCAGTGAAATGGCCTGTGGGGAGTACAGTTGCCTGAAGCCCACACGGCTCCACACTCGGTGAAAGAGACGAGAGAACGGCGCGCTGAAGTTATAGATCTGATTGTATTTCTCCGGGTGACGTACAGATCAAAACATTCAAAAGAAACAGGGCACTGCTCTCTTTAGACCATCATCTTGAACATTTCATGAGCATTTGACGTGAGAGGACAGAAACAGGCCTGCAGTCTCATGAAACTTTTGAATGGCTGCAAAATTTTGTTTTTCGCATCTTCAGAACTCCATTGGTTTAAAGGGGAACTCCGGCACATTTGAAGCTAAAGTCTGTTGCTAGAGGAGGTCGAATACTGTCAGAAGTAAAAAAAAAAACTTCACAGATCAGTGTTTCCTCGGTGGAGATCTCACTGTGGCAGTGAGTCTGTCAAGGCAACAAACTAGTGTAGTGATGGGGGCAAGTTCTGAACTTCCACGTAAAACACCAATTTGTTTCACACTGAAGAAGCTGAACACCACTTTAACCCATCTGACAACAGCCACGAGTCTAACAAACAAAACGCTCTGCCTGGTTCACTCATTACGGGTCTGGAAACATTATAAAACAACTTTATAAGCAGCCTTAGCATTAGTTTGTTGATTTCCCACTGCACATGTGAAAGCCCAAAAGACTCGATCGTCGACTCCAGCGGCAGAGAGCGGCTTAAACTGTCAGAAGCAACAAGTGAGGATCGACTACTGACGGTGAAGAAGAAGAGAAACTGAAAGGTGTTGAAAGAAAATGGTTCCTGAATGTATTTTTTTAGCATTTTTCAAAAAATATAATTCACTTGTAAATAAATGGGATTAGAAACGACATTGGTGATCGAGTCTTTTGGGCTTTGGCCTGTGCAGTGGGAAATCAATATTGTAAGTCTAAGGCTGCTTATAAAGTTGTTTTCTAACGTTTCCAGACACTAATGAGTGAACCAGGCAGAGCGTTTTGTTTGTTAGACTCGTGGCTGTTGTCAGATGGGTTAAAGTGGTGTTAAGCTTCTTCAGTGTGAAGCAAATTGGTGTTTTAGTGGAAGTTCAGAACTTGCCCCCATCACTACACTAGTTTGTTGCCTTGACAGACTCACTGCCACAGTGAGATCTCCACCGAGGAAACACTGATCTGTGCCGTTTTTTGGCTTCTGACAGAATTCGACCTCCTCTAGTGACGGACTTTAGCTTCAAACGTGCCGGAGTTCAACTTTAACATTAGGCTAAGTGAAAATATAATGAGGGCCGATGACTCAATCCCAAGCTATTCAGCAATTGTTCCTCAGTGACACTTAGAACATATTCTCATTCACTGTTTGAGTGTTTATGTCTGAAATCCTGAAATGACCAAAAAAAAAAAAAAACTCTACACACTTAATCCTCAGCCCCCCGACCGCGGCGAGACAGTGAAATCCAAATCTCCAGCCGAGACACTGATAAATGTGCCCTGCTCCTGTCAGCACCCTGTCAGAGTCTAAGTGCAGCTTGCATGGACCCTTTAAAAGTTTCTAAACAAAAATACTATAAATATGTGAATGGAGGAACCTGGAGGCACAAGGGAAGTGCAGTATAATGGGTTTGCAATGCAGAAATTTGTATTAAACTCTTGGGGGTTTGGGCAAATGAAACCACCACATATATGAGTGCTATCAGAGCCTGGTTTAAACACAGGTTCTATTGTATTGTACATGTCTGGCTTCCTTAACAGGAGATTGTGACAGGCACTTTTTTAAAGGGAAAGTCCAGAGTTTTGCTTTTATTGGATAAGAATTGTTGTCCCTGTAATAGTTTTTCATTTTATCTGCAGATATATTTCTACAAATTATACTTTTTGTGAAACTCCAATAAAAAATGCTATTTCTTTGTTATAGACCTAAAAGAACTAAAAGCATTATCATTTTGATAGATAGTTAAATGCGCCGTAGCAAATATTGACTTTCTTCAAAATATGAAAAACAGAACTGGTTTTGCAGTGTTTTGCAGCGGTCGGAACTTATTTCTAATTTTTGTAATGCGTTCCTTGCACCCAATTATTCACAGTAATGAGTCTATAAGGGCTTTTTACTACTTTGCCCCAACAGTAATGCTAACACTGCACTTCCTGGTTCTCGGATGGTAAAAAATACTTTATAATTAAATGCAGAAAAGACTCTGCACTCTCAGTTTGACCTTAAGAGACACTTTTAATGTTTCATAAAACTGTGCTGTACTGGGGCAAAGCACAATTTGCTCAACGATATGGAGAAAATGCATACAGCTACTTAAGGAGCTAAAACCACAGCAGGACTTTCTCCCCTCCGCTCTCTCTCCTCTTCAAACCTCGTTACGCTCGGAGATTTCCATCCACACGCAGCGAGGAAGAAGAAAAAAACCTGACTGACGCTTCGTGTGCGACGTTGAGATGAAAAGTTTGCGATGGAGACGTTTTATTGAAGCCGAGAGTCGAGAGGGGACGAGGCTGAAGAGGAGAAAGTTCCCACTCGAGGGCGAAGTCAGACTTTCACGGAGGAGACGGTGAAGAACAATTTATGGTTCTGCATCAAAGCGTGTTTTAGTCGACTTGTCCCCCGCTCATTATAGACTTTGAGTAATAATGTGTTTAATGCAGCTTTGCGCACATTTGTTTACGTTTTACAGAAACTTAAAACCGCATGGCTCATTTGCATACAGTATAAGCGCTGATGCGATTGAACGAGCTGCAAAGTTTGGTTATGCCTCATCTTCATATATAAAGCGGCTCTTCTGTTTCTGAAGGGTTTAGGTGCACACAAAAAAATTCTTAATTAGTCAAGGTAATACCCTGGTAAAATGTTGAGAAGGTTTCACGGTATCAAAATTTGGATACCGCCCGACCCTAATTTTGATTTGAGGAGAGTCGTCGCCTCTCCTCAAATCTGACCTCTAACTTGGTCTGGGTTTGGTCTCCATGAAGATAGAATGGTTTAATGCCATACTGTGAAACATTCCAGACAAAGCAATAACATCTCCAGGAAAAAAATCACCCTTCACCAGAAAAGTTACACATACACAAATCATTTTTAAAAATCGAATTTCCGAGGCTCACGACATGATGTACGGCCCAGTTCTGCTTGAATTAATTTAGCCTCCAGTCGTCTCCATCCTGTAGTTTTGAACGTTGCAATAACAGGGCGTTTAAAGTGTCTATAGAGTGAGTGACGGTAATATTTGTGTTTCTTGTGTGGAGCTCATTAGGCCTTTACCACAGAGCCCTCCACAGATGGCTCCATAAGTGTCTATGATGAGCCAGCAGCTGCTCACAATCGCACTGACAGCAAAACAACACTTTATTCAACCCCGCGCTCTTTTGTATCTCGCTGAAAGGAAACCTGTGGGAGCGCCGAGATGGATGCCCGCCACATCTGTGAATGCAAATGCAACTGTGAGCAGAGTTTAGCTCCTCACAAGCACCGGCTCAGTCAGTACAGTGCAGCAATACGATTCACACCTCACCTCAATGCCACTGCTTCAATTCCCACTGTATACGTAAAGAATCCATTACTCACAGACAGTTTTAAAGATCATGCTCGTGTTGCAGCGGTGATTGGACCGTTTCACTGTTCAAATTGCATTCAGTCCATGGCTTACCAACCTGCTATTTTAATTCGATTGCAATAGCCTCATTACCCTGTTCTGGTTCCTTGCGCCCTCTGCTGGCAACTTTGTAAAAATCAGTTCAGACTTAACACACACACGTTTACATTTTTCTTACGGACATTACACGGATGATTCTAACCATAAATATACGTAAAATAAACACCAGATAAGAGCCGGGGCGTTTATTTGTTTCAGTCCCTTAACAGACCAGGCGTTTATTTGAGACCAGGCGGCGATTTGGGGCGATTAGTTCCTTCCTCACAAAAATTTTGCTCAGCAAAACTGGGAAAGTATCGAAGTCAAATTCTTCTAACCAGTATGACTATAATTTAGGCGACTTTCTGTACAGACGTAGGCGAGTTAATTTGAAATGTTACAACAAAATATCTACGGAGCGGAGAGTTTCCCACATTTGAGAGTGTTTACGCAAATGAGCCGTGTGGTTTTAAGTTTAGTTTCTGTAGAGACGACGCGAGCATCAGTCCTGCGTCCTGTTGTCGCAGCTCGACTTCTGTCTCCAGCACCAACATTAGACTCGGCGTTTATTTGAAACCGGCGGTTATTTATCAAAATATAAACCTGCACTCGGCGTTTAATCTCTTATTTGGTATTTTACGGTAGACACTATTTGCTTTAACCTGTTCTCTAACTGAAATTTTATCTCATATCTGAGCTGAACCCAGTTTTTCCATGTAGTTGTGCAAAACTTGGTGCAGATTTGTCCCAGATATGCAGCTCTTACGGTAGAAATGAGTCCACTGTGTACTGTCTGCATCTAATCTAAAGCGTTTTATCATTTGACAGTCATCAAGTGCACTGTTAGCATGCTAGTAGTTGTTAGCGTTTCTGTCACGACAAAACCCCATTTTTGTCTCTGAGAGTTGTGAAAAGTGCTTGAAAACTCATCGCGGTGAATAATTACGATGCTCGGAATGCGTTACGTGAGGAATAACTTTGGATCACTGCAAACTAGGTCTGGGCAAAAAAACGATTTAAAATAAAAATCGAGTTGGCAAGTCAAATCGATTTGTTTTTTCAGAAAATTGATATTTAAGTTTTTTTTTTACACAGCACGTACATTTTGCATTCGCCAACACTTCCTATAGGCGCCTATATTTATTTATAAATATATAAATCAATAATGTAAATTTATTTTCAAAAAGTTATATTATTGACATTTTCTTACGTGCTGTGACTAGCCGTTTTGCATCGGTCAACTTATCGCTGGTAGTTTTGTTGACATCATAGCCGCGGGTTGTTGTGCTCAGCTTGTTGTTGATGTACAAGTATCGTCGTTGCTGCCGCTGAATCAAACACGTGTTTTGCTTTACGACGGTATTTTAAACTTGTGCTTCTGTGGAAAGAGAGTTCATCGCTGCGATATCTGCAAACTACCTTAGTTTATCTAAAGTCCCGTGGGGCAGTTTTTTGTATAGAAATTTGCCGCTGAGCTCCAGTCACAGTCTCATGTGTCGTCTTCACATCCGCGTATGGACCTGATCACTGACCTAATAACCTGCGCCGCCTTTCAGGACCATCCGCACTTTCCATAGAGGAGCGTTCAGAATAAACTGTGTGATTAATCTGCGTTGACAGCCCTAAAAAAATGTACTATTTTTTGGGGAAACTCGTCAAGGAAGGCAGGTCCCCACGATGTGAATGCGAGTACTGATTTTACTCCCCACAGTGTGATAAATACCCACCCACACAATCGGGACTAAACACAGAACTAAACCAGGACTAGACTAGAGTAGGACTTACTAAGGACTGGAGCAGGATCAAACTCGAAAAGTCCAAAATTGGGACCGAAATGGACGTAAACCTGGACCAAATCCAGCTTTCTGTAATTATACTTCTACTTCGCGGTTTGATTTACACGAGGCTGCCCATTAAACGCTAAACAAATCTGTACACTTGCAAACATAATATAACACTGAACATCATTATCCCACCGTGCAGGTACAGGGGGCGTTACCGATGAGACGGCTAGCGCGCTCTCTCATCAGGTAAATACGATCATTCGGTGTGAAATATGGAAATCCAGGTTTTTAAAAATAGCTTTCAGTTGTGAGCGTTTGTGAGTAATGAGGAGATGAGCAGTCACTCTCCGGCACGTGTTCTGAAGCCCATTAGTCAAGGCTGTCACGCTGCAAGCCAAGGCAATGAGTCGGTCTGGTCAGCTTTCAATACGACTGGTCATTACTGCCACTGCGAGAGCGCTTTTTAGCTGAACATCACAAATAAAATGCATTTCAAGTGTTATGAAAAACGCTGCCGGGGAGTAGGATTTGATCAGGAACTCATTGCGGTTTTGGAAGTGTGAAAATGTCCTGTGTAATTTATAGCGCGACAGGGATTTCGTCACCGGCTCCAAACAAGCTCCCAGCCATCCGCTGCATCGAATAAATTGGTGCCAAAGTGAGTAAGAGGAGGTAGCGAGGCTTGGTACAAATAATGTGTGTACTCGCAGTGATTGAAAATGTGACATAAAGAAATATAATTGTGGAAAACATTCATGGGCCTAAAATAGAACCTTGAGGAACGCTCCTGTAGAGAGAAACTGTACATTAATCATCGTGGACAGTTGTATACGAGTTTAAAGGAGCATTATGTAGCTTTTTTTTTGATTGTCTGCCACTTACTTGTCTCTACGGAAATGTTTATGTGATGCTTTGCCTGAAATGTCCCACATATCTGCCTTGTGCTTATACAATTACAGGTGTTTTACTGTTTTATCGACAATGCACGAACTCTTACTGTGAGCGGGCTCGCCTCTCCGCAGATCTGTCCTGTAACTTGGCCTTGTGGTGTCACCTACGTGTCTCCAAGGCGATAGGCAAGTTAAATACCGCACTGTGGAACATTTTAGGCACACAGGCACATTTCTCCACATAGAAATATTATAAAATCTGGAAGGTGAACACAAGATGGCGTCGCATTGTTTTCAGTTTTCAGTCTCTCTTTTTAATTTTATGATGATTATTTATGTTTTGATTTGTTTGTATTGTGATTTTAATGTATTTCTTATTCTGTAAAGCACTTTGAATTACTCTGTGTACGAATTGTGCTATACTTTTTTTTTTTTTACCCTTTATTTAACCAGGAAGGTCCCACTGAGATTAAAAACCTCTTTTTCAAGGGAGTCCTGGCCAAGAGGCAGCAAATTTCAAAACAAGTACATATAAACAAACAACATTAAAATTGCAGTTTATGAAAAACAGTTGCACATTATAGAGGCAGAGTCTGTAAGGCTTTCAGTTTGGTTTAAACTTGCCTTGCCTTTAGTGGCCTGTGCTCAATGGCGCATGGGCCCAAAAATCATTTTCTCTTCCACATTTACTTCCTCAAGAGAGGGCGAGCTCCTCCCACCGTGTGACGCCTGTAACATGCACGGCCTGGAGTGTTTGGCCCAATCAGAGCGAGAGCTGCTAGAGCGGAGCTACTGAGGGCTCAGATTGGGGTGAGGCAAAGTCTTACAAAACTAACTTTTAGACGCTTTGAGGATTTAAACATGTTAAAACGTTTATGTGAAAATAGAAAAGAATCCTACAAAATCCAACCTTTGTGAAAGCTGTCGATGTTCTGTCAGTACATGAGCAGTTTGAAATCCTAAAAATGCATTGCGCTTCTATGGGAGAATTATTTCCTGCAGTACCTGGAGCGCCCACTAGTGGGTCTCGAGCCGGGACAGAGGGGGGAATGCCTTATCCCGTTTTCATTATAGATCCATGACCCTCCACCACCAAAATTACCTTTAAATTGTAATTATACTTTTATTGGTAAGACCTGTTTTTGCTGGTGATTACTAAGAACATAATAAAATACATAAAATAGATTTTGTGTAAATAGGTACTGAGTAGGGGTGAAACAATATCCAAGTCTCACTATTGTCACGGTACGAACCTCACGGTACGTTATTTATTGCGATATGGTGGGGAAGTTCACGATATTACGATATTCTGCATAATAACAAGACTGACATTATAAAATACTTTGACCAGTCATTTGGTACATTTAGTCATTGGAGATGTAACGAAATCCAAATCTCTCTGTACAACATTTTCACCATAAACATCTCATCGTACCATGTTCATTGCGATATTTTGTGGACAAACTCCTCCTCTAAAAATGCCTTCACAAGACTTAATCCAAAGAATGAAGATGTAAAAGTGCTTAGAACAGTTATTTCTTCATGTCGTCTGCACTGAAACGGAGCAAAGGATCATGGTCTATGTAGTTCCCTCTGTTTTTTTTAGCTATTTCTGCATCAGAACTGTTCATTTAAGTAAAGAGACTCTGGATTCGATATATTGTGATGGTCCACGATGTTATTGTGAGACCTTTGACGATACGATATCACCATATTTCAGTTATTGTTCGATTACATCCCTGGTATTGACCCATTTTAAGACAATATGGATACATTTTACATTGCACAACTACAATAACTGACTTTGCTATAGTCCTTTACAGTCTGTACATCCCTTTTGAAACAGATATATTCTTAAGTAACTTTTCCCCACATGGTTCTGAGCCATGTCAGACTGGGCTCCTCTCGTGTACCATAAGTGTATTCCTGGCTCCATGTGTGACACTGGCTGCAAAACCCCGCTGACATTTTCCACAAATCACCTTAAACTACGGCACATTGCCACTTTAATTGGCTGCATTCTGTCCATTAGGCGTCAATATGACCGCCGGATCACATCAATATTCCATTTGCGCATTTGTCTGAGGGCTGCCTACCTGTCGGCCTCGTGCACGCGCCCCTCGTGCGCTGCCACACGTGCACTCTCGCACGCACGCACACACCGCCCCGCGCACGCCGCCGTCCGCTCCAATGACATGCGCTGTCCAAGTGTCATGTAATTAAAGTCAACCTGAGCGCTGCCACTACAGCCCCGCATGGTGTCCCTGTGTAATTATGGATCGTTGGCCTCCTCTACATGAGTGTGGAGTGCACGTGAGGTGGTGCATGAGCCACAGTGCACTCGGGAGGGTGCGTGTGGGCGGATGATGGCCTGACACCGGCGTACAGATTGGTGACAGATGCGTCTTAGGTGAGGGAGCGGTAGAGTTTGGGAGTATCCAAAATAAATACAAAGAAAAAGGTCCCTTCAGTGCTTCGGGAACAAACATGGAGAATTCTGATGTAGCTAAACTCTGCACATTTACATCCTAAAAAAAGACACATTTTATTCTGAAGCATTTTTCTTGACATAAGAATTTTGCAGCTGAAAATAATGTTTAAAAAGATGTTTTCCGAGTCAGCTCCCCGTTCAGTTTCAATTAATGTGATGATATCATAATCCCAGATGGGAAGCAAGTGCCAGTTTTATGTTGGATTTTGCCAGTAAATGTCCAAATGGGAAATGCACAGTTTAATCTTATAATTGCTATTACTGACTAAACCCAAAAACTCACTATATTACAAAACAAATCTGCACTTTAACAATATTCATTTTAGCTAACCACATCTGTATTTAAAGGGACAGTTCAGATTATTGGACATAGGGCCTCATTTCCTCGTGAGCCAGAGTGTTGGAGACGTGTGGAGACACTTTTTTAAATATTCCCTCCAGTCCTTGTATTTGCAGAGGTGCTGGTGCTAGGCTAGTGCATGTCAATGGCCATAGTCGTCCTGCCACTAAAAACAGTCTGACCCACTCCACAGACCAGAGGAAAAACTATTAGAACTCCAGACTGTCCCTGTGAACGTCTGTGTCCAGAGAATAATTTTAGAAGTAAAACCAACCGATGCATTTGAAGGATTTATGTCTGAGCAGCAGTGAGTTGTACTTCCTGATAGAAGCTCAGCAGCGGTGGACTGATATATGAGAAAATAGTCCCTCAACATGCGACGATTCATGCGATGCAAGTATAATAATAATAATAACAATAACAAAGAGCAAAAAATAAACACCACCTCATTATAAGGATGGGACAAGACGAGAACGAGTAAAAACGAGATTCTGACATCGTTTCTAAGATGTAACTAGTCCAATTTAGTTCCCAAATTGGCTTCAGACTTTGTGACTTTGCATTTGCTTCGTTTAATGTTTTTATTGTTGCTTTTTAGAACTACGGCCTCACAAGAGATGCAACCCACCAACACTTAAGCTTTTTTTGTCCAAAAAAATGTGGAAATCTCACAAGATCGTTATGATATTAACATTATTATTAGCACTAGCCTAGCACCAGCAACCTCTGCAAATACAAGGACTGGATGGAATATTTTTTAAAAAGTGTCTCCACACGTCTCCAACACTCAGGATCACGAGGAAATGAGGCCCTGTGTCCAAAATTCCCAACTGTCCCTTTAATATAATTGGCCAAGGAAATGTTGTGGTGTCATGTTACACTGAACCCCAGAGACAGGCGTAGGTGCCGGTGTCTGCACTTGTGTCACTGTATTTTTTTGATTTTCTTTTTACAAACAAACAGCAGGATTCTGTGTCTCATTAAAGGCAGTTCTGTAGGATGCTTATGCAAGTACCAGGCCTCATCTCGCAGCTATTCTAAACGCCTCATTTCTGCCCGTGTCTTTAAAAATACGTACATTTAGCCTCCGTCGCCCACTCCTCCTGCCCATCTCCTCGCCTTTCGTACAAAGGAGGGACATCATCACATTCTCCCGGAGCCGACGCTTGAAATAAACACAGCCTCGCCGAGCACAGCACATCGGGGCGATTTGATCCAGCTGACATTTCCCTCCTCAAATGAATGGCTTTCCGCACCCCACTGTCGCTCTAATGACACTCTAAACACCGCACACTCTCCGCGATCACAGCCGGTCACACACCTGCGCCGAGACCCACGCGGCGCCCGGTCCGACCCAGCGACGTGACGTGTATAGGAAAAATGAAAAGTGCTGTTTTTTTTTTTGTTTTTTTTTTTTTAACGGTTTTCCAGCCTCAGACTTGCTCCCGAAAACGCAGCACGGCACCGCCACGCTTCCCCTGTCCTCGACTCATCAGAAGCAGCGGACTTAATTATCAGCGAGTCGTAATGACACAGAAGCTAATGGGAGCTGTGTCATTGAGTTGAAATTACCTGTGAAATGCGACACCTTCCTCTAGCAGCGCCAAGATGGTCCAAACAGAGTCTGTTACGACATTAGATGTTATTAGTTCTTATAGTTATTAGTCTAATGAAGCAGAGGTGTAATAAAAGCTATGAAGATGTGCTCTGTGGGTGACAGTGAAATCTATTATCCAGTCCGTCTCCGTTGGCGTGATTAGGTCGAATGCCTGTTTCAAGATACAGCGTTTCATTCTCCTTCTCTCATTCCTAAGAAAATAAACGAATCATTACACCGCTGTTTTCATGTTAACCTTATTCGGGAAGTTGCCGTGGGCGACGCAGGATCATTGCGGTTGTGTGATTTTGCATAGAGCTCCAAAACAAAGGAGTTTCACGCAGACTACAAAGCCGTTTGAAAGCCTCCCGGAGAATCAGTGCCGTGTTGACTCGGCGCAGATGATACACAAAACAACCAACTTTATATCATATTTTAGCAGCGAGACGTCTCTTTCTCAGGTGAACTGAACAAACAGCTTAAGTTCATTCAGGTTCAGCAGTTACTTCACAATAATAACTTGACTGCATGCTAATTTATAGAGGTGTGCGTTGCCTCGAGTGTGATGATACTATACGGATCACGATACGCACGTCACGGTTTGATATAACCCAATACTGAAACAAGGGATGATATATTGCAATTTATCAAGAATTACTTCTAATAATATTGTCAACTACACCTACACGAAAACCAAATTGTATGAAATATAAATGTAACCTTTTTTAAATCATGAGAACTGTGACTGCGACTAATGAATTTTTGTGAAAATATATGTAAACAAGAGCTCCTCCAGCGGGGCAAAATACGCCCGTACTTTGAATTATTGTATATAGAATTAAGTTAGAATTTGTCAAACCCAGTTAAAGATGAATTGTTGGTGCAGTTTGGAAGTTTGACATTCCTAGGTGAGACGGTTGTCGAGTTAGAGCGCGGACAAGAAATTGTCCACAGACAGACGGACAGACGGACAGACAGACGGATGGATAATCAATAGGGAAATCTGGCTCTTGCAGTAGGAGTATGAGTATGACATCATCACATTCTAGAATCGGAATTCCACCAATCAGATTGCAGCAACAGAACTTAAAGACACTACAAAGCTTTGAAGTGTCCACAGACGGATGGACGGACAGACAGCGCCATACCATAATACGTCCCGTCTTATTACAACGGGCGTATAAAAATCGATTCAGATGCATTTTGATTTGAGAATTGTGCAATGAAGTATCACGATATATCACTGAAACGATTTGTTCGTACACCCCTAATAATTTAGCTATTCATCAAGTAACTAAGCCTGACTTATCATAAGTAGTTACTAAACCTGAATAATTCTTTATAAATGATCTGCTCAGAATGAACTAAGTGTTTGGTCATGTTTTATTAAAGGTGCGTCGTGTCATTGGACGGGACGCCGCCGTTTTTGTCAGTAAATAGATTGTTGTAGAAGTTTTCAGCTTGTCCAAGAAAGAGTTGGAAGTAAAAGGCTGGAAACCAACGGATGCCTTAAACAGGAGAAGTTTATTTACCATCAATAATACGTGAAAAAGTGAACATAGTATAATTCCAGAAGTGAACACAGTCTGATCTTTGAGCGTTCAGGGCCCCTTGACTCTGCTTCCAAAGGAGGAGGTTTATAAAGCCAGTGTGGGGAGACTGTGAAGGCCAGAAGACTCCAGTTAGACAGAAATATGCCACAGTTTAGATCGGTATGTCAAGAGAAGAACATGGTGTGAATATAGTTTTTGTGAGTCCATGTTAAACTGAGAGATGTACGTGGAGGATAAATTACTTAAACTCTGTTGCAAAGATGTTATTGATTTGTTCGGTTTGTTCCAAAGGTCTATTCAGCTTTTGTTTCATCAGGGATGATTTTATTGCTCAGAAATACCTGCCCGTTTCTCCAGTGGACTGATCTCTACCTCGATCTGCTTGTGTCCGTGGAGATACAGTAGATGAGTTTAATGCCATACTCTGAAGCATTCCAAGCGGAACAGTTAAGCACATGTACACGGAAACTGGGATGTGGTGTACCTTCCCCAAGAAAAGTCACTCCGTTCACTTTTAAGGCTAATACAATGACGCGTTGCCCTTAAGATTACCCAAGTACAAGTACCAGTAGGGTCTTAAATAGAAGATTCTTCAAAAAGTGACAGCAGTAAATCTAACTCTGTACTTCTTCCTGTACTTCATCTTCACAGAGCACTCCGTCTCCTAACGCGTACCGTCTGGAGAAGACTCACTCTTTCTCTGAGCCTCGGAGCGAAGACGCCCGGAAACGCCAGCACAGCTTCCTGTCCACAGCCCCACGAGAGAACCTGTTCCTCCCCGCGGACCCGGACACCCCAGGTACCACGGCCAGCTCCCAGGCCTGTCACTATAACAGATATTGAAGTGTGATTTTACAGTCTGGTCCTCACTGTAACGCGGTTCACCTTTCGCCTTTTCGCATCGTTGTTTGGTGAATTTTTATTTTATTTTTATTTTTTTAGTATGAACTCGCATTGTGTTCTGCGCCCTGTTTGGTTATTCTGCGTAATCGAAGGTGGCATGTCTGTTTATAAGAATTTTCTCGTCCAGAAGAGAAAAAAAACAGCGGCAACAACTATCTTTACTCGGAAAAAGACGCCTGCAAAAGTTTAGATTGCAGAGCCTGTCTAAGAAAAATGTATAAAGTGCGTGCTGAGGGGTTTTAGCCTTAAAACATATAATAATGATAAAAAAATATGGCTGATTACTTTGCGGATGTCGCCTATTGCGGATTATTTTTACCACAAGGGACCACTGTACTGCGGAAAAGAAAAAAATAAAATTTAAACCAACTTATGCTGCTTACACAATAATCCTAAAGTAAAATTACCACCAAAAATATTGTGAATTCTCAAAACATGAGCTTCAGTAATTAAACAAGTCGTTAGTTTGCGTCTATAATAAATCACAGAGTTCATTAATTCAACCCTCTGCAGTCAGTCAAAATCGCAATTTAAATGGAGGCAATTAGCAAAGGCTGCAGTTTTTGAAGTACCTTTGGTTTTTCCTCCATAAACAACAAAATCTCCTGCCTTATTCTGCATAAAATCGTCCCTGCAGCTCAGATCTGTGCGGCGCATGTTCTGGGATACATCCTGTCAGTTCATTATCGTTCGTCTGGCTTTTTGTGAAAACATCTGGATGTGTTTGAAATGTGAGCTCTACACAAAATCCTAAATCATACGAGTCTGACTTGAGGTACAGAGAGAGTAGTGCTTCCGGTTAGCGTCACCCCCAGGGAATACTGAGCTGCAAAGTATCAAACAAAGGCCCAAATTTGACCTTTTTCTGATCTGTTCTAATGTTTCTTCATCCAAAACATACCCAGTGTTGTGTTTGTTTTACTCACACATGTTTAACACGCAAATCCTGCATATTTAGATCTGTTCATTTCTCAAGCGGAAAACACACGGTTCCACCTTGTGATGTCATGTGGTAATACAGGAAGTGCTCCACTGTGTTTTTGAATTCCACGCACCTTCAGTAGAATCATGTGGGTAATTTCGGCTCCGGAATTGGCGATCTCTACTGAACTAAAGGTAAAAGGTACAGTAGCTGTTAACAATTCATGACATCACAAGGTGGAACAGAGCATTTTGAGCTTTGGAGATGTAGACAGACTAAGAATAAAGAGTTCAAACATGTGTGAATGAAGCAAAACACAACTCCAGGTCTGTTTTTGATGCGGTAATATTATTCTAACATGGTTTAAAGCTCACAAGAGTTAATTTTATGCAATATAGGACGTTTAACTACGGGTGTAACGATATCCAAGTCTCACGATACGATATTGTCACGGTCTGAACCTCACGGTACGATATTTATTGCGATATCGTGGGAAAGCTCACGATATTACGATATTCTACATAATAACAAGACTGACTTTATAAAACGCTTTGACCAGTCATTTGGTGCAACATTTATTGTCATTAGGGATGGAACGAAATCCAAATCTCTCTGTACGATATTTTCACCATAAACATCTCACCGAACCAGATTTATTGTGATATTTTGTGGTGAATCTGCTCCTTTTTCCTCTAAAAATGCTTCACAGACTTAATCCAAAGAATGAAGATGTAAAAGTGCTTAGAACAGTTATTTCTTCATGTCGTCTGCACTGAAACGGAGCAAAGGATCATGGTCTATGTAGTTCCCTCTGTTTTTTTTAGCTGTTTCTGCATCAGAACTAAGCAAAGAGACTTGGGATTCGATATATTGTGATGGTCCACGATATTATTGTGAGACCTTTGACGATACGATATCACCAGATTTCGGTTAATGTTACATCACTATGTAACATTAAACATATTTATATTGCGTCTATTCGGTTGCAGGAGTTTTAATCAAAGAAAATACCTTTTAAACAAACATTCTGACTAAGAAAGCAGTCTCCTTTTTGTAGATCTGACCAGTAACTTGGCCTGTTGGTGTCACCTGCTTGTCTTCATGGATAAATTTAACAAACTCTAACAAATTTGCCTTGGATTCAAGCAAATAAACAATAAAATCTCCACGAACATGAGCAGGTTTTTGATTTGATTTGTTTGTATTGTGATTTTAATGACCTTTGACGATACAAAAGCACCATATTTCGGTTATTGTTACATCCTTATGTTTAACGCATAAATCGCAAATCTTATCGCATCGTTTGTCAGAAAATCACAATTCGATATTTTCCCAAATGTTGGCCTCATCTGCCCTCGGCCCGCGGTGTGAGGAGGAACACCGCTGCCCTCTGCCTCCGCACCGGCCAATTAGCTGCATCTCTGTGGACCCCTAACCTAATATTTACTTCAATTACACTCCCATTGAAAATGTTGTTTCAAAATTGATAGATTCATGACTTACTTGTATAATTTATGACCGGTCCATTCCGCCCGCCGCCTCACCCCAGGAGCCCCACAACCCAATTTGCATATAAATAGATTTGGACTGTTTGGGCGCACTCATCGTCTGTGTAGTGTCCATTACGCAGGCATAATGTGAGCCGCAGTGTGGTCTTTGGACTTATAAATATTGCAATGTTTGTGATATTTTAACAAACAAATTTGACACATTTTAATGGTCAACACATAAAATGGAGTTATCTTTATTTACGGTTTGAATTATGAAAGAAAAAAACAGCCAAGTGTGGGCCATAACAAGAGTGAAATGAAATTAAATGAGCACTTCTGTCTGTGTGACAACATCTTTCACAAACAGATCTGGGCTGTTTCCTCTCAAAGCCCCAACAACAACTTGAAGCGTTGTGTTTGGTGCAATTATGCAGAGGATCTAGTTCTGACCAACCACTATTTATTTATGAATGAATGTTTGATTTTGCACAATTAAAAGGCTCCAAAAAGGCCAGTTTACATCACACAGTGTGTGCCTATAGCTGGATTATTAGTTTATCAACACTATTTGCGTTAATAACACACGTCTGTGCGGTTAACTTTACGTTACAGCGTTAGCTAACGCTGTTGTCTGAACTAAAACAGTTTATTACCATGTGATGAAATAAGTTATGATGCTAAATGAACATTAGTGAGTGGGAAAACCTGCACGTGAAGGTGCATAAATGACGAGAAGAAATGTTTCAAACTTCAGTAGCCTGAAGATACGTGCAGTAAAGCGCCATGTGACGTAGTCTGATGACCCCTCTGTAGACATAAACATATTTTAGCCATTTAAGGTACAATATGTAACTTTCTGGAGGTGGAATGCAGTCAACTGCATAAACCATGGAAATAGAAAGTTAAAACCAGACTTCAGAACTATGTCCATATGTTTTATGTTATATTGTAGAATATTATAAAGTGTGACGTCATTTCCAGCTCCAAGACAGGCAGAATGGAGGCAAAAAAAAGAAAAAAGAAAAAGATAAATAGCTGTGAAGCTGCCATTTGCACCTGGAAATGATATCAACTCTTAATAACTGTAGCCAAAGCAACAGCGTTTCAATGGAAACAAGAAGGAGGCACTTTCTTCAGGTCACATAAGAGTCACATTTGTGGAGATGAAACTCCATTTCAAACATGGAGCTTTCATTTGTGAGTCAATTTTGGCCTCAAATTGTAAAGATTGTAAAGATTATTAAAAACCACAGGCTTCTAACAGTGAAGACACTTGTTTGTGCAATAAACTCAACCCGAAAGAATTACTTTTGTGTATTTTTTGGCTAAAAAGTGACATGCTGTGGCTTTAATGTTAGTGGGTAGAAATAAACTTTTCTGACTTTTCTTTCAAACTTGTGCTGACCTCCTTCCCTGACCTTAAGTTAATACATTTATTGTTAGTTTGGCAGATGTGTGTGGGAGCTGAGGTCACATTCACAGTGGCCACAGCCTCCTGCACCAGAGCAGACTTCATTATCATCATTAAGCCTCTGTATCTTTGGGTTTGCTGTGAATGAATTCAGTCCTGTAATATAATAATGTAATAGTCTGAGTCATGGAAAGTTACATGGACTTTGGTCAAACCCTGAGGCTCTGCTTAACATCTGCAACACTTTTTCATTTCAGAACAGTGTAAATATCCAATTTAAACTCAGAACTGGGAACGAAAAGTGTTGCAATTATAGATCAGAGTAAAGTGCCAGTGGACTCCACCAGACAGTGAACTCAGGACACATGTAATACTAACAGCAAAAAGCTGCTGCTTTCTGCTTTCTTAAACACTTTCTTGTATAAGTTACAACTTTATTTGGCAAAATGTTTTCACCTCAACATTTAGTCTAGTTCCTATAATTTTAATTAATAATTAAATAATAATAATAATTAAATTTCATTAATTTTACTGCTTAGTGAACTGGTCCAGGTCTCATGAAGATCTCATGGCAGCAGATGTCACCAGGCCAAGTTACAGGTCAGATCTGTGAAATGTCAGTCCCACTCACAGCAGGAGTGTATTCATTGGATTACTCAGTCCGAGATGAAGACATAACATAGCACGGTCTAACGCTTATTTCAACAGATTAAGCAGAATAATCAAAGGTTTAAATGGATACTTTGGGTTTTTTGTGTCATGGATCAACACAGACTTACCTCCCGACAGCGTCTGTTGAGCTGAGTTCTTCCCCGGATTCGGTGCTGATGTAAGTGTCCAGCAAGTTGGCTGGAGTCATGAAAATAAAGTGATTTTCTTCTCAAAACAGTGTGTTCAAAAGAGTGACACATTTGCGTCACAAAGCCACTGTCCAATAAAATGTCAGACCTCATAATCGTTTGCCGCTATTTTCTCTCCCTTCGTATCACTGTGCGCTACCGCCAAGTGACCGCATGAATCCAGTGTTTCCCACATATAGACCATTATGAGGCTCTGTGCCACACATTCATGACCAGACCATGAGAATGCTGATGTTCTCGCTCACACGCAGGGAGAGCGCACATACATGTCAGAGGAGCTACACTTATAAAACACCTGCAGAATTTGCTCTCCAGACCCGACTCTCTGCCTGGGCCAGGATGCGGCGGTGGGACAGGAAACTGTTACACCTGCAGCTCCGTGAACAGGACCACGAGTGGAGCAGGTGTCCACAAATTGTCCGTAAAGTGCGATCTGGCGGCGGTGTCCGAGCTCCACGCTTTGCCCCGTGTGTCGTGGAGCTCAGACACCGTCCGTTTGCTTTGCTCATCGAACCTCCGGGCTTGTCCCGACACTCAGAATCACACGGAGCCCGGCACGGTCCGGGGGCCTGGCCCAGGCCGGGCCCCTATGCAATAAATGGGCCAGAATCCAAGGAGGTCCCTTAAGATCAGGCACTGGACTTATAGATGTCTCGTAAAATGAGGTGTTCTGTAGGACATATGCACCAAACAGGCTCATGCTGTTTCATTATTTCATTTAGTTGCCTTGTTGCCCATGTCTAATTATAGCTCAGATGAAACCCGAACCCGAACTATCCCTGTAAGTTTCCTGTTTTTGGTGCCATTTTGGTAAACGGTCACATTTTTATACAGCGCTTTCCCACCTTCAAGTCTCTCAAAGTGCATTAACATCAATGAACCGCTCACCCATTCACACACGTCATACACCAGTGTACTCGGGGGGAGGGGTGTTAAGTGTCTTGCCCAACAACACAAGGACAGCATTCATCTGTGGGAGCTGGAATTGCATCGCCAACCGTCGGATCAAACGCTCCACCAACTGAGCTACTGTCATCCCATTTTGAGGACTGTTGACCACTGAAAACATTGTGGAGTGTTTAAGTGCAAACACATGGACAGAGTCTCTTGAGATCTGGTCAAACTTGTTGTGTTCTCATGTGCAGGTCCCGGTCAGTACAGCCCCAGACTGACGGCGCTCCCTCAGAAGTCCCTCATGGTGTCCAAAGAGGAGAGGTTCAGAGTCCCTCTCAGCTCTGCCCCAGGCCCCGCCACCTACCAGGTACCACCCCCACTCTCCGGTATTCAGATTAGAGCTGTGCGGCAACATCCCGCAGTTTCGGCAGTTTCCATGGCTACACAATGCGCACGTTAGCAGACAAAGTTTTAAGAAGTCTGAAAACTCAAGAAAAGATACAAAATGGATTCGTAAAACACATTTTCAGCAGCCTGTGACCAGAAAGTTAAGAGTGACTAAAGGCTGTCACACACTACAGGAGAATTTGACTGATGTAGGCTGCGATTTGCTTCTCCCCATGACCTGATTTTCTGTGTTTTTGTGTGTTTATGAAGCTGCTGCGCTCCTCATGTGTGTGTCAGTGTGATTCCCAGCTTCTCTTTCGTGTTGTACACACTAACAGCCAATAAAACAGAGTGACGGACACACAGGAGCAAGATACAAACTCAGAAAGTAATTATTACTTACCTCTTGTACAGTTGTAAAGTTACACTGCAGTATTTTCATCCACATTATCCATAGAATTTGTCCTACGCAAATAATGACATCCAGTCCACAAAAGAGAAATTCTTTAAAAAGTAAAAAGGCGATAGTAGTTCCTCACGTGTGTCTGTTTACATCCACACAGCGCACGGACTGAAGTGAAGCTGCAGAAAATTAGCAACAGTGACTCTACTTCCTGTGGACTTTATCTCCAGCCTTCTGTGCATTAAAAATCCTGTATCTGAAGTATTGCTCCACATTTCACAAATAATAATAACACAGTTTTGACTTGTGTCTAAAGTCTGATCTGTGAACACTCCAGAGTCTCAGAGCGAGTGGTTTTACTGTAGACAGGAAACAGTTGACGCCATCGCGCTCACAGCTTTAGATCCTGTGGTCTTCAGACAGATCCCGCTGCAGTGTTTATGATCGGAGATGTAAAATCTCATAAAATTCTCCTCATGTCTGTGGTGTGCGCTTTTTGTTGCACATTTCAAAATCATTTAAGACTGAAATATCATGTAAAGTGCGGTGACCTAGCTAGCTTGTAACTGTAATTCACAGAAGGGCCCAACGAGCACGCGCCGAATGACTGGAATTATTTTTAAGAAGAATAAACATTTACATGATTGAGGAATCAATTAATTCGGCTTTAAAATCAGAATAAACTACTCACTTACTTCGGAATTAATTCAATTCCGAATAATCATTTTCATTAGGAATTAAGGGTTTAAACGGTCTTTTAAATTGGAATTAATTTTTATTCAGAATTAAATTATTTTTATCTGGAATTAAAGCTCTCATGTAAACGTGGCATTTGTCTTCTCTAATGCTCAGTGATCACCTGGAGACGTCCTCTGTCGGCAGCAGTGGTTTGGAGGCCGAGGCTTTGGGGGAAGAAATTTTGCATTTTTTTCTGTTAAATTACCATGATTAAAAGTCTGTTTATGGTCAGAAATGAATATTGAAAAGCCAGTTGAAAGCAAATTTGTTTTAAAGGTTGCGCAATGTTTCTGGTGCAGGGTCTACCGCCTGCTGGTCTCCATGGAGATGTTATTGCTTTGCCTGGAAAGTCCCACAGTGTGGCATTGAACTCCAAAGCTATTTAGCCGTGTTGTACCTGAACATGTTCATATTTTGGGCGAACGTGAATTGAACGCTCTGTATCACTGCCTGATGAACGAACTGTGAGCGCGTTCATTCTGGAGTCTGTGAACGGTGCTTCTGTTTAACTTCGTGCCGTAGGTTGACCGATTTCTTTAGTGTTCCAGGCGAAAACCCGGGTAAAAACACCGTAAAGAGCCCTTAATATTTAGCGGAAAAATAGTCACTCAGGCAACAACACGAACCCCCAGCGTCACATGGCTGCATACGTCATCGAAGACAAAACTAAATGTTTCGTATGAGTGGATGTCCGGCTACTGAAGTTTGAGACTTTCTTCTCGTCCTTTACACACGGGTCATTAAGACGTCTCCCACTCACTGATGTTCATTTAGTAATGTTCTTTCTGCACTCAGGCTGCAGCGCATCTGCTGTGCTGATAAACAAATAATCCGTCTATACCACAGACTGTACGTCTGCACTGTGGGGGTGAAAGCTGCAGCTGCTACAGTCTGGACTGAACGAGTAACTCTGGGGAAACGCTGTTCCCTCAACGCTCCTGTGAACCCTGGCAGGAAAAGGATTTAAAACACATAGTTTCATTGCTAAAACTGGTAAAATAATTGCTCTTGCTCTATATGGGCAATGATATTGAAAATTAATTGCTCGCGGCAAAGTACTGAAGAAAAAAAAGAACGATGAACTAGTTCATTTTGGAACTATGAACGAACTGTTCTCTATAAACAATTATGAGCTATAAACAAACTAGTTCCTTTTGAAATTTGTGAACTGAACTTTGAACTAGATCATGAAGAAAATGAACTTTCCTATTCAGCATTCTGTAAGTGTTTTTTTTTAATTAATTTTTTTAATAGCTAAAACATTTTACTGTGAGCTCTCCACAGATCTGACCTGTAACTTGTCGCCATGGAGATAAACCATTAAAGGTGCATTATGTATGTAACTTTTCCGGTGGAGCTTCTGTCTAACACTGGAAACCAGACCAAGTTACAGGTCAGATCTGTGGAGAGGCGACCCCCGCTCACAGTCAGAACGCCTGTTTTTCTAGGTATTTTTGAGCTGCAGTGACGTATCCATGGTAACGAGCAGGTGACGGAAGCCTCTACCAGAAAAGTTACACCGTGCGCTTTTACGAAGACAAACAAAAATCCAACTGAAAAGAAATTGAGAGTGAATTTTTTGGATGATTTCTTTTGTACATTTTTTTTTTTTTTTACTTTTTTTGCCGTATCACCTGGTTCTTTTGGTGCGCCGTCGTTTACCCAGCATGCCCCTGTGCCGGCCCACTCAGCGCCGGTGTGAATGAGGCGGTGTTCGTGCGTGGAGACATTATGTGGAGCACTGAACCTATTGGATTCCTCTCATTGACCTTGAGCTGTGCAGAACGACATTGATTGGTGAAAAGAGCCGTTGTGCGACGCTGGAGTTTGAAGACGTTTTGTGCGCTGGTGTAACCGGAGACCGAGAGTGTTACAGAGCTGATACCCGGAACTGAACCAGGACTAGAGCAGGACTAGAGCAATAAAAGACCTGGACGAGAGCAGGACTAAACCAAGGCTAGACTAGAGCTAAACCAGAACGAAACTAGGGCTAGATAAGAGCTAAAATAAAACTAAACCAGGACTAGACCAGGATTAGAGCAGAACTAGAGTGGGAATAGACCAGGGCTAGATCAGGACTAGAGCAGGACTAGACCAGGACTAGACCAGGACTAGACCAGGACTAGATCAGGACTAGAGCAGAACTAGAGTGGGAATAGAGCAGAACTAGAGCAGGACTAGAGCAGGACTAGAGCAGGACTAAAGCAGGACTAGAGCAGGACTAGAGCAGGACTAGACCAGGACTAGAGCAGAACTAGAGTGGGAATAGACCAGGACTAGAGCAGGACTAGACCAGGACTAGACCAGGGCTAGACCAGGACTAGAGCAGGACTAGACCAGGACTAGAACAGGAATAGACCAGGACTAGAGCAGGACTAGACCAGGGCTAGACCAGGACTAGAGCAGGATTAGAGCAGGAATAGACCAGGGCTAGAGCAGGGCTAGACCAGGACTAGAGCAGGACTAGACCAAGACTAGAACAGGAATAGACCAGGACTAGAGCAGGATTAGAGCAGGAATAGACCAGGGCTAGAGCAGGACTAGAGCAGGAATAGACCAGGGCTAGAGCAGGACTAGACCAGGACGGGATCAGAACTAGATCAGGATTAGGTCAAGACTAGACCAGGGCTATACCAGCACTAGAGCAGGACTAGACCAGGACTAGATCAGGACTAAACAAGGACAAAACCAGGACTAGATCAGGTGATGAGTGAATATAAGCTTAAAAAATCCACGCATTACTATAGATTTTTTAAAATGTTTTGGGAGTTTAAACACATGAGAAGTCCGGATATTAATGAACACAGAACATTATGAAACAGCTCAGAACGGTCTCTGTTTCTGTCTTTAACCTGTAATAATACATTTTAGAGTTCAAATTGCACGAGAAAATGACAAGGACACGCAAGGAAAAAAGATCTGTCCTGATATTAATGAACACTGAACGTCACGAAACAGCTCTGAACTCCGTCTCTCACCTGTAATAATACGTTTCACTTTCAATCATGAATGTAGAAAATTTGGATTCGTCTTTTGACCTTCTCACAAATTAGCGGCGTGACAGAAAAAGTGAAGCGCAAAGACGAGCGAAGTGAGCGATTTTGAACTTAAAAAAAAAAAAAAGCACGGACGTCACTACGAACTGAAGTGGATAAAACGGTTTGAAGGGAGCAGACAGCAGCAGATGGAGCCCGTGGAGAGCCTGTATTTAAACCCCTAATGTGCTCTGATGGCTGCGGCCGCAAGCGGAG
>CM060661.1:3690000-3892500 GCA_030686955.1 Odontamblyopus rebecca | reverse complement strand
CTGTAGCAGTTAAAGACGTCCCAGGTTAAACTGGTTTTGTAATAGTTACTTCCTACAAACACTGGCTTTAAATAAGAGCCCCGTGTGTGAGTGTCGCCCCCTCTGTACCACCAGAACCTCAGCTGCACTGTAATGTTCAGAGGTGTTTAAAGCCCTCACATGTGGGAGTGCAGTATGCCTGATAGTACAGTATATATGATAGTACAGGATTAGTACAGTATACCTCATAGTACAGGATTAGTACAGTATACCTCATAGTACAGGATTAGTACAGTATACCTCGTAGTACAGTATACCTCATTGTACAGTATACCTCATAGTACAGTATATATGATAGTACAGGATTAGTACAGTGTACCTGATAGTACACTATGATAGTACAGTGTACTTGATAGTACAGTATATATGATAGTACAGGATTAGTACAGTATACCTCATAGTACACTATGATAGTACAGTGTACCTGATAGTACACTATGATAGTACAGTGTACCTGATAGTACACTATGATAGTGCAGTGTACCTGATAGTACACTATGATAGTGCAGTGTACCTGATAGTACACTATGATAGTACAGTGTACCTGATAGTACACTATGATAGTACAGTGTACCTGATAGTACACTATGATAGTGCAGTGTACCTGATAGTACACTATGATAGTGCAGTGTACCTGATAGTACACTATGATAGTACAGTGTACCTGATAGTACACTATGATAGTACAGTGTACCTGATAGTACAGTGTACCTGATAGTACACTATGATAGTACAGTATACCTGATAGTACAGTATACCTCATAGTACAGGATTAGTACAGTGTACCCGATAGTACACTATGATAGTACAGTGTACCTGATAGTACAGTGTACCTGATAGTACACTATGATAGTACAGTGTACCTGATAGTACAGTGTACCTGATAGTACACTATGATAGTACAGTATACCTGATAGTACAGTATACCTCATAGTACAGGATTAGTACAGTGTACCTGATAGTACACTATGATAGTGCAGTGTACCTGATAGTACACTATGATAGTGCAGTGTACCTGATAGTACACTATGATAGTACAGTGTACCTGATAGTACAGTGTACCTGATAGTACACTATGATAGTACAGTGTACCTGATAGTACAGTGTACCTGATAGTACACTATGATAGTACAGTGTACCTGATAGTGTGAGCCTGCAGCAGCTCTAGAGACTGGTCCAGTCTAAATATAGACACAGGAACAGAAACATGCAGAGCGTAAGTGTCACACTTAGGAACACTGGTGCTGTGTTAAAATAATGAGGAAAAGTTCATGCACCTCAAACAGGCTCTAATAAGAACAGGTACGTTCACTACAGATTTGAAAAGTCCTGGTGGGTAGTACATAGTATATAAATATATAGGGCAAGGCAAGATTATTTGTACAGCACAATTCATACACAAAGTCATTCAAAGTGCTTTACAGAATAAGAAATACATCAAAATCACAATACAAACAAATCAAAACATAAATTATCATCATAAAATAAAAAAATACAGAGAGACATTAAATTAGCTAGAATTAGAGAGAATCTCCTATACTGAACTGTATATATAAATGTACTTAGTTAATCCACTAGCCGCTACTTTCCAAATAGGAAGTGAGCATGGGCGCAATTCTGGCTCCATCGACTATGACTCCGGTTCACTTTGTATTGAAAACCTCTCCCCTCTGTAACTGCTGCCTTGTCATTTTGGTGTGAAAATGTCGAACCCTCTGTGTGTGTTTGGTCCTCACACCCAAATCTGAACATTAATAACAGACAAAGCAGGAGCCTTCTTCCCTGAGGTCACTCGTGCTAGCGTTAGCAACAGGTTTGATTGACAGTGTTACGTTCCGGAAAGGGGCTTTACCCTCAACAGCCTCGCTCCTGATTGGCTCTTTGGTTGCTATGATACTCACAGTCGGAAATCTGAATATGGACCTGCAAATTTGCTCCTATAACTGCTAGCCTCGATGAGCCTCATTTGACTGGAGCTGATCTCTGTGGGTGACGTCACACTCACTTAGTGAGTAACACTCTATGGTAGTGCTCAGTTAGTCATGAATTTGAGTCAATTCTTGAATATAATTGTGTTTTAGTGAAACCGTCTGATGGCGTCAGTCTGAGTTTAGCAGCAGCTCCAGAGCCGAGGTCCTGACGGGCGGAGGGAATCTGAGGACACGTCACTGTTTGATCTGCCTCATTCTCACGTCTCTGCACATCTGATGACAACAGCAGCAGTTCAACACTTTCACTCAAATGAGCCACAGAAAAGTGGAACTCGTAAACTCGATGTGGCTCCAAACAGCGTCAGAGTCGTGTTAATACGGTTCCATAATAGTGTCATATAAACAGATTATGTGAACATCATGAGTGTGTCGTGAGGTCATGTTGTGTGTGAATAAGGTCAGGTTTCCTCAGGTGTGTCCTGACTGCAGTAGAATGAGGCTGTGCACACACAGACTTATGCCCCTGATCTGCCCTCATGTGTTTGATCCACGTCTGCGTCTCCACTGCAGCTCAGTGTCTGTGCTCTGTGCTACAGTACAGAGAACAGAGGGTGAAATGAGAGAGAGAAGTGACTGTGGAGAAAGGAGTGATGTGGTGTTTGTCTGGGGCTGTAAACAGAAAACAGGAGTACGACAGGAGCAGAGACTGTGACACATCAGGGATCAGTGTGTGTTGTACATATTTAACATTATACTGTATTCAATGCTTCTTCCATGTATATCTGCTCCTTGTTTCGTCCTTTTGTCCTTCTCTCTGTGCTCTTTCTTTTGTCTTTCCTCCTCCCTCCTCCCCTCCTCACTCCTCCATCCTCCCCTCCTCCTTTAAGCCGATGTGATCACAGCGCCAAAGTCCTGTGTCTCCCTGTAAATTCAAATGTAAAAACAGAAGTCCTCATATAAAACAACCTTGTGGTTTCATTTCTCTGTCTTTTGTCTCGTCTTCTATCCGTCCTTCTCCGTATGTCCTCCTCTCCTCCTCCCTCTCTCCTCACGTATGAGCAGATGTGATTACAGCACCTTTTTCTCTCACCCTTCACCTTCCCCGCTGACCCCGCCCCTTTTCCCCCTCTCTCTCTGACACCCTCCTCTTTCTCTCCATCACTTTATGCACTGTGAAGACATTTTTCTGATAGTTTCAGCATTAATTTAATAAAATCAGGGGGATTGTTCATCGAAAGGGTGTTTTTAATTGTCATTGTGGTATCGGAGTCGTATTATGTATCGAGTCTCTTCCTTGGTATCGAATTAGAGAAATTTGATGATGAAGTTTTAGTACCAGAACAAATCTAACTCCCTCCGTGTCTCATCTGCTCGTGTCCAACCAGGAAGTACAATTAGAAACCACCAAATATACGGATATATTTTAAAACTGCAAGAAAACAGACAAGATTTGTAGTGAAATCTGAAATCTAATGATAAATGTGTCTCTTCCTCCACCTCCTCCACTGCCTCTTCTTTTTCCTTCTCTTCTTCTCCTCCTCTTCTGCCTCCTTCTCTTTTTCTCTTCCTCCCCCCTTCCTGCTCCTCCTCTTCTTCCTCCTCCTCTTTTCCCTCTTCCTTCTCCCCCTCTTCCTCCTTCTCTTTTTCCTCCACCTTTTCCTCTTCCTCCTTTTTCTCCTCTGCCTCCTTCCTCTTCTGTCTCCTCCTCTTCCTCCATCTCCTCCCCTGCTTCCTTCTCATCTTCCTCTTGTTCCTCCTCCTTCTCTTCTTCCTTTTCCTCCTCTTTTTCATCCTCCTCCCCTTCCGCTTCCTCCTCCTCCTCCTGCTCTTTTTACCCTTCACCCTCTTCCTGCTCCTCCTCCCCCTCCTTTTCCTCTTCCTCCTTTTCCTTCTCTTCTGCCTCCTTCTCTTTTTCTCTTCCTCTTCCTCCCCACTTCCTCCTTCTCCTCCTCTTCCTGGTCCTCCTCTTCCTCATCCACTTTTCCCTCTTCCTCCTCCTTTTCCTCTTCCTCCTTCTCCTCCTCTTCCAGCTCCTCTGCCTCCTTCTCTTCCTCCTCTTCCGTTTCCTCCTCCTCATCCTCCTTTTTCTCCTCATTCTCCTCCTCTTCCTCCTCCTTCTCTTTTTCCTCCTCCTTTTCCTCTTCCTCCTCCTTTTCTCCTCTGCCTCCTTCCCTTCTTCCTCTTCTGTCTCCTCCTCTTCCTCCATCTCCTCCCCTGCTTCCTTCTCATCTTCCTCTTGTTCCTCCTCCTTCTCTTCTTCCTTTTCCTCCTCTTTTTCATCCTCCTCCCCTTCCGCTTCCTCCTCCTGCTCTTTTTACCCTTCACCCTCTTCCTGCTCCTCCTCCCCCTCCTTTTCCTCTTCCTCCTTTTCCTTCTCTTCTGCCTCCTTCTCTTTTTCTCTTCCTCCCCACTTCCTCCTTCTCCTCCTCTTCCTGGTCCTCCTCTTCCTCATCCACTTTTCCCTCTTCCTCCTTCTCCCCCTCTTCCAGCTGCTCTGCCTCCTTCACTTCCTCCTCTTCCGTTTCCTTCTCCTCATCCTCCTTTTTCTCCTCATTCTCCTCCTCTTCCTCCTTCTTCTCTTTTTCCTCCTCCTTTTCCTCTTCCTCCTCCTTTTCTCCTCTGCCTCCTTCCCTTCTTCCTCTTCCTCCATCTCCTCCCCTGCTTCCTTCTCATCTTCCTCTCATTCCTCCTCATTCTCTTCCTCCTTTTCCTCCTCCTCCTGTTTCCTCCTCCTCTTCTTTCTCCTCCTTCTGTCTCCTCCCCTTCCAGCTCTTCCTCCTCCTTTCCTTCCTCCTCGTCCTCCGCCGTGGTCTCTCTTCTCTCCTCTTTTGTTTTCACTGCTCTGGTCTGTTCGTCATGGCGGCACACGCTCTTCTGAAGCTTCGTTATAGATTTTCATTTCTGTGCTTTCCCCACAGAGCTGCATCTGAAAGGCCTTTGTAATCACCGCGCCGCGAGTTCGGAGCTCAAACGTTCACGCGGTCAATGATCTATAATGAGTAACGCTTTAGAGCTCCTGCATTTTATACGAAATAAACTCTTGCGAGCTTTAAGCCTCTAGAACAGGGGTGTCCAAACTTTTTTCATCAAGGGCCACATATTAAAACACAGACCAGTGTGAGGGCCGATCGAGGGTCATAAACTGGTGGTCAAAACAGTGAGTAATTCAAATCTGTGCATTTATAACAAGTTTAAATGACCCTCCAGACGTTTGTTCAGGCTCAGACCCTCAAAAAGACACACTACATTTGTTTGATCAAGGTAGATTTCAAAAACATGCAGTAAAAAGTACTACTTGCAGTAGTATGGGTCAATTCACCTGGAAGCCTGAGGGCCAAAACAATTGGTCTGAGGGCCACAATTGGCCCCCGGGCCATAGTTTGGACATGCCTGCTCTAGAATGTTGTTACCGCCTCAAAAACAGACCTGGAGTTAGGGCTGCTCGATTATGGAAGCAATCATTATCACGATTATTTTGGTCAATACTGAAATCACGATTATTCAAGCGATTATTTTTTAGTTGTACGATGCATTTGTTCAGTCTCCTTTTCTCTCACAAACAAACAAAAAACACTTTGTCATTGATAATTTATGCAAAACTATCAAACTGAAAGCAAATATAGGCTATAAATATGTACCTTAGAGCAGTTTTGTGATGTATAAAACATAAAATGAATAAAATATACTGTGAACATGAAATAATGTATAGAAAAATATAAATGTATCCAAAATAAACTATATATCCAGCTGTTCTACAATCTCTATATTTAAAAAAAACAGCATCTCTCCATTAAGGATGTATCAATAACCAAAATCTGGTGATATCGTATCGTCAAAGGTCTCACAATAATATCGTGGAGCATCACAATATATCGAATCGAAGTCTCTTTGTTTAAATGAACAGTTCTGATGCAGAAATAGCTAAAAAAAAACAGAGGGAACTACATAGACCATGATCCTTTGCTCCGTTTCAGTGCAGACGACATGAAGAAATAACTGTTCTAAGCACTTTTACATCTTCATTCTTTGGATTAAGTCTTGTGAAGCATTTTTAGAGGAAAAAGTAGCAGATCCACACAAAATATTGCAATAAATATCGTACAGAGAGATTTGGATTTCGCTCCATCCCATGACAAAAGTTGTAACAAATGACTGGACAAAGCGTTTTATAATGTCAGTCTTGTTATTATGTAGAATATCGTAATATCGTGAGCTTTCCCACGATATCGCAATAAATATCGTACCGTGGGGTTCATACGTATCGTGAGACTGGATATCGTTACACCCTTATTCTCCTTGGAGACAAACACAAGAGAGAGACTCCATAGTGCAGCATAAACACATACCTGATATCAGTTTTGCAAACAGACCTGAAGTTAGACGGATAAAACATTTAAGGTAAAAGAGACGTCATGGGATCTTTAAAAGGCCAAACGTGGACGTGTCTTTTCTCGGTGCTCTGAGGAGTGAAGCCGAGTGTGTCATATTGTTCAATAACAGTGGAATTTACTGTCGGGGGAGGGGCAAGCGCGTCCGAATCACTGCATAGCCAAGTGAAGGCGCTGAAATAAATCTGCGGACGGGCTTTAAAATACCAGCGCAAATTCAGGACTTCCACCTAAAGACCTCACAAATAGTCGCCGGGGCGTTTATTTGTTTCAGTCACTTAACAGACCAGGTGTTTACTTGAGCCCAGGCGGCGATTTGGGGCAGGAGATTAATTCCTTCACAAAAATCTTGCTTAACAAAACTGAAAATACGGAACTCGCATTATTTTAACCAGTATGAGTATGATTTAATCGACTTTTTATACAGACGTAGGCGAGTTCATTTGAAATGTTACAACAAAATATGGTCATGAGCTCTGGGTAATGACCGAAAGGACAAGATCGCGGATACAAGCGGCCGAAATGAGTTTCCTCCGCAGAGTGGCCGGGCGCTCCCTTAGAGATAGGGTGAGGAGCTCGGTCACACAGGAGGAGCTCGGAGTAGAGTCGCTGCTCCTCCACGTCGAGAGGAGCCAGCTGAGGTGGCTCGGGCATCTGGTCCGGATGCCTCCTGGACGCCTCCCTCGGGAGGTGTTCCGGGCATGTCCCGCCGGTAGGAGGCCCCGGGGAAGACCCAGGACACGCTGGAGGGACTATGTCTCTCGGCTGGCCTGGGAACACCTCGGGGTCCGTCCGGAGGAGCTGGAGGAAGTGGCTGGGGAGAAGGAAGCTTGGGAGCCCCTGCTTAGACTGCTGCCCCTGCGACCCGGCCCCGGATAAGCGGAAGAAGATGGATGGAAGATGGATGGATGGACAACAAAATATCTACGGAGCGGAGAGTTTCCCACATCTGAAAGCGTTTATGCAAATGACCCGTGTGGTTTTAAGTTTAGTTTGTGTAGAGACGACGTGAGCATCAGTCCTGCGTCCTGCTGTCGCAGCTCGACTTCTGTCTTCCAGCACCAACATTAGACTCGCCCTTTATTTGGAACCAGCGTTTATTTATCAAAACATACACCTGCACCCAGCGTTTAAATGGGGCCCGGTGGTTAATTGGAATCCGGCTCTTATTTGGTATTTTACGGTCTGCAGGATCGATGGGAGTAACTGCAAAAACAGGACGTCAAGGTGTCAACATTAAAGATCCTGTATTAAAAATGCGTCGCTCGCCCTACCTGACAAAATAACATTGATTTAAACATTTAAAAAAACTCTCATTTTAAGAAAGTACAAACATTTTTATACACGTTCAGAACAACTGATCCAACAGTAATTTCGTGTGCAAAGCATTCTGGGTCGATGATGTCAGAAGGTTTTGGTTTTCTGTCAAAAACCTGTTGTGCTTGAGCTCAGTTTTGCTAACGCCAACAACGGATATAACGCTAGAGTGACCAGATTTTCAAACTTCTAAACTGGGACACACCGGGGTTTGGACGGTTGGTAAAAACAAAACTGAAAAGAGCGTGAAACATTGTGCATTCTCGTGGCAGTCATAACCTGAGGGACTTCTGTTGCAACATTTTTTTTGCTTTCTGGTCATTCGCAAACTTAGTTTTCTGTATTTTGGCCAAACAAATGACAATTTATGCTCCTCTTCAATGTTGGCACGGCTTAGATTAGTCAAAAATTGTGATAGTCCTGTTTTAGTCCTGGTTTAGACCTGATGTAGTCCTGGTTTAGATCAAATAGGTCAGAAATAGGGACACCAGGGTCATTTCTTGTATAAAACTGGGACAAATCAGTGGTTTTGGATAAATCTGCTGGGACAGGAGACACGGGGCTCAAAACTGGGACGGTCCCAGGTAAATAGGGATGTATGGTCTCCCTGTATAATGCCACACTTCGCAGCTTTTGGTTGTAATTTCCAGTTTAAAGGCAACAAGGAAACTAATGTGAGCATCCGAAGAAAAGAAAACAATTGGGAAAATGGTGTCAAACGAGGACAGTGACCTAAAGATGCGTCGACTGTGTTCTCGTCACTTCAGCCCTGATGTATCTGAGAAGTCTGATGGACTGTGGCTGCATCAGGAGCTCACAGGAACATCATGATGCTGATTAAATTAGTAACTTCACTCACCATGAACTGCCCCTGACAGAAAACTGAGCTCCTTACAACAGGCACTTTCGAGTTCTGTTGGCACTGGCAAGCACTTTTTGCACAGGAACCATCGACTGTGACCAACTCTCGCTTCTTCACCTCTACGATCATCTTCCTCACCTCTACGATCGTCTTCCTCACCTCTACGATCATCTTCCTCACCTCTCTGATCGTCTTCCTCACTTCTCTGATCGTCTTCCTCACCTCTACGATCATCTTCCTCACCTCTACGATCGTCTTCCTCACTTCTCTGATCGTCTTCCTCACTTCTCTGATCGTCTTCCTCACCTCTACGATCGTCTTCCTCACTTCTCTGATCGTCTTCCTCACTTCTCTGATCGTCTTCCTCACCTCTACGATCGTCTTCCTCACTTCTCTGATCGTCTTCCTCACCTCTACGATCGTCTTCCTCACTTCTCTGATCGTCTTCCTCACCTCTACGATCGTCTTCCTCACTTCTCTGATCGTCTTCCTCACTTCTCTGATCGTCTTCCTCACCTCTACGATCGTCTTCCTCACTTCTCTGATCGTCTTCCTCACCTCTAAGATCGTCTTCCTCAACTCTAAGATCATCTTCCTCACTTCTCTGATCGTCTTCCTCACCTCTACTATCGTCTTCCTCACTTCTCTGATCGTCTTCCTCACCTCTACGATCGTCTTCCTCACTTCTCTGATCGTCTTTCTCACTTCTCTGATCATCTTCTTCACTTCTCTGATCGTCTTCCTCACTTCTCTGATCGTCTTCCTCACTTCTCTGATCGTCTTCCTCACTTCTCTGATCGTCTTCCTCACTTCTCTGATCGTCTTCCTCACCTCTACGATCGTCTTCCTCACCTCTACGATCGTCTTCCTCACTTCTCTGATCGTCTTCCTCACCTCTACGATCGTCTTCCTCACTTCTCTGATCGTCTTCCTCACCTCTACGATCGTCTTCCTCACTTCTCTGATCGTCTTCCTCACCTCTACGATCGTCTTCCTCACTTCTCTGATCGTCTTCCTCACTTCTCTGATCGTCTTCCTCACTTCTCTGATCGTCTTCCTCACCTCTACGATCGTCTTCCTCACTTCTCTGATCGTCTTCCTCACTTCTCTGATCGTCTTCCTCACCTCTACGATCGTCTTCCTCACTTCTCTGATCGTCTTCCTCACTTCTCTGATCGTCTTCCTCACCTCTACGATCGTCTTCCTCACCTCTACGATCGTCTTCCTCACTTCTCTGATCGTCTTCCTCACTTCTCTGATCGTCTTCCTCACTTCTCTGATCGTCTTCCTCACTTCTCTGATCGTCTTCCTCACTTCTCTGATCGTCTTCCTCACTTCTCTGATCGTCTTCCTCACTTCTCTGATCGTCTTCCTCACCTCTACGATCGTCTTCCTCACCTCTACGATCGTCTTCCTCACTTCTCTGATCGTCTTCCTCACCTCTACGATCGTCTTCCTCACTTCTCTGATCGTCTTCCTCACCTCTACGATCGTCTTCCTCACTTCTCTGATCGTCTTCATGCTCATCATTTACAGTATTGTCCGTCCAGTTGTCCTCCAGACTTGATGTGCACTCAGGTTCGTTTTGCCGCGACCTTTTATCAACACAGACGGCGAATCCAAGCAACCGATTGACGACCCAGAATGTTTTGCGAACTTCTAGTGATCGCAATTTCTCCTTTTTGGTTACAAAAAAAATACTACAAACGAACATGTTTGAGTTTTTTTTTTTTTTATGACGTATTTATAACGAACGCCAACTTTAACCGAATAAGATCAGCCTGTTAAAGTAGCTGGAGATCCTTTTAATCAAAATGGACTCTTGTGAGCTTTAAGTCATGTTAGAATGTTTTAACCTCCTCAAAAACCGACCTGGAGTTGTGAGCGCTTCACTGGGTCACAGAACAGTCCAAAAGTTGCAGTGCAGGTGCTCTACGAGGGTTCGAAACAAGAAATAGCCCTTACTGGAAAGTGTAAAAATGGGCAAAGTACAAACCCGAGGCACATTGACTGAATATATTAAAAGTTCTTTATTACATTGAGGGAAGCCCAACACGTTTGAACCAGATTTGGTCTTCGTCAGGGCATAACTGGAGTTGTTTTGCTTCATTCACACATGTTCGAGTAACCCTGCTGGATGTTGGAAAAGTGGAATGTTTGAAAAAGTAGTGAAGTGCTGCTACTTGGATAATGAAAAAACTAAATGTTGGAGTAGTGGGACGGTTTGAAAAATAATGTTTATGCCGCTACTCCGACAATTAGACGTCAATGTCTAAATGGCGGCATGTCGGAAAAGCAGCGTGTGACCGTTATTAGTCCGTCTACATCTCCGAAGCTCAAAATGCTCAGTTTCATCTTGTGATGTCACGGAGCGGTAGTTTTCAAGTTCGTCTACATTTAACCTTTGTTCAGTAGAAATAGACAATTCCAAGGCTGAAACATGTGTGAATGAAACAAAACATAACTCCAGGTTTGTTTGCGATGAGGAAACATTATAACAGAACAGAAAATAGCGTCATATGAGCTCTTTAAAGCTCCATAAAGGTGGTGGTGTATCACTTTTCTATGCAGATTCTACAGAACAGTTCAGTCCAGTCCAAACGCACTCGTCCCTCTCCCCGCCGGTGCAGCATTCTTCACATTACGTCTTTAGCTGTGGAAGAAACAAAGCACGACAACAGTGGAGCCGTTTGACCTTTTGGCTGAAATAGCATAGACATTAGCATTAGCATAATGCAAATCACCACTCACAGCTCTGTAAAGGTCCTGTACTTCTGCCCCTGCACGTCTCTGTGGAAAACCCCACTGTCTGCCTCCGAAACACATGACTCCACACACACTGGACTCGTGTTTGGACGGTGGGGTCGGCGTTGCTCGGTTTGGTGGGATAGTTCCTGTGCTGAATATTTATACAGGTTTACATCAGGTGAAGTGATGCGGGGAAGTGTCCCGCTGTAGGGTTGCAAAACTTTCGGTTCATGGTTTTCTTTGGCAAAAATATCTGTGGAAATGTCTTGCGTATTTTCCACCAGTTTCATAAATCTGCCCCATCACCAAATCTTCAACCAACAAGGTCGACAAAGGGCATAAATTTTATCCATGAAGAATTTATTCACAACTATAGAGTTAAGAAAAGGAGAACAATGACTTGCATACACGCATACGACTAATGAGCAAAACTAACATTATGGTCATGAACAAAACATAAGTAACTAGTTAAAAATTGATTTCATGAGATATTCGCATAGATGGATTTGTGCAGATCGAATGTTAGAGACGTAATCTTGTTGGCTGAAGGATTTGGTGATGGGGCAGATTCATGAAGCTGGTGGAAAATGCGATATTTTGCCACAGAAAACCATTAACCGGAAGTTCTGCAAACCCTACTGTGTGCAACTTCCACTGTTGTTGTGAAAAAGGTCTGGATGTGGAAAAAAGTTCAAGAAGTAAGTAGGAAGTAGTGCTCATTTCTAACACAGAATCCCTCTATTTACCTGATCAGTACATACTGTAAACTCCACTCAAAAAGCAGAGGCAATTTCTACCTAAGAAAGGCTTTTTTGACCATTTAAACATTAATTTAAAGAGGGGGTATTACACTTCTACACCGTGCTATCACCATTTTATCGTTTATTGTTTTGAAAAGGCTCGATTCACCAAAAATACTTGTGATAAGATTTTATGTGTAATTCATTTATCAAAATGTATCTTGAACTGCTGTCAAAATTACATGCTGTATTGTGCTGACCGTGGTTTACGTGACGAAGCCTGAAAGACAGTTAGTAAACAAGAGCGTTGTGAAACCAGATTGTGAAACAGGAAAAGATATACAAGATATACAAGATATATGCCCCGTATGAGTAATGCGTAACCATGGAAATATGTAAATATTTTGATGACTCATATTGTGAATAAAAGGCACGGAGAGACGGTGGTCAGAGAGAGAGTACCAGTACCCAGCAGAGTACCGGCGTGGGACGAGCTGTAGCGAGCGCCACGTTTTCTCCCGTGCACGTAAAATCCAAGACTTGTCTCTCGGCTGTTTCTTCTGAACCTTGGTGATTTAATCCACAATTGGTTGGAGGTTTATTTTGATAACAACTGTTGATTCTACACTGTTTGTGTATTATTCCCTCACAATAATGTATTAACACTTTTAATAAGTTTCACTTTTGTTTTTAATGCACTGAGCCGACTCATCCAGGGTTTGAATAACGCAATGGATGCCATCGAAAACCTCTTCAGGCGTGATTTTGATCAGGAAACATCGTTATATAATAATACCCGGTTTTTAACAAAATAATGTATCATGTTATGTTATTATAATCACTGACATGACCAAACGGCTCGCAAAACAGATTCAAAAAGAGAGAAAGTCGTTATAAATTAAGAGGAACAGATTTTTTTTCTAAACCTGCATTTAGAACAAAATCAAAGGAGCAAAGTGTCTCAATCCAAGGAGTCTTTGTCTCACTGGTAAAACTTCTATTCAAGTTTTTAAGAAAAGTGTGAAAGTAGCACTACTGAAAAGATATAATACTTCTGTGTAAAAAGAAGAGTATGTTTGTTTTTTTGTTGAATGTTTACAGCTCAACCCACTGGAGCTGTAATATAATTTTGAGTTGATCAGGGGCAGATGTTATGAGCTTTTGCCTCTTTCTGCACCTTTCATTCATATTTATGTTAAAGTCGTATAGATACAAGTTGCTGCATTGAATGAAATAAATAAAGAAAAGAAATATTCTTTTATATGTCCATCCATCCATTTTTTCCCGCTTGTCCGGGACCTGGTCGCGGGGGCAGAACTCTAAGCAGGGACTCCCAGACTTCCTTCTGCCCAGACACTTCCTCCAGCTCCTCCTGGACCCTGAGGCGTTCCCAGACCCAGAGACACAGTCCCTCCAGTGTGTCCTGGGTCTTCCCTGGGGCCTCCTTCCGGTGAGACATACCCAGAACACTTCTTAAGGGAGGCGTCCAGGAGGCATCAGACCAGATGCCCTCCCCTCAGCTGCTCCTCTCGACGTGGAGGAGCAGCGGCTCTACTCCGAGCTCCTCCCGCGTGACCGAGCTCCTTACTCTATCTCTAAGCGAGCGCCCGGCCACTCTGCGGAGGAAACTCATTTCGGCCGCTTACATCCGCGATCTCGTCCTTTCGGTCTTTTATATATTCTATACATAATTATTGTAAACAAGTTTTGGCCCTTGTTTACATTATGGTTGCTCGGTAACAATTACAGAATTACCTCTATGTATGTCCAACCAGGAAGTAAAATTATAAACTTAAAATAACAAAATGTGAAAAAAAAAACAGGCATGATTTTTTTTTTTGTTAAAGATGCACTGCGTAATTTTTCTGCTTGTTTCTCTTTGCTTTGCCTGGAATTGTCTACAGCACAACACTGAGCATATCATGTGAAGGTGATGAAGGTATTTTTGAGCAATAAAAATACCCGTAATTCACTTCGCGTTCACACAAGGTGCACGTTTTATGGCCACATCTCCGCGGAGACGATTGAGCGGCGGACTCTCACCCTAAAAGGTTTCACACTTTCGCCTTTAGATATAATGACGTAAACACGTTGCCGTCTCGTGCTCTGACCTGGCACGCGCGCTTTAACCACAGCGGCGTTTTCCAGATGTGAAGTGAGAGTGGCGAGTGTTAAAGTGGTAAAACCGTGTCGTGGAAATGGCCACAGGAGACTGACGTGAGCTTCGAGTCGGACGGGGATCGCGCGTGTTTTTATAGATGTCACGGTGAGTTATAGCCGGACTTTATTTCACATCTAAACTAATGCACTTACCACAGAGCCCCTAATGGAAACAGACATACAGCAGGTCTTTACATTGTACTGTGCTCCTGGTAGTAATTAAGTTTGTGCTTTTATGTGGAAGCCTGTGAGGGCCATTTGTGATGCAATATGGTTACATGTCGGAAACGGTTTAAATTACAGCCCATGTATTCACTCTATCTTACCATGATAAAATCCAGACTGTTTATATTGCAGAATCTGCTCATGTAAGATGGCGGCGCAGTGTCTGAGCGGTTCGCATTCGCAGCAAGAACGTTCTGGGTCCTGGATGGGTGGAGTTTGCATGTTCTCCCTGTGTCTGGATGGGTTTCCTCGTGTTTCCTTGCTTGATAAGACAGTCCCTTCTACGTTCTGCTTGAAATCCAGTTCCAAAATCCAGTTCCAAGTGTCTGAAACTGGACCACAGAGCGTGAAGAACCTCAGTCCAAACTTGAGAAGATCTAACGGGACATCTGTCACCTTCTTGTTTCTACGGAGTTGTCATTGTTCTGCCTGGAATGTTCCACAGTATTAGATTAAACAGATCTACTTTACGTTTATGTTACTAGGTTCTTTTTTCAGACCAAGGGTTTGTTTTCACACCTGACAGTTTCGACTGCTCCCTGCGGTCTTCCTCAGAGTGATCACCTTATGTTGTTGTGACGTATCGAGTCAGCTGATTTAGGCAACGTCCAGACTGCAGGGCTTAATGCTGAATTCGGATTTTTTTTTTGGTCGTTCGCATTTCCAATTAAATGTGACTTCACTAGCAAGGACCACACCAACAACACACGTGCAAAACGAAAAGAGTTTATTATAGGGAGACGAGGCGGGTCGGCCGGGTTCAGTCTCAATCTTCACATGGCCCAGCAGGACGGGGCCCCTCCTCGTAGGCGTCTTATATCTGGAAGTGAACAGGTCAAGGTTGGGAGGGTGGGGTCGAGTTATTCGGGACAAACTGGGTTGTCGGGTTAGGCTGCTACAAAGAGGCTTAAGGGAAATTGAGGCGTGGCAGACGTGAGCTGTGATTCGCTGGAGAGGAGGCGAGGGCGGTTGAGTGGTCCTGCTCCTGAATCTAAGTTAACTATATTTGCATGTGATCTCCAGTGTGAACTTTAAACGCCCCAAATGTGTCCCGCATGAGCATCGGCGGACACGACACCGTCACACTCTGCGAGCTCATTGTTTACGGAAGTCGCCTAAACATGGACGCTGCACTGAGCACCTGGAGATTTTAAAGTTGCTGTTGTAACTGTCGCTGGAGGAAACACGTCTTCGGCCTATTTCAGCAGCAAACACGTCCGCGTTGGGCTGTACTGACTCACAACAGGAGCTTGTAACAGCACAACAGCCGAACTCTCGCTTGTTGATGAAAGCGACTTGGCCGTTCAGACTGAAGTCACACGTCAAAATATCAGATATGTGTCGGTTTTAGGAGCACAGATCCAAGTGGCCTGGGTCACATTTGAAAAAATCGGATCTGTGTCGTTCAGACTGTCATTAAAAAATCAGATACAGGTCACATAGGGGCGAAAAACATTAGATTTGGGTCACTTCAGGCTGCAGTCTGAACACAGCTGTAAACAGGTCTTGGTGCTGTCTTCCTACCAGTATTGGCAGGACGACAGCTCCGGCCGTAGCCCGACTTCCGCAGGACCCCGTATCCCAGGTGTGTGAGAGTAAAAAAGCTCCCTCATCCCGGTTTATAGTCCCGTGGCCGCGTTTCTGTATTTCGGTTGCCTCTTTAATTGAGCGACGATGTTTGTTGTCTTCTGTCCCAGTGATGTTCGCTCCGTCCCCGTCCACAACGTCCGATTTGAGTTGTTCCTGTTCTACTTCGCTGTGTTTCGCCTTCGCTGTTTCCTTCTCGCATTCTGTCCCGTGTTCCTTTTTTCATGTACTGAACGCTCTCCCTGCTTCCCCAATGTATGTTTTATTAGATTAGATTTTATTTAGCTCTACCTTATATTTATTGAATTACAGTTGGTTTTACAGCTCAAAAATACCGAGAAAAACAGGTGTTCTGACTGTAAGTGGCATTGCCTCTCCACAGATCTACTTCAAACGTTCCAGACAAAGCAATATCATCTCCATCTGCTGGAAAAGTTACACAATGCACGTTTCGATAGTGTCGTCATACTCACACATTACGGTCTTGTGTCGGGGGATCTATAACAGTCGTATGTGATTGACAGTTCTGATCCAGCCTGACAGAACACGCTTTCACACGTCAGACCGTAACAGCAGGATTTATGGATCGTGTAGGGGAGAGTGCTTGTGTCTGGGTAGAGCATTAAACCGACGTGAAGGAGGCTCTGAAGCACTGGAGATTCTGCCCATAATCGTGTTATTTCGCTCACGGACGGAAGCCTGCAGGGATCATGATGTGCAATGGAGAAAAAAAGGGTTTAAAGGTCCATATGATGTTATTTTCTGGGGATGCAACAATAATTGAAATATGGTGATTGTATTGTCCTGGACCATCACAATAAATCAAATCGAATCGAAGTCTCTTTGCTTAAATGAACAGTTTTGATGCAGAAATAGCTTTAAAAAAAACAGAGGGAACTACATAGACCATGATCCTTTGCTCCGTTTCAGTGCAGACGACATGAAGAAATAACTGTTCTAAGCACTTTTACATCTTCATTCTTTGGATTAAGTCTTGTGGAGGGATTTTTAGAGGAAAAAGTAGCAGATTCACACAAAATATTGCAGTAAATCTGGTACAGTGAGATGTTTATGGTGAAAATATCGTACAGAGAGATTTAGATTTCGTTCCATCCCTAATGACAATAAATGTTGCACCAAATGACTGGTCAGAGCATTTTATAATGTCAGTCTTGTTATTATGTAGAATATCGTAATATCATGAGCCTCCACATCATATCGTGAGCTTTCCCATGATATCGTAATAAATATCGTACCGTGAGGTTCGTACCGTGACATGTTTTAGTCACATGACCCTGTGCGGTATCTTTTGCACCGGTCTGTTTGCACTGATCATTACCTGCACTCTTGTAATTCTGTACATTTTTGCGTTACATTATAGAATTAATTGTTTTCTACTTTATTCTATTTAATTTATTGCACGGTTAGTAATGTTTGTCTTATGTTTTGCTCCAAGTACCACAGCAATTTTCTAATGTTGTGAACCTGTGGTAATAAAACCTTTCTGATCCTGACGATATCGTATCGTCAGACTTGGATATCGTATCGTCAGACTTGGATATCGTTGCACCCATAATATTTTCTGATCTATGTTCTAATGTTTTTTCAACACAAACAGACCTGGAGTTGTGTTTTGTTTCATTCACACATGTTTAACGCACAATCTCTGCATTTGTAGATTCTTCTCTCAAACAGAAAACACTCTGTTCCACCTTGTGATGTCATGTGATGATACAGGAAGTGCTCCACTGTGTTTTTAAACGCCGCACACCTTCACTAGAATCATTTGGATCATTTTAGAACTGCCAGTGTGTATTACCCAAAAGGTAAAAGGAGCTGTTAACGTGAAAACTACCGCTTCATGACATCACAAGGTGGAGCAGAGCATTTTGAGCTTTGGATACGTAGACAGACCAATAATAAAAGATCACTCAGACATGGGACTGAAACAAAACACAACTCCAGGTCTGTTTTGGGGGCGGTAACAGCATTTAAATAGGGCTAAGAGCTCACAAGAGTCGATTTTGCGTGATATAGAACCTTGAATATTGAGCTGTGTTCTGGACCCACTCTGCAGCTCGGCGTTAGTGTTGTTTTGTTGTTTAGCTAGACACATATTTTTTCCAATGGATTTTCAGTCACAGCTTTGGCCCAAACCTCTCCAACCACTATCCATTCTGCAGACATGCTTAAACTTTATGGTGGGAAAGTTGTTATAATTCAAAGTCTCTTGCCTATGAACGAGCAGATACCGATACTAAAAAAAAGTCCCATTCACAGGACGGAAGTGAACCTTTCCTGAATGTGTTTAGAATGATCTTGAGCTGTGTCAGAACAAGAATAAGAGCAAATAGACGAGTGTACGCCCATGGAGCACCGATATAAGGCCACATGGGAAGAGAAAAGAAAGTACTACGATTTTAAGGTCCGATATGACGCAAAACTGACTCTTGTGAGCTTTAAACCACGTTATAATGTTACCTCATCAAAAATATACCCTGAACACACGTTTGAGTAACTCTTTATTATTAGTTTGTCTACATCTTCAAAGCTCGAAATGCTCTGTTCCACCTTGTGATGTCATGAAGCGGTAGTTTTCAAGCTATAAACACTTGCGTTTAAGTCACAGAAAATGGCTTGAAAGTAGTGAAAGTACCTGTCCAAGCACCATCATTTCACTTGACAAGTTCCCTTAAAATAAATGACCTCTAGACTAGAATGAAGCCGTCTCAGAACGAGCAAGTAGGTAATAAATCTGAAAACAAGATGAAAACCTGCCTGCACCTTTGTATGCTATTATATTTTATTACATTTTTATTCTATCTGTATTTTATTATATTTTTTACTATATTGTTTACTTATTTCCCTTGTATTTGCAAACCCTTTTTAACAGTACTGTTTATTGCAGCTATTAGTGCTTCTTGAATATATTAGCGAGTCACATGGTTCTTCTCATCCTGAGCGTTTCATTGCCCTGCCGACCTTGTGTTGGACCTGCATATGACAAATAAACAATCTTGAATCTTGAAACAAGATAATATAATAAAGAGTAAAAAATATAAATAGTGATAATACATTCTAAATAAATAGCAAAAATGAGCAAGAGACTGGTGTCAAATATGACAGAATTGTGTATATGTAAATGTACAAGTCAAAATAAAATAGGAAAATAAGTAATAAAATCTCAGACCTTAGTCCTGGTTTAGATCAAACTGGTCAAAAATAGGGACACCCGGGACATTTCTTGTATAAAACTGGGACAAAACACTAGTTTTGGATAAATCTGCTGGAACAGAGGACACAGGGCTCAGAATGGGACTCTCCCGGGTAAATATGGACGTCTGGTCACCCTATTTTAATATTTATTATGCCTCAAAAGTAGCATTAGCATTAGCACTGAGACAAACATCTCCCTTTCTAAACACAGAAGAGTCCTGCAGTGAAGTATTCTTATTAGTTTAGTCTTTTACATGTTGTGAGTGACATCCGCCCGTAGCCCCCGTCACTGTCGGACCTTTAACCATTTATTCATTTCAATCTTGAATCTTGAATCTTGAACAACCTGATAGAAGTTTTAAAATCTTGGCAAGATCAGAGAAACTTGCAGTGCGGTAAAAGTGTTTGTCCATTGATCCAGAGGTTGGCGGTTCGAATCCCGTTCTCGATGTAAACATCATTGGTTGAGCGGTCACATCCAATGGCCCCCGCAGGTCGGCAGGTCGATTCCCGCTCTCCCCTGCTGTTGTTGGGTTCTTGGGCAAGACACTTGACCGTCCTCGGCCCCAGTGTCTGCGCGCACCGGTGTACGAATGTGTCTGAATGTGCGAGTGGTTCGTTGATGTAAAAATCCTTGAGTGCCTTGAAGGTGGACAGCTCTATCACGGATCACCAACGTTTCTGAAACTGAGAGCGACTTCATGGGCACCGAGTCAAACGAACACACAGTTTGCGTTTGTTTTGGAAAAAAAATGGAATATCAGATGAAATATTTTGTGCTCTTTCAAACACTTTAATGTAAAATTGGTGAGGCTTCTGTGAGCTTCTGGCTTATGTCTGCTCCTTTTTCGGCATCTAATTTGCTCTTTATTTTCTGTGGATGCCTCTGTTGTTGTTGTTGATATTGTTCTTTGCGATCTGCTGACCACTGTGATACTTAGATGCTCAAATAAAAAAGAGAGAATCATGTATAATGAACATATTTTTAAGATATTGTCATTTTCATCTACATAAATAAAAGGTAAAAAAGAATAGCAACAGAATAACATAACATTTTAGATGCAGCTTACAGTGAGTTGTGGGCCCCTCATGTCGTCCTTGGGGGTAACTGGGTTGGTGACCCCTGATCTATGAAATCTAGGTAAGGAAAGTTTATTTGTACAGCACAATTGTACACAAAGTAAGTGCTTTACAGAATAAGAAATGCATTAAAATCACAATACACACAAATCAAAACATAAATACGCATCAGGAAATTAAAAAAGACATTAAATTAGAGAAGAGAAGAGTGCAGAATGAAAAATAAAAACCTTTCAGTCATTTGCACAGCTGAACAGAACCGTTTTGAGCCTCGATTTTCCAGACATGTGAACGAACACCTACGTTTTATGTTTAGTTCAGTGGAGACGGACAGTTCCAGGTCTGAAATAAACCAAATGATTCTAGTGAAGGTGTGTGGAGTTTAAAAACACAGTGGAGGACTTCCTGTATAATCACATGACATCACAATGTGGAACAGAGTGTTGCTTGAGAATCTGCAGGGTTTGTGTGTTAAACGTGCGAATGAAACAAAACACAGCTCCACGTGTGTTTTTGTTTTAGTAATGAAACAACATTATAACATAGATCAGAAAATAGTGTAACATGAGCCTTTAATGTGGAAAATCACTTTCTATTGTATAAATAAAGAGTGTTTTTTATTCTGAGTTTTATTGTGAGTTTCAAATCTATTCTTTAGTGTCGAAATCAAGTTTTAAATTGCCTTTCGAGTAGGTCTGTCAGCTTTAACGCGTTAATTACGACTAGATTAATGCAATCCAAAACGCCATCATTTTTTAAAATCGCGATTAGAGCTCGACTTTTTGTCCCTTCTAAAAACGCAGTGATATATATATTTTTTTTACTCGTGGTTAGAGTTCACCGACTTTTCGTCCCTTCTGCACATCCGTCGGCAGCTCCTGTGGCTGTTTCGCTTTAGAGCTTCAGATCGTCGTGTTTCAGTAAACTCACCGCCGTGATGGAGAAACAGAGGAGCTTCTGGACTTTTGAACTGTTTATTTGACTTTATAAAACTTCCAGACGCTACAATTTACAAGTCAAGAGTTAAATGCAGCCTGTGTCGAGCAGAGTTTCAGCACCAGCGAAGTTCGTCTAGTCTAAGTTACACCTCCGAGCTAAACCCCCGGGTGCAGCGACCTGTGGATAATCACACGGCAAAGAAAATAACGACAGCGATCGCTAAATGTGTTCAAATTGCTTCACATTATGGCTTTAAAACTGTCTTGAAATGCAAAATAACACAATTTTAAACATGCGATTCAATATGTGATTAAACGCGATTAACAGTGGAATTTCTGAACTTAATCAATATTTTAAAAATGAATCGTTTGACAGACCTACTTTCAAGTGAAGTGTCTCGCTCAAGGACACAATGGCACAGTGCAGCGCTGACGACCGAACCTCCAAACCCTCTGTCTCTTTCTTTACCGTTCACTGTTTCTTTGCGGTTGCGAGACGGGGTCCCCGTTCGACTGTGTTTGCGTAGTTTTATTTTATTCATCGCAAACCTCTTCACAAGGACACATTTTGAAGGTAACTCGATCATATTCTGAGTCGTGCCTCTAGCCGCGTTGGGAGGGTGTTTGGTTGTTGATTCTGACTGAGACGGGAGCGGCGCGGGGCCCGTAACCCGCTCTGATTGGGTTGCGGGTGACCCGGGCGGCCGCCGGAGGAGCACCCATGGGTGTCTGATGCCTGATTGTTATGCAGCCCCGTGTCTGTGTGACGCTGACCCCACGCTCGGCTCCGGTGTGTGTGTGTGTGTGTGTGTGTGTGTGTGTGTGTGTGTGTGGATGGGGGGGGGGGTCACCTTGGAGAGTGACGCTCGCGACTGTGACACTAGACCAAGGATCAGACTCTAGTGTCTCATTTAAATTCAAAAGTTGTTTTCTCGAGTCGGAGGAAGACGTATTGTGCGTTTGTCGGCTGTTTCGTGCATCATCGTGTGACATTTCGGAAACTTTAAATCGCAATATCGATCTAAAACAACTTTGTCAAAGAAGCAAATCCCCCGACGTCTTTAATTACACAGATATAAGGCTACCGACTACAACAACTCACCCTTATGTTACAGATAATACTCCTTACAGCTGTACAACTCACCTTTATGTCATATATAATGTTCCCTAAAACTGTACAACAACTCATTCTTATGTTGCAGATAACAACTCACCCTTATGTAATATATAATACTCCCTACAACTGTATAGCAACTCACCTTTATGCAATATATAACGCAGAGATTTTTAGAACAATTAATGGATCCAAAGTAGTGGTTTTGATAAAGAATTGAGCTGATTTTAAGTGATTCAAAGTGATGAATTCTTAATTTCCTGGCTGTTTTTATGTATTTGGTTTGCAACGTTAACTCAAATTAAATGTGCTAAAAATAATTATCAGCCATTTCAGCAGGTCCCAAACTGTAAAGAACTTTTCATTTTTTACTTTTCAGTCCAGATCTAAAAGTAGAAAGTACAGATACCTGCTCTCAAATATGGTGAAGTAAAAGTCTAAAGTATCCACTATAATGTGTGTAAATAAAGTGCAGAGATCTAAAATTTGTACTTAAGCTTTTACTTCTGTAGTTCGTACCTTGTACTGCTGTATACATGAAAATACTACAGTTTAATAATGAAAATCACATTCAATTGTCTAAAGAAAGAGGGTTTTTATTACCATCGTGGTATCACAATCGGTATTGAAATCAAGTTTGACATTTTGCTTGTTTTTTTATTCATTCATAAAGTATAAAAAGACAAAGTGTCACAATATCAAACATACAAGAAGTGAATGAAAAGGAGCAGAAAAAAAAAGAGTCGTTCTGTTCCCTTTTCCGGACACATCAACATCGAAATTTGCGTTGAAACATTTTAAATCCGTACGTTTCATTTTCGTCACAGTTATTAATCAGTTGCAAGTGGAAATGGTGGAACTTTTATGCACAACAACTTACACACACGTTTCACTAGATTTAATGTGTTGTTTAAAACCATCATTATACTTGATCTTTTGTCTTTTTCTTTGTCTAGGCAATTCCATAAACGAGCTCCTTTCCCGGCGACTTTTCGCTCCATAAACTTTGTTCTGAATCTGGGTTTTTCTCAACATGTTGGTTCCTTTGCAATTGTAGTGTCTCGTTCTATGAATATTTACAGGTAACACTCCGCACTTTGCTTTGTACTTGACTTTGAGGATACTTAAGCCAACAATATCATCACATTTTATTTATCGTAACAACACTAGACTGAATGTTTGCTCCCACTCAGCCGCCTCAACCGACTCTATCTGTGTATCTGTCGCGTTTTTACTGTCAAATGGAGACGGGAGATATAGGGCAGGAGGCCTATATAACCCTGTGAGAGATTAACTACGAAAGAAAACAGCCAAATTTACGATCCACAAACGCTGAACCTTGTCGTTATTTGTTTGGAATTGGCCCCACAAACTTGTCATATAAAGCTCACGTCTTAGTCCTTTTCGCTACGTCACGCTCGCGAGGTGGAGCCGAGAGTTTAGAGCTTTGGAGACGTAGACGGACGAAGAATAAAGTGTTACTGAAACGTCGTAAATGAAACAAAACACAACTCCAGGTCTGTTTTTGAGCAGGGAACAGCACTGAGTCACATGGGATCATTGAATCTAATATTATTCCGCTGATTGTACGACCCAAATGTGCAAACTCAAATTAATTAAATAGTAAAATATATAGTTTTTCTAGCAGAATAATTAGTAATTATTCCACAATTCTGCACAGTTCTTTCAATCTGTCGGAGCGTGTGTGAAACCAGCCATGGCCTGATCTTATCTAAACTTTATATTCACTGTGGTTTGTGATACTGCAGCTCCTTATCGCTCATTTCAGTTTTATCATTAACACTTATCACGAATGGATCACTGGACACGCCAATTATTCCATTCACTCGTCTCATTTTCCGCCCACATGTGGATTATAATGTTTAATATTACATGTGAAAGAAGTAAATGGGAAAATCTACAGATAACGAATTCATCTTTATTTGAGTCGCTTTGACAGACGTGTTACTGGCGTGTGCAAAGTTCTGCTCGAGGCTCCTGAAACGGTTTCCTCACTTTATGCAGTCTGAGCATTGTAATTATTCGCCGTGATGAGCACATTTCACAGCTTTTGCTCACACTATCAACAACTAGCATGCTAACCAGGGAGAGTGCTAGACATTTTTTGGTTGGAGGAACTAAGCATGCTAAGGTCTTCAATGGGCGTGCTCACTTAAAGGGATATTTGGTGATTTTTGACACGAATCTGTACGTCCCCGTCAGCAGCGTCGTGCATCAACACTGACTTACCTCCCGACAGCATCCGGTGAGACGAGTTGGCTGGGGTCAAGCGTTTTTTTCTTCTCAAAAGAATGTGTTCAAAAGAGTGATACATTTGCGTCATAAAGCGTGAACGGAAAAAAAAATGTCAGACCGAATAATCGCTTGGTACTATTTTCCCTCCGGTCGTATCACTGCGCTGCCTCCAGGTGAAGCTGCGCACGAATCCAACGCTTTTTTCAGTAGTTCGGCAGTGTTTACGTGCTCAAACTTTTGCCGTGATGTGAGAGAGCTAACGTGAAAGCTACAGCCATAAGTATATAAGCCTGTATAAGTTATATAAGAACATATGAAAAAATGGTGCAGACTTGTGATTCTCCAGGCTGGAACAACAAAACTTCAACTTCAGCTTATCCCGCACTGTCCCTCCTGTTTCTCTCTCTGCTGTTCTGACTCCATCTGCTGAATTTGGGCATCAGGATATTCGGGTCCATAAAGATCTCCCCTTGGCTCTGTGCTAAAGGTCACGTCTTCATCGTCGGTGTCGTCGTCACACATGTTGTCGTGAACTTTCCAAGCAGGAAACAATGAAACAGACACAGCTTCACCTGGAGGCAGCGCAGTGATATGACCGGAGAGAAAATAGTACGTAAGTGATTATGAGGTCTCCGTTCACGTTTTGTGACGCAAACGTATCACTCTTTTGGACACATATTGTTTTGAGAAGAAAAACACTTTTTTCCTGACCTCAGCCAACTTGCCGGACACTTTCGTCAGCACCGAAATCGGGGAAGAACTCGGCTCACCGGACGCTGTCGGGAGGTAAGTCAGTGTTGATGCGACACTGCTGACGGACACATACATATTCATGTAAAAAAAAAAAAATCCCGAACTATCCCTTTAACATGTATGGCAACGTAGAGTTAAATTTGTCAACTGGACCAAAGTTTTGATAGAAGACGTTTTGATAGAACGTCTTCTATCAAAACTTTGTCCAGTTGATAAATTTAACTCTACGTTGCCATGGATGCTACCTGGACGAATGAGGTTTTCTACACACACCTTTAACATGTAAATAAAGATTATTTTAACTTGGTGGCTATGTCTCACTGCAGCAGGGGACTATGGACCAGGGGACTCTCTCTGCACTGCATCCAACAGATCAGTGTGTGGACGCAAAACTTTCTCCAGCTAAACGCAGACAGACATAAGTCACAGTCTTTGCAGTGTGGAGATTGGATGTTGCCTGAGCAGCCAGTCTCTTCTACATTCTGAATCCAGAAGAGACGTGAAAAACCTCCCTCCAATCTTTTTTTTTTACCTGAAATAAGTAATAGTTTGGCGATTCTGTTGTTGATTCTGCAAAAATCTACTCTGTTCCTTCGTCATTTTTCTCTTTTTTATTACATGTAAGCAGCCATTGAGTTTGTTTTTGACGTGAGCAGAGCATGCGTCTCTCTGATTGGTTAACCTGCCTGTCAATCACTCATCCTCATAAACTTTTGTCAAAACGGGGCAAAAATCTTTGGCCGAGCTCTGGGGGAACAGTGCTATCGTACAAAGGCAGAACGCCGTAACATCATGTTTGGTCAAAAATGAGTTCATGTCATTTTGGGGGTATTTGAGACCTCCTTTATTATGTGAATAAATATCGTGAAAGATATTGAGCTCAAAATTGACTTTTGACCCTTATTTGCCTTATTTAGTTCCTGTGCTTTGCCTTTGTATCGTGTGCCAAAAATAAGGCAAAAGGCACTAACCGTTACTGCCTTTTGCCTTTGGACGACTCCTTATTTTTGGCACACGATACAAAGGCAGAGCACAGTAACGGCCAAATAAGGGTCAAAAGTCAATTTTGAGCTCAATATTTTTTGCATAGAAATATTCCTTCCTTACAGCAACTTGTGGTCAAATTTTGGGAGCCTGACCTATTATACTTTTGTCTGGACGTAACAGAAACTTTGAAGTCACTTCTCAGTCTCACTCTCTGGAGACTTAAGCTCTTTGGCCTTTGTAGGGCAGATTGGGCAGTTTAGGGGAGGATAGTGCCCCCTCACGCCCCTTCCCTCTGAAGCTGCCCCTGATGCTAATGCTCACATCCTGATTGTCAGACATTAAAACACTTTATAGTTACATACTGATGACACTCAGCAGACTTATGTTGACCTCAAGAGCTGCTTATACCGTATATTAGGGTGACCAGACATTCGGTTTTCCCTGGACATGTCCGGTTTTCACGTCCTGAGCATCCGGGTTTTTTGTTTTGTTTTTTAAAGTGAGGGAAATGTCCTGGTTTTCACTACCTTTCGTTGGACCATTAAGTTGACCGACACTAGAGCCCTGTGCACACATGTGATGAGGCATGTCACATAATCCCTGAGCGGCTTCAGTGTGGAGCTCTCTGTTCACTCAGAAGGCGCAGACACAGACGGTCAGCCTGCAGCCTGCCGAATGAGAGGCCACGCTTACCCACCACCGCTAAACTGCCCTGGTTTTCACAAACGGAAATATGGTCACCCTGCCGTATATGGTAAATGGTCACATTTTTATACAGCGCTTTTTCACCTTCGAGTCACTCTTTGCTCGTCATGGACTCTGCCCCTTTTACAATAACAAATTACGGACTATCGGTGTCGCTCGATTTCTGTTCTTTTCCCACGTTGGGGGGAACAGACCGGTTGACTGAGTTTCACCTTCCAAGGACATTTGATCGATTTTGTTTCGCTGCAGCAGTTGTACATATGGGGTTATTTCACTTCGCGTGTCGTACTTTATGTATGACACGCGTTCATTCATTTTCAATCATTCCATTATCTTAATTTACTGCCCCTGTCCAACCGGAACCTTACATCTTCTGATCCTCCATTTCAGCCATTCACAAACACACAGTTAGTACATAGTAATAAGCAAACCCTTGTTACATCTACCGTACATTTAGTCAATTACAGGAGGTGTTATTGCTCAAAAAGTCCTTAGAAAAACAGACATTCTGACTGAGCGGGGTCACTTCTCCACAGATCTGACCAGTAACTTGGTCTGGTTTGGTCTCCGTGAAGATAGAAAGATTGAAACATTACAGATAAAGTAATGTCTCCATGGGGGAAAAAAAAACATTTGACAGACTCTCCACTAGAAAAGTTGCACAATGCACCTTTAAAGTCCTTTCAACTTACAACAATCACATCTTTGAGGTTCAGTAGTAGCACCACCTTTGAAGCTGTCATGAATAATCATTTTACTTTTGTTTATTTCTGGTTTTGCGGTGGATTTAAATGTAGAAGTGGGGACGTTATAAAGTGGGCGGTTGTTTTCCCGACAGTGCCTCTACGCTCATATAAATTCTGCATGTGTTGTGCGTGTTGTGCTGATGTCTTCACTGTGGGTCCCTCAGAGAAAAGCAGCCTCACGCCTCATTATGGCCCTAATCACCCACAGCCTGAGCCTCCGTCCTATTGACACAAAGAACTCCACAAACAGGAGACGAGAGCAGCTCAGAGCCGCACACCACAGATAAACACATCAACGCAACCTTCACGTTTTTAAGCGGACTCTGTGGAGAATTTGTTTAAACCCAATACAACCTTCACCAGAATCATTTGGATAATATCAGCCCTGGAGTTGCCGATCTCTACTCAACTAAAGATAAAGAGGAGCTGTTAACTTGAGAACGACTGAAAACTACGGCTTCATGAAGGTGGAATCAAGGTGGAACGGAGCATTATGACCTTTGGAGATTGCTCAAACGGGTGTGAATGAAACAAAACACAACTCCAGGTATTTTTTTTTGATGAGGTAACGACATTAAAACAGTCAATTTTGTGTAATCTATGGCCTTTATAAGCGACCCTTGAAAATATTGGAAGTGTTCACCTGAAAACTTGCATAGTGCAGCTTTATTAAACAGAAAGAATGGCAGTACGAGAGTCCCATGTCCAGATCTTGAGCTGGCTTCTTCATCAGGAAATTTTATAAGTAAACCACCCAAATATACTATAATACAGGGGTGTCCAAACTACGGCCAGCAGACAACTGCGGCCCGCAGGTCAGTTTTTATTGGCCCGCAGCAAATTATGAAAATATAGTTGAATATGGCCCGCACATGGCGCTTGAGCTCAACTCTGTTGCACTTCTCAGTTTCAACACTAGATGGAGCCAGTCACGGAAAAGGTGCTTCTCCTCGCATTGGATACACAGGCCCAAACTTGCCCCCAATCAGGAGTGTGATACACCGTTTGAAAGCTCTGATTGGCTAGAAAACGACCCAAACAAAGGCTGAACCAAAGCGCGGGGGAGTCCTATCGAGCTAAAGCGCATTGTTTTCACACGGGGAGTGTTGGATTACCCACAGAAAGGAGTTTTATGCAGATGGGATTTATTTCAGATGGGAAAAAGGCAAAGGTAAGACTTGATTTATTTGCTTTGGCTTGATTGACAGCTACTTTTTGATGTGTTTCTTGGCTGCTAGCTTGGTGAAGATTTAAGCTACAGACAAAAGGCTGATACCCCCGTGTTCACCACTTGAAGCAGCTTTCAGGGGATATATAACTTATGGGGGAAGGGTGAAGGGTCGTGTTTGCTTTGAGGCAGAAGTTGTAAGATTGTCAAGAAGTTGTATTTTTATATTTGTGGATATAGATGACTTCGATTTGAGATGTGAAGTGCAGTGGTGAAAATGAAGTGGATAAATTGTTAGCCGTGTTTCTGCTGATTCTAATGGTGTATATAACATCGCCCAGCTGGACAGTCTTGGCACACAGTGCTTCTTGGTGGATTATACAGTGCATCCTAACAGCCTCACCTCCGTTCTCTTTTTACCTTGGCGCACACCCTGGATGCCATTCCTTTGCGCTCACCCATCATGGCCGGAGCTCCATCCGTTGTTACTCCACAGAGCTTGTCCCATTTAAGCTCCATCTTTTCAACTGCCTCTGACACAGCTTCAAAATATTTCCACCCGTCGTTGTGCCTTTTAGGCTCATCATATCAAGCAGCTCCTCCGTACAGCAAAACTTATCATCGACTCCCCGCAAAAAAATTAACAGCTGTGCGGTGTCTGTAGCGTCTGTGCTCTCATCGCATGCTATCGAGTAAAAATCAAAAGCACAAGCTTTGTCTCTCAGCTGAAGTTTCAGGTTAGCTGACAAGTCCTCGATTCTCCGCACCACTGTATTTCTGGATAAGCTCACGTTGTTGAAATCCTGCACTTTTTCCGGGCACATTACTTCTGTGACTTTGATGAGGCACTGCTTTATGATAGTGTAGCACTCAGTATGTTGTAAATTTTACAACATACTGAGTGCTACACTATCAGATACAGATGTACAAATTTCCAAAAATGCGCTTGCCAACCAAGGGTGGGGGCTGTGGCGTTTAGTTAAGCAAAAGAAAAACACCACGAGTCACCAGAAATGGCAGCACCAAAGAAACGCAAGATAGCAAGTGAGTGCAGAAGATTTCAAACACGGTGGAAAATGAATATTTCTTCAAAGAGAAATCAACGGAAAGTGTGTCTGTTTGATTTGCAATGAAGATGTTGCCGTGATGAAGGAATATAATGTCCGTCGGCACTATGAGACCAAGCATCAGAGCTACGCATCGTACACAGGTGCCGAACGAGCACAGAAATTCAAGCAAATGGCAGCTAGCCTGCAATCTCAACAACAGTTTTTTTCCCGTGCTAACAAAATACAGGAAAACGCCACAACAGCAAGCTATGAAGTCGCTAAACTTATTGCCCAGCATGGCAAAGCCCTTCTCAGATGGTGATTTCACAAAAGCAGTGCCTCATCAAAGTCACAGAAGTAATGTGCCCGGAAAAAGTGCAGGATTTCAACAACGTGAGCTTATCCAGAAATACAGTGGTGCGGAGAATCGAGGACTTGTCAGCTAACCTGAAACTTCAGCTGAGAGACAAAGCTTGTGCTTTTGATTTTTACTCGATAGCATGCGATGAGAGCACAGACGCCACAGACACCGCACAGCTGTTAATTTTTTTTGCGGGGAGTCGATGATAAATTTTGCTGTACGGAGGAGCTGCTTGATATGATGAGCCTAAAAGGCACAACGACGGGTGGAAATATTTTTGAAGCTGTGTCAGAGGCAGTTGAAAAGATGGAGCTTAAATGGGACAAGCTCTGTGGAGTAACAACGGATGGAGCTCCGGCCATGATGGGTGAGCGCAAAGGAATGGCATCCATGGTGTGCGCCAAGGTAAAAGAGAACGGAGGTGAGGCTGTTAGGATGCACTGTATAATCCACCAAGAAGCACTGTGTGCCAAGACTGTCCAGCTGGGCGATGTGATGAACACTGTTGTAAAAACTGTCAACATAATTCGAGCTAGAGGACTGTACCACAGGGAATTTCAAGCTTTCTTATCTGACGTGGATGCTGAATACGGGGATGTACTCTACCACTCTGATGTGCGCTGGCTCAGCCGCGGCACTGTGCTGAAGCGGTTTTATTCGCTGAGATCAGAAATCGACAAGTTTTTGAAAGAGAAGGGCCGACCTCTTCATGAACTGAGTGACCCTCTGTGGCTGGCAGACCTGGCATTTTTAGTTGATCTCACTCATCATCTGAATACACTGAACAAGAACCTACAAGGCAAAGAACAGCTGGTGTCACACCTGTATGCGCACATGAAAGCCTTCTGTGTAAAGCTCCGCCTCTTTGAGACACAACTACGAAGCTTTTAATGCTGCACACTTCCCTGTGCTGTCTGAAATCAAGTCTGCTTTTCCAAAGGCAGACCTTTCTGCTAAAAAGGAGAAATATGTGTCTGTGATTACATCTCTCGTGACAGAATTCAACCAGCGTTTTCAAGATTTTTCTGTCATTGAAAAACAAATCAAGCTGTTCTCGACCCCCTTCCTGGTGGATGCAGAAGAAGTGGAAGAGAGTCTGCAGTTAGAACTGATTGAAATGCAATGTGATGATTCTCTGAAGAGTCAACATCAGCTTCTCTCCCTCCCTGACTTCTATCAGAGTTTGGATAATGCCAAGTTTCCTCTGATGAGACGCCACGCAAAAAGAATGATGAAGGTCTGTTCGGCTCAACATACATATGTGAACAAACATTTTCTCTGTTAAATCAGAACAAAAGCAGACTGAGATCCAGAATGACTGATAGCCATCTCTGTGAAGTCCTTCGTGTCTCAACCACCAAACTTTCTCCTGACATCCCAGCCATCCTTCAATTCAAAGGACAACATCACTGCTCCCACTGAGAGCAATGTTCTTCACATTATAGGTGAGTTATAAATACACACAGTAATCATGTGTCAATATGTCACCTCTAGTGTGTGGCCCGGCCTTTGCTTATTTTTCTGTATTTGGCCCTCACCAAAAAAACTTTGGACACCCCTGCTATAATACATTAATTTTTCTAATGAATTTTGTGTTTTCACTTCTGTTCGCTCAGAGTTGAAGCTTGAACTCCAAACATTTAGTCAGGATGTTACAAGGAACATAGTTAAAAAAAAAAAAACAAACTATCAAATCAAATGAAAAGTAGTTTTTACCTTTCAGTCCAGTTAAAAAATGTAGTGGAATAGGAAGAACAGACACTTTTCTCTCTTGAGCTTAAATGTAGTTACCAGGCTGGCGCCACCTAGTGCCTCCACTCAATTTCATTTCTCTCCAGTGACCAGTCAGAAAACAGAAAACACTCGACGGTTTGTAAGAATCCCAGAAGTTGTAGTTGGCACAACGGCCAATCAGCGAAGCGTTGTGTTGACCAGAACCAACCTGAGACTGCATACACTATCCTCCTTTGGACTTCCTTTGTCAAATAATAACTTTGCATTTTTTGTTGAACCTTTAATTTACAAGTTCACTTCGCAGAAATAACGATGCTTGTGGACAGACATGTTCACTCTCTGCTCTGTTTGCTGTTGTGTCAGCGATTACTTGGACACCACTGAGCGTTCCAGCGCATTACATACGTCACCACCAAATAGCAGCGATTGGTTAAATAAAAAAAGTACCCGCCTACCGTCAAGCGAACGAATCCTTATGCTGTGAGGTCAGACGGTTTCTACGAAGTGAAACCGGCTCATGAATCAGGCTACAAATGCAGTGCGCTAAATGTAAAAAAATAGGCATTTATTCAACTGTAGGGGTTTAAGTGCTATATATATATATATATATAAAACAGTAAACATGGACCCTTCCCCTAGGCAAGTCACACAACTCTACATAAAGGTGTACTATGGAACTTTTCGGTTGGGGATCCATCTCTTTCTTGCTTCTCTGGTCATTGCTGTGTTCCAAATGTTCCACAGTGTGATATTAAAAAGCTCTACTTTACATTTATTCACTTCCAGTTGGTTTTACAGCTCAAAAACACCTAGAAAAATAGGCATTTTGAATGAACGGGTTCGCCCCTCCACAGATCTGACCTGTAACTCGGTCTGGTTTCGTCTCCAAGATAGATAGAAAGTAGAAAGGTTTAAAGCCATGCTGTGAAACATTCCAGATAAAGTAATAACATCTTCATGGAGAAAAACTTTTGATGGAGCTTCCACCAGAAAAGCTACACAATGCACCTATAAGTACAATACTTTACTACTTGTACTTCATTATCTTGCACCATTGTTTGTTTTAAGGCGTCATTTGCAAAAAAAGACACTATTATTGCTACGACAACTGTTTTGACTCTGTGTAAATCAAACTGAAATGCTTTAAAGCATCAGGAGAATGGGACGGGAGGAGAGCGTCAGATGCCAGGCTCGTTAGGAGGGCTAATTATCGCACCAGAAGCTGTGCATTTCCATAAAGATTGAATGAAATTAGAGTAGATTAAGGCCAAGTGCTCCAGGGATGAGAAAACAGAGCTGTATGGAGCTGATCTGGTTCCTGATGGAGATGGACAGATGAGCGTGGTGTGTTCAGGGACTGTGGGACTGTGGCTGTGTACAGAGTCTACACAGCCACACGTCTGACTTTATTGATTCATGTACTGTTCTGGTTTAGTGGCTTCTTCAAGGGAAAACACAAGTGAAGTTTGTGTTCTTGTTAAAGGTTTCAGGTAGAGAGCCTGTCACCTGCTCGTCTCTATGGAGAATTCATGAAGTCTAATAATGTCTGGAAGATGAACCTAAGATTGTGTTGTTTTCAGTGACCTGGGCTCATTGGTGCATCGCGGCAAAAAAATAGTTTTTCTTCTACATTACTTCCTGAATACTGGCCTTACGCCGCCCAATGTGTGACGTCAGAAATGTGCTGCTTTGACCAATCAAAGCTCTAGCTGCTATAGTGGAGCTAGCATGGGCTCAGAGCGGGGCTAGGCTACATCTTACAAAGCTAACGTTTAGGTGCATTGATGATTTAAAAAAAAGTTAAATGTTTATCTTGTAAAAATACACAAGAAACCTACAAAATCTGACCACTGTGAAAGCTGTAGATGCCCCGTCAGCCGAACACAGCCAGTTTAAATTCACAAAAATGCTATTCTGTTTTTGCCTGGAATGTTCCACAGTATGGCAGAATACCACAGTTACCTTTCATTGTTTTGAAAATGCTGCATTTGTTGAAAACAACGTATTAAAATGTGTAATAAGTTACTCCCATAACATTGAACTGAGGGATGAAGCCAATCGAGGCTAGCAGTTAGCAGCTAGCAGCGGCTAATCTGGAGCCAAATCTGAGCGTGTGTATCATAGCAACCAAAAAGCCAATCAGGAGCCACAAAGCTCAAAATACTCTGTTTGTTCCACCTTGTGATGTCATGAACCAGTAGTTTCCAAGTTCACAGCTCCTTTTACCTTTAGTTCAGTAGAGATCGCAGAGGCACTTAAATTGTTTTCATCCAAATGATTCTAGTAAAGGTGCATGGAGTTTAAAAACAGAGTGGAGCACTTCCTGCATTACCACATGACATGAGTGTTTTCCATTTGAGGAAAAAAACTCAAAACACAGAAACATTTGCAAATGAAACAAAACACAACTCCAGGTCTGTTTGTGATTAGGAAACATTATCACATAGATCAGAAAATAGCATATGGGCCACAAAAGTTTTCAACAAATACCTCTTCAAAAAGATATTCAGTTCTCCGTCCGGTTTCTCTTTGTTTCCTGAACCTCCTTCCTCTTTCCTTTTTATTCTCCGTTGGATTTGTCTCTTTCGTTTAAACTAATCTCCTTTGCTGGGCCGCTGTGCAGTTCCCCTTTAAACGCAGGCAGCGGCGCAGATCCGGCAGTGCGTTCCACACAGCTTTGTAATGCTGTCATCCATCACAGCACGCGCACCATTAGCCCGGATACGTTATTGTCTCTGGCTTTGCTTGAGATCCCCAGAATCTTTCTCCATATGAAAACAAAAGTGTGGAGTGATGGAGAGGAGGCTAACAAAGCAGTGTTTGAAAGCACTCGCAACAGCTGAGATATGAATAATAAACATGAGGGTGTGAACAGACCAGTGTGACCGCTGTAACACTTTGTACATGAGATTCTCGAGGAAGTCACGTATTGCTGAGTTTCAGATGACGTCAGGACATTCAATAGGTCAAAATTATCAATCGATCAGTCAAACTTTGTTCACCGAGTGTTTTTCATACAAAAAAAATTCAACCCAAAGTGTTTTACAGTGATTAAAAAACAATCCCACATTTCCTCCAGCCCCACCTCCCACAAAGCTAAGCTAAACAGGGGGTCTTGAGATTACTATCTGTGACATAACTATCTTTTAACTATCTGGAATCTGGAACACTATACTAACCTTTTCTCAACTTTAAAAGGAGCCGGCCATGAGCATGAATTTACACTTGAACAAATGGGAAAGTTTGTCATCTGCATTTCACCTTAATTTGGAGAATGTGATATGAGCCAGGAGACTGACTCCAAATATGACACATAACATACACACTGCTTTAGAACAGTAAAATACCACTGTATTTTGTTTTTGCTTGACAACAATAAAAAGGGTACAGACTCCATCAGAACAAAATATGTCTGATAAATGAACAAGGTCCTCAGACCTTCCAAAAAGCAAACCGGTTTCCCACCGATGGACCGACCACCCAAAGGAGCACCCGACATATCGGCTTATAGAGTCACTGCATGTGACTAAAGCTTTCACCATTCCTCTGGTTTGATTTTACAACTCGACCACTGGGAATCTGGAAACTATCTAGAATCTGGAACATCTGGAACACTATACTAAGTATCTAGAATCAGGAAACTATACCAACTATCTGGAATCTGGAACATCTGGAACACTACACTAAGTATCTAGAATGAGGAAACTATACCAACTATCTGGAACACTATACTATCTGGAATCAGGAAACTATACTATCTGTGTGGAATCTGGAAATTATACTAACAATCTGGAACACTACACTAAGTATCTGGAGTCTGAAACACTAACTATCTGAACTTGGAACGTATACTAACTATCTGGAATCAGGTGAGTCTTGAGATTACTACCTGTGTCATTACTGTCTTTTTTACTACTAACTATCAGGAATCTGGGACACTAACTATCTGGACCCAGTACACAGAGCACAAAAGAAGAAACCCCTCCACAACATCAGCACATACAACAAAAACACAGTACAGACATCATGACGGAGGAGAGGGGAGAGGAGTCGACCCCAAAAATATACACCGGCCGCCTCTAGATCCTTCAGCCAGGGGGCGCTGGATACAACAGACTCGCCCACCAATTCTGGGTGTGGCAAAAGCTGCAAAGGCGTAGAGGAAGTTTGGGAGGAGGAGAGAGCACCCCTCCTGCTCCAGTCTCTCCCGGACGACGTGAAACCAGCCGATTCATTGCAGATGGGGACAGCTACAGTACAATATTGCTAAAATGCAGATGTCTGTTGTAATAGGCTCTATTCATGCTTATGGAAGATTTTGGAAACTGACACTGGGCATGAGATAAAACCGCGGAATCAGCAGCAGCGTCTTCACAACCTGCCAAAGCCTTTCATGGGGGACGGGACTCTAATCGCTGTCTGGCGCCCGCCGTACGTCCTGAGCCAGAACCAAACGTCCAATCAGATTTGTTTATTTCAGTGACGCGCGTAAAACAAAGGAGCTTATTGGTCAGCATCGTTTAGAAACAAAATCACTTTTCTCTCACCTCACATTAACAGGCTAGTTCGTCATTGATTCTGCAGAAATCCACGTTTTTAATTTAGTATTATGATTTTTTTTTTAGATATTTAACAAAAACAAACAGAAAACAAAATCTCTCTCACCTCTCTACCCAGCAACTCAAATTTCTACGATGTTTTCCAGTCCCGTGTAATCTATTTTCCTTTCTTTTTGTTTCGATACAGACAGACGCTTGTCCCGGATCGTACCATCCACCTGTCACTCACGCTCATCCGAAAACGTGGAGATTCGGCGTCTCCCAGACTCTCATCTCCATAAAATACTGGAGAAGTGTGTACTCGGGAGCTCAGGCAGGAGCAGCTCCACTTTAAATGGTGCAGGAAGTGTCACATTAGTTTAATCTATGAGGTGTTTGTGGATTCTGCTGCTGCTGTGAACAGGTTAATTGGTCTGTTACCGTGGCACATTTCCGCGGTAGTTAGCAACAGCTGGCTAACTGCTCACAACATCGTCTGTTTGGTCCCGTTCGGAGCGAGGGAGTTACTGTTGTGTTAGCAAGGCAAGGAGCATCATAAAGCATCATTATCCCGACCGTAAAAAGGGCCGACCTCTTTGAGACAGCTGTAAACCGAAGGAAGAGGGTATGAATAATAAAACAGAGCAATTATGCAAAACCAGAGTAAACAAAATATCTGTTTTTATCATGCGTGTTTATGAGGTGATTTGACAAGTGTAGCCTGAAAGTAACTGCTCTGGTCCAGTACATGAATTAAAAAAAGGCTTAGTGAAGTGTCGGGACCAAAATAAGGCTGTTACGGTTTTGCATTTCAGCAGTCGATGTATGGACTCTATTCTTGCGTCACAAAACCGGAAGACGTTTGGAAACAATATGGATGACGACTTCCTTTGGGCTCTGCTGGGGAAAGTAAATAGAGAGTAAAATATGGGAAAACTGAGAAAATGGCCCAGTTTTCTTCATCTAGATGCCTATTAATTTGTGCATTATAAACCGTCTAACTTAATAATACGATTAGAGTCAAGTCTTCCATGGAAAGCGTTGGCAGGTTGTGAAGACGCTGCTGCTGAATCCACGGTTTTATCACCCACTGTCGGGAATTACACCGGAATACGTGCTTCCAACGCTTTCCAGTGAGCGTGAATGGAGCCTATTGCGAAAGGCAAATCAGCAGTGCTGGGAAAGTTCATTTTTGTCATGAACTAGTTCAAAGTTCAGTTCACAAATTTCAAAATGAACTCGTTTGTTCATGGTTCATAATTGTTTGTAGTTAATAGTTCGTTCATAGTTCATAATATTTTATAATTACTAGTTTGCTCATAGTTCATAATTATTTATAGTTAATAGTTCATTCATAGTTCATAATATTTTATAATTACTAGTTTGCTCATAGTTCTTAATAGTTTATAGTTAATAGTTCGTTCATAGTTCATAGTTATTTATAGTTAATAGTTCGTTCACAGTTCTTAATAGTTTATAGTTAATAGTTCGTTCATAGTTCTTAATAGTTTATAGTTAATAGTTCGTTCATAGTTCTTAATTATTTAAAGTTTATAGTTTGTTCATAGTTCATAATTATTTATAGTTAATAGTTCGTTCATAGTTCTTAATTATTTATAGTTAATAGTTCGTTCATAGTTCTTAATTATTTAAAGTTTATAGTTTGTTCATAGTTCATAATAGTTTATAGTTTATAGTTAATAGTTCATGCATAGTTCATAGTTATTTATAGTTAATAGTTCATGCATAGTTCATAATTATTTATAGTTAATAGTTCATTCATAGTTCTTAATAGTTTATAGTTTGTTCATAGTTCATAATTATTTATAGTTAATAGTTCGTTCACAGTTCCAAAAATTATTCCTTCTTTTTTGTCAGTACGTTGCTGTGAGCGATTATTAATCAATATCATTGCCAAAGCCCCTATAGAACCACAGGCAACAATTATTTTATCAGTTTTAACAATGAAACTATGTGTTATGTTTCATCTTCAGATACAATTTTTAAATCCTTTTCCAACCGGGGTTCACATGAGCATTTAGGGAACAGCATTTCCCCAGAGCTGCTCCGTTTAGACCACAAGAATCGCAGCTTTTAAACCTACAGCACAGACCACACAGGCTACGGTGCAGACGGATGATTAGTTTATCAGTCCGTGCGGCGCTAAATGAACATCAGTGAGCGGGATACGTCTTAATGACCCGTGTGTAAATGACGAGAAGAAATGGCTCAAACTTCAGAAGCCGGACATCCACTCATACCTGATCGATACAAAAAGCCCCCGAGAAGAGCCTGAAATCTGCTGAAGTCCTACGAGACACTGAGGCCATGTCCACACGTAGCCGGGTATTTTTAAAACCGAACATTTCCCCCCCTCCGTTTATAAAAATTCTTTTATCCACACCACCTCGTCTTGGAAAAAATACCTTCCACACATAACCGAACATCTGCGTTTTCAACCACATTCATACACATTCCAAACCTGTAGATGGCGTTATTTCCATTGAGCCCTCACTTCACCGTCACTTCCGCCTAAAATTAAACAACAGAAAACTTGGCGCCTAGCTCCTTTGTCTGTACAGACTCGGTTTAAGATTTGCTCCTAAAAAATTTATTGCTCCCACTGATCTTAATAAACGACTCCGGTCCTTAGTCTGCTTTGGCTTTGGCTTTGGCTTTTGCAGTCGCCTAAACAAATGTCGCACGTTTGACGTCAGGGCAGATTCATATTTTTTGGCGCAGACAGTGACGTTTTAAAACGCAAAACCCCAGTTATCTCTGTCCACACAAACAGGCATAAACGGAGTTTTCAAAAATCTTCACTTTGGCCGGAGTTTTCGCTGAATACTCGTTTTTGATGCGTGTTCGTGTGGATGACAGGTCAAAACGCAGAAAAACATCTTCGGTTTGTCAGATACCCGACTACGTGTGGACAAGGCCTGACATGAGACCAGGACAGGCAGACGTGTGCAGTGGAGCGTGAAGCGCTTTGTCTCGTTTCGATGACACGTGTGGCGATGCGACGCTTGTGGCTCGTGTTGTTTCCAGATCGACTGTTTTTTCCCGCTAAATATTAAGGGCTCTTTACGGTGTGTTTAGCCAGGTTTCCGCCTGGAACACTAAAGAAACCTGGCACCCTATTAAATGAAGTTAAATGGAAGCGGACGACGTTCACCGACACCAAATTAAATGCATTCACAGTTCGTTCATCAGGCAGTAATGCAGAGCGTTCAGTTCACGTACAGGCACAACTCTGCAAATCAGATGTTTGACTATAAGGGCGCGTGAAACAGGTATGAATGTGATTTAAAATAATTTTTTGGAGAAATAGGAATTGATCCAGAATCATCACGATCACGATCCGTTTACTTTTTTTTTTTTTTTTCAACTAATGACTATTCATAATTATTGACCCCATGACCAAACACTTTCAGTTTCATTCACATTGTCTAATACTTTCCTCTGTGGGAAGCCTCATTTTCATTTTTTTCAACCACTTTTCAGTCACTTTATTTAAGAGCAAAGAGCAGTAAGTAGAATAATTATAGAAAAGCTCAAACAAAAGTCGTCAGAGGTGGGTCGTCAAATCAGCTGCTGTTGTGAGTCATTTTGGTTTTCAAACGTTCCTATTTCTACACGATCCTGGTGTTTTTATTTTTGCTATTTTCTACTTAAATCATTTTTTATCCCGCGTCAAATTCGCCCCATAACCGCGAACCTCGGCGAGCTTCGTTTGACCGTAGCCGAGCGCCGTGGGGCCGTCGCGCTCACTTAGTCCACTTCTTTATACAGTCTAAGGTCTAACGTCACTTTTCCTTCTTTCCTCAGATCTGAAGAAGTCATTTGAACAGGAGCCTCTGGGGAAGGAAGTGGCTTTAGAGCAGGAAGTCTTGCTCCAGTGTCGACCTCCTGAAGGCATCCCAGCCGCAGAGGTACGTGCCCCGCCCCGCCTCAAATACTCTGTAATGATCCACACATCAGGGCTGAAACTATTGGGAAAATATCTGTGATTTTTCTAACATTTCGATTACTGTACATTTACGATTTTTATGTTTTGAAGTGTATGTGACAGGTTTTTGCGTTTTTGTAATTATAACTTGGCTTGGTTTAGTACCTGTGGTAAATATTGGCAGTTTTACATCAGGTAAGTGGCAGTTTGTGGAGAAAAAAGTTATCAAGAACAGTACTAAAATAAAGGAAGTAGTGCTGAGTCGAAAAAGGAAAATCTCCTGTATGTTTGGTTCCTGTTTTGATCCTAGTTTAGTGCTGATATAGACTTGGTTTGGGCCAGTTTGGTCCTGGTTTAGTTCTGGTTTAATCCTGGTTTAGTCCTGATATAGACTTGGTTCGGTCCAGTTTCATGCTGGTTTATGTCTGGTTTAGTCCTGGGTTAGTCCTGATGTAGACTTGGTTTGGTCCAGTTCAGTCTGGGTTTAATCCTGTTTTAGTTCTGGTTTAGGTCCAGGATTAATCCTGGTCTAGTCTTGGTTTAGCTCTGTTTTAGTTCTGTTTCAGTCCAGGTTTAATTCTGGTCTAGTCCTGTTTTAGCTCTGGTTTAGTTCTAGTTCAGATCCAGGTTTGGTTCTGGTCTAGACCTGGACTAGTCTTGGTCTAGTCCAGGTTTAGTTCTGGTTTGGGTTCAGGTTTAGTTCTGGTCTAGTTCTGGTTTAGTCCCATTTTAGCCCTGGTTTAGTTCCAGTTTTGATCCATGTTTAGTTCTGGTTTAGTCCTGTTTTAGTCCTGGTCTAGTCCTGGTTTAGTCCTACTCTAGTCCTGGTTCAGTCCTGGTCTAGTCCTGATTTAACCCTGGTTTAGTTCCAGTTTTGATCCATGTTTAGTTCTGGTTTAGTTGTGTTGTGCCCCTAGTTTAGTACTGGTTTCGGTCCTGGTTTAGTCCTGTTTTAGCCCTGGAATAGTTCTAGTTTCGATCCAGGTTTTGTTCTGGTGTAGTCATGTTTTACCCCTGGTTTAGTTCTGGTTTTAGTCCCGGTTTACTCCTGGTTTTGTCCTGTTTTAGCCTTGGCATAGTTCTAGTTTCAATCCAAGTTTAGTTCTGTTTTAGTCCTGTTTTAGCCCTGGTTTAGTTCTGGTTTTGGTCCAGGTTTACTCCTGTTTTAGCCCTGGTTTAGTTCTGGTTTTGGTCCAGGTTTACTCCTGTTTTAGTCATGTTTTAGCCTTGGCATAGTTCTAGTTTCAATCCAAGTTTAGTTCTGGTTTAGTCCTGTTTTAGTCCTGGTTTAGTTGTGCTTTAGTTCAGGTTTTGGTCCCAGTTTTAGTCCCAGTGTTGATGTGGTGTTTGAACTCAGCATCTTTCTGCTGTTTTATCTGTTTTGCATGTGCAGAGCTGCGATGTTTCCCTTAACGGCCCCATAATGGTATTTGAATGCGAGGAGCTTATGCAACCGCTCCTATGGCTTTTGTCATTTGTGCTTTTTAAAAACATTTTATTTTATCGCCATTCGAACACAAGAGGCTTCCACGGTTAACGTTATAATGGAGAGAAGTGCCGTGCGTTTGAAAAGAAGCTTGTGTTCTCAGGACTTATCAGATTTTCTCCAAACTGTTCCAAAAAAGACAATTTCACCTCAAACTCCCCCCGTCTTTGTGCGACTGTATACACACAGATTGTGTTACTGAGAGTTTAAGCTGAAGAACTGCAACTTTCTATAGACATTTGGCTCTGAGTTTATTCCAAATATGGGGAAACATATCTTGTATCTATTGATTTATCCAAGAAAACCTGTTTTGTTTTGTTGTGTTCAGTACAAAAATCAGTAAGAGGCGGATATTTTAAGGGCAGATATTATTACAAGGGATATAACAATAACTGAATTATTGTGATATTGTATCTATCAAAACCCTGCTTTAGTTTTGGTTTGGGTCCAGGTTTAGTTTCTGGTTTAGTCGTGTTTTAGTCCTGTTTTAGCCTTGGTACAATTCCAGTTTCGATCCAGGTTTAGTTCTGGTTTAGTCCTGGTCTAGTCCAGGTTTAGTCCTGGTCTAGTCCTGGTCTAGTCCAGGTTTAGTCCTGTTTTAGTCCTGTTTTACTTCCAGTTTCGATCCAGGTTTAGTTCTGGTTTAGTCATGCTTTAGTCCTGGTCTAGTCCAGGTTTTAGCCCAGGTTTAGTCCTGTTTTAGTCCTGTTTTAGACTTGGTACAATTCCAGTTTCGATCCAGGTTTAGTTCTGGTTTAGTCATGCTTTAGCCCTGGTTTAGTCCTGGTCTAGTCCTGGTCTAGCCTTTCGTGTAGTTCTAGATTCGATCCAGGTTTAGTTCTGGTTTAGTCATGTTTTAGCCCTGGTTTAGTTCTGGTTTAGTCATGCTTTAGTCCTGGTCTAGTCCAGGTTTAGTCCTGTTTTAGTCCTGTTTTACTTCCAGTTTTGATCCAGGTTTAGTTCTAGTTTAGTCATGCTTTAGTCCTGGTCTAGTCCAGGTTTAGCCCAGGTTTAGTCCTGCTTTAGTCCTGTTTTAGCCTTCGTATAGTTCTAGTTTCGATCCAGGTTTTGTTCTGGTGTAGTTGTGTTTTAGCCCTGGTTTAGTTCCGGTTTCTCAGACCGTGACGATATTGTATTGTGAGACCTGAATATCATTGCACCTCTAGTTATTACACAAAATCGGCTCTTGTGAGCTTTAAGACATGTTATAATGCAGTTTCCTCATCAAAAACAGACCTGGAGTTGTGCTTTTAACTCTTTATTATTAGTCCGTTTACATCTCCACAGCTCAAAGTGCTCTGTTCCACCTTGTGATGTCACGAAGAGGTAGTGTTCAAGTAGCTCCTATTCCCTTTAGTTGAGCAGAGATTGGGAATTCCAGGCCTGAAATTCACCAAATGATTCTAGTGAAGGCGTAAACACAGTGGAGCACTTCCTGTATTACTTACTTGGTTAATCTCTCAAACTGAAAATCATCCGTTCCACCTTGTGATGTCATACATTATAATTTAGGAAGTGCTCCTCTGTGTTTTTAAACCCCACACACGTTGGCATTTGGAAAATTTCGGCCCTGGAATTGAAAATCTCTTCTGAACTAAAAATAAAAAGGAGCTGTTAACTTGAAAACTACCACTTCATGACATCACAAAGTGGAACAGAGCATTTTGAGCTTTGGAGATGTAGACAGACAAATAATAAAGGGTTAAAAGCACAACTCCAGGTATGTTTTTGATGAGGAAACATTAAACGTGGCTTAAAGCTCACAAAAGCCGATTTTGTGTAATAATACCTGCCCTTAAAATATCGATTACCAATTTTCTTACTGAACACAACAAAACAAAACAAGTTTTCCTGGACAAATCAATAGAAACAAGATATGTTTCCTCATATTTGAAGTAAACTCAAAGCATTTTAAGCTTTGGAGATGTAGACAAACTCATTATGCAGGGTTACTCATGCATACATGAAACAAAACACAACTCCGGGTCTGTTTTTGAAGAGGTAACAACATTATAACAGGGCTTAACAGCTCACAAGGGTCCATTTTGAGTAACATATGACCTTTAAACCACCACGTGACCATCAAACATCTTACAGTTTTCAGATAATACTTTTTCAACCCACTCTCACCATCCACTTCTTCTCAAAACCTTTGGCGAAACCCATTCTCAAGTCCCCCTCCTCCATCTCTGAACGATTACGACTCTATTGTCTCGTACTACATCTCCAGCTCTGCCCGCGGAACATTGTTTGCGTACCACCATTTTATTCCTCATCAAAGCTGGCGCGCCGTAAACAGCCTCTGTGGGACCGTAGCGCACATGTCACTCTCACTCCCCCGAGGCTTTAACCGCCTCCAAAGATCGCATTTACAATTCAGATCGACGGACTTTCTCTCCGCTCCTTTCCGCACGCGCTCCCTCCTCGCCGGATAAATACACGTAATTTCATTTAGCGGCTCACCGGGGAAGCGTGCTAGCCGGGGTTGCCAGATAAGGAGTCAATGAATCAGGTTCCTCGGGGTTTGATAGTGGTTTTCAATTGCGTCTAAGTACAGCTGGTCTCAGGAGAGGAGGAGGAGAGGGAGAGAATGAGGCCACTTGAGCTTTTTTTTTATCCTGTTCTTATTACCAAAGAAAGATGAAGTAAGTCAGGTGTTTTATGCAGCGGCTCGGCTACCCTGCTAAGTGAAATGTGACTGGTAGAGGAGTCAGACTGCCTTAAAATACTAACATAATCGTACTCGTTTGTACCATTTCTGCCAGGAGGGTCAAATAAAATACGTAGATTATCGGATGAGTGGTGAATAATGAGCAGTGGTGGTGGTAAATTTCTAGTTGCGACAGATGAACACACGACTTTCAGACGGGTGTTGTGTGGGTGAAGTGTCTTGCCTCAGAGTGGGAATTGATCCTCTGACCTTGAGATTGGGGGGCCACTGCTATAACCACTGAGCCACTGTCTCTCAGGTTTTTGGTGTCTGTTCCTGGTCTCTGGTTTCCAGTTTCTGGTCCCTGTTCCCTGGTCCTTGATCTCTGGTCTCTGGTTCCTCGTCTCATCACTGGTCCCTGGTCTTGGTTTCTGGTCCCTGGTCTCTGATCCCTCGTCTCTGGTCTGATCCCTAGTCTCTTGTCGCTGGTCCCTGGTCCTTGATCTCTGGTCCTTGGTCCCTGGTCTCTGGTCCCTGTTCCCTAGTCCTTGGTCTCTAGTCTCTGGTCCCTGTTCCCTGGTCCTTGATCTCTGGTCTCTGGTTCCTGGTCTCATCACTGGTCCCTGGTCATGGTTTCTGGTCCCTGGTCTCTGATCCCTCGTCTCTGGTCTGATCCCTAGTCTCTTGTCGCTGGTCCCTCGTCCTCGATCTCTGGTCTCTAGTCCCTGTTCCCTAGTCCTTGGTCTCTAGTCTCTGGTTCCTGGTCTCTTGTCCCTGTTCTCTGGTCCTTGGTCTCTGGTTCCTGGTCTCGGATCTCTGGTCCCTGGCCTTAGTCTCTGGTCTCTGATCTCTGGTCAATGGTCCCTTTTCACTGGTCCAGTCCCTAGTCCCTAGTCTCTTGTCTCTGGTCCCTGTGCCCTGGTCCTTGGTCTCTGGTTCCTGATCTCTGGTCTTTTGTCCCTGGTCCCTTGTCTCTGGTTCCTGTTCCCTTGTCTCTAGTTCCTGGTCCCTAGTCTCTCGTCTGTGGTCCCTGTTACCTGGTTCTTGGTCTCTGGTCTCTAGTCCCTGGTTCCTGGTCTCTGATCCTTGGCCTCTGGTCCATTGTCTCTGGTCTTTTGTCCCTGGTCCCTTGTCTCTGGTTCCTGTTCCCTGGTTCCTGATCTCTTTTCGCTGGTTTCTGGTTCCTGGTCCTAGCTCCCTGGTCCCTGGTCCGGTCCCTATTCATCTTGCGAGCGTCAGGACAGAATCGGATTTGGAGGATTAAACTGCAGACCTGGGCTGACCTGTTATCTGCTCCACTTCACATTTCACTTTGTTTCTTATCGGACTCTTTTTCTTGACTCAGGTTTGCTCCACTCTCTGCTCCTCCCCTGTCCAAAGTCTAACGGCTTTATCACCCAATACAGTCCCGACAAACTTACCTCGAGTGCTTCTTATTTAATTACGTACATATTTCCCTTCAGTGGTGCAACGGCCTGAAGAATCACACAAGTTTGATTCAACGAGAAAGTCATGTCCACTCATTTATACTGTGTCTGTTAACCACTATATGACTATTTGATTATTTTTTACTTTTTATTTAACCAGGAAAGTCCCATTGAGATTAACAGCAACAGTACAATTCAGAATATTACAGGACACATTTCAAGCAACAATTTCATAAGATGTTTTAAAACATTTCCAAACCTTTGAGCAATAGTTTAATGCTTGTTTAGTGCAATGATTTTAACTACACGTACACTTTAAACCCGAATAAGTTACCAGAACTCACAAAAATTGAGGCAACCGATTGTCTGAATTATTTTAAGATGATGAACTTAAAAGTCACAATCTCCCAGAACTTTAAAGGTTGGATTTGCTGCTCGTACCTTTTGAAAACAGCTGGATTAAAGTTGTGTTTTGTTCCATTCATATTCTAAGGTTAAAAGTTGTGTTTGAGTCACTCCACAAAGTCATGATGTTATATTTCTACCTCTATAGACATATTTTATTGTATTTCATTTTATATTATATTTTATGTTTTATTTCATTTTTAAATTAAATTAATTAATTTATGTATTTTCTATGTGTCTCTGCATTTACACAACACTGTAACAGGTGGAAAACCCAAAACATTTTGTCAGATGTCCGTATTGTTTAGGCGGTGACGGCTTTTTGGGGGTTGAAAACACAAAAATCTGAAAACACCTCCAGAGTGGAAACCTTGAAAACACTCCACCCTGTTTTTGCCGTGTAGATGGTTTAAAACGGAAAACTTCTCCATTTGGTTTTGAACTGAGGCGCTGGAGAAGAGGAAGTCGAGAAGCAGGAGGGTTATACTCAGGCATTTAGTCTTGGTGGTGCTGCCCCCTACGCTCTGGGAGTGCAGATTACATCAGCAAACTGCAAGTTTTGTGTAACCCGCATTTACGACGGAGACTTTTATTTTGGCGGGTCCACTTCCTGTGCCGCTGCCCGAACTTTCCCTTTCCTTTAAGTTTCCGTACTTGACTTCCCCTCCCTCCGCTGTGGCTGTGGCCTGGTCTGTTCGAGCCAAACAAAGTGATTAAACTTTAGAAATGTGCGCCGTTCACCCCATCTCCGTGTGCAGCAGAATTCCCCACCCAAAATGCTCATGTAAACGGGGAAGAGTGACAACAAAAACGCACTTTTGCATTTTCGCTTCAGCCTAAACCTGACCTAAGATGTAAAAACTGGTTTATTGGAGTATCCCATGTGACGTCATATGTTAATGTGTCAGTGCCATAAAGTCATATCAATATTATTGTTTATTGCAATATTTAGAAAAGCTGAATTTCTACATGGATACATTTATTTTTATTTATTTATTTATTGAATTAGGACAATGCATATTAATCAACATATCAGCAGGCGAGCATCAATGTGAATACGCCAGGATTAGCACAATAGCTAAATTGCATCCGCTGTCCTAAGGCAGGCTCCATAAAACAGTAACATACAGATACAAACATAATATCAAGTGTCGACAAACAATGAACCACAATAAACACATTAAAGTCAACTCGGGATCAGAAAAAGTGTAGATTAAACATGAGGACATGACTGGCTCGTTTTTAACCAATGTTTTAGGGGTTTCTTGAATGTTACATCATTATTACAGTTTCTGATATCAGCTGGCAGTGCATTCCATGACTTTGTACCTCTAACAGACGCCACCATTTGGCTGAATTTAGTCCTGCGGCGTTGTATATTGCAGTCACCCCGGGTTAATGCTCTGGTACTGACTCTTTTGTTAGTTCTCTTGTGTATAAAAACCTGCAGTGGTGGAGGTGCGAGGCCGTTCAAAACCTTAAAAACAAGACAGACGTCCAAAAGTATCAGATAATTATCCAAATCTAAGATGTTGTGCTTCCTTAAGATGTTACAGTAGTGAAAATGGAAACACTTCCTGTCTAAAATTTTCAATGTTTTTTTTTTAAAGAGAGACTTCACAGGTTTTACATATTTCACACTTGCACACAAACAACGTATAAACAGGGATTCCTTCTAGAGAAAAAGTAAACTTGTGTGAGTGAGCCTGGGGGCGGGTTTCTCCAGTGCACTTTCACATGACTGACAGCTCAGCTTGTCTGGATCGGTTTAATTTTAGCGTTTGTGGTTCGGGTGGGCAACAGTTGTAAAGTTGTCAGGCTGTGGGGGTCAGGGGGGTGCGGGTCACATGATACCGCTGTCATGATGCCCAGCGGGGGGGGCAGGGGGGGAGGGCTGGATCCACATACCACCGCCAAGGCAAACGCACAAGCTCCAGGTATTCAGACGACATGTGTGGTTATTTCAGTTTGAAACCAGGCTGAGTACAGTAATTTGACCACCAGAGTAAATAAATACATTATAAAATACAACCATGTTTAAAGAGGCATTTTAATGGGGTATTAACATATTTATATATATTTTGAGTCTATAGTTGCTTCCCCTTCACATCCCATTAATAAAACTTCTGCACTTCGCATCAGGTTTGTGAAGCTGTAGCGTCTGGTTTTGTATTTACTTTTGTATATTTATGGAGAATTGTGGTGTGTGGGTTTGAACAGGGCCTGGGACAGATCTCTAAATTACTGAAACATGCATGGACCTTTTCAGACACATTCAGGCACGTTTTTGATCAGGGAACAGTTATAACATGGTAGAAACTTAAAACGATTTTGAATAATACTAATGATGGGATGTAACAATAACTAAAATCTGGTGATATCGTATCGTCAAAGGTCTCACAATAATATCGTGGAGCATCACAATGTATCGAATCACAAGTCTCTTTGCTTAAATGAACAGTTCTGATGCAGAAATAGCTAAAAAAAAACAAAGGGAACTACATAGACCATGATCCTTTGCTCCGTTTCAGTGAAGAAATAACTGTTCTAAGCACTTTTACATCTTCATTCTTTGAATTAAGTCTTGTGAAGGGATTTTAGAGGAAAAAGTAGCAGATTCACAGTTTTATTGTGTGTTTTAAGAGAAATATTGCAATAAATATCATACCATGAGATGTTTATGGTGAAAATACCTTACAGAGAGATTTGGATTTCGTTCCATCCCTAATGACAATAAATGTTGCACCAAATGACTGGTCAAAGATTTTATAATGTCGATCTTGTTATTATCTTGAATATCGTAATATCATGAGCTTTCCCACGATATTACAACAAATATCGTACCGTGAGGTTCATATCGTGACGATACATAAACATTTTCAAATATATTTTCTATTAATGCCAATTTATTCTTATGCACAAAGACATTGGACATGATCAAGTTAATGTTGAATGTTTGGTTCTCATGACGATTCTCCAGTCAGAAAGCAGAATGAGCCTCACATGAGTCTCTCATTTGTGTTGCCAGTTTCACTGGTGAAATCCGGTTTGTTTAAACCTAAAAAGTCTCTCTGATCTGAATGGTCACTACATAAACCTTTCAGACAAACAATCCCATTTTCGCTGTGATGTAAACGTACGATGATTCTAAGTTGTGTTCGGTTTATGATTTGTGCCTGTTCACGTGCGCTCCTCAGACACTCCTGATCTCCGAGTCTTCAAACTGTCTCCAAACTGTTCAAAGCTGTGGAAAATCTGAGGATCCAGAGGTGAAGGAAGGTTCAAGAGTTCAGCTTCAGTGACGGAGACGAGCGCAGAGTTCAAACCATCTCCATGAAAAATACAGGCGCCGTGTCAGCCACAGTCATTACGCCGGCACAAAGAGGAGCGACAAAAGGCGCACATTTCTTATTACATCTGCATAATAGACCAAGAGCACAGGTTCCTGGTGCAATTCCAGCTCCCGCAGATGAATAGATGATACGCACTGACATCGTTTTATCTGAAAAAGTGACACTGAGGCAGAACTGTTTGCAGCTTAACAGACGATACGTGTTTCTTTGGCCTCGTCTTTGTCCGCGGAGCTGTTTTTCTTTTTAGCTCAAATTATTTTTACGTGGCAAAATAGAAAGTGAAAGGAGTTTCTCGTTGTCGCTGTGACTGTGCAACTGGCCCCTCATTTGGATAATTTCTGTCATAGAATTGCCAATAGCTTTGAAGATGTAGACGGACTAACTGCATCTTCAAAGCTATTGACAATCACACTTAATCATGTGTGAATGAGTCAAAACACAGCTCCAGGTATGTTTTGGTAGGTAAAAACATGGCTTAAAGCTGCACTGTGTAACTTTTTTCATCAAATGTTTTTCTCCATGGAGAAAAGTGTGACATTAAACCTTTCTATCTTCATGGAGACCAGACCAGAGCAAGTTATAGGTCTGATCTGTGGAGAGGTGACCCCACGCACAACCTCTACAGCCATCTGTAATTGAATAAATGTGAAGTAGAGCTGTTTAATGTCACACTGCGGAACATTCCAGTCAGAGCAATGACGTATCCGTAGAAACAAGCAGGTGACAGACCCCCAATAAAAAAATATATACATATACAGTGCACCTTAAAGCTCACACAAACGTCAATTTTGCATAATGTGGAACCTTTAACAATGCAAAATAAAAGAAAATAGGAGTGGGACTTGATTAAAAATGTAAAATTCCTCAAATAAATTACAGGCTTTGTCACTAATTAATCTCAATTAATCACATAACAATATTTGCCCCAAAAGCAACATGAATTTCAGTGGACTAATTTTCTTCCTGAAGCCCATAAATTGTTGGCGTTTGGGCTGCTGACGTCTCCTGTTTGTACTCGGACCAGAGCTGCTCCCACCAGCAGCTCCAGCCATTTCTGTGCTGCTGTCACATGTTTGGCATTTAAATGGTATCGCAGGGTTGAGGTGCTACTGTGAAATGCAAACTCTTCTCTGCAGTTTGCAATAGACCCTTTTTCACAATGGCAGGAAGTGGACGCGATGTTGTGTGGCGCAACTTCCGGTTTAATCCTCTTCTATGGCCGGAAGTGCTGCGATGTGGCGTAAACGTCACTTCAGGTCACTGCTTTTCTCTGGCAAAATCCCTGTGGAAAAGTGTCGCATATTTTCTACCAGCTTCATAAATCTGCCCCAACACCAAATCTTCATCCAACAAGGTCGACAAAGAACAGATTCTGTCCATGAAGAATTTATCCACAACGATCAAGGGAAGAAAGACGAAAACTTAAAGGAAACAACGACTGAGCAAAACTAACGTTATGGACATGAATAAAACATAAGTAACTTGTTTACTCAGACTGATTCTACAATTAAAATTAAAAATTAATTTCATGACGTCGATATTAGCACAGACATGAGAGATTTGTGCAGTTTAAATGCAAAACATGTGATCTGTGAACATCTGTAGGAAACAAGTTACTTTTTAATGAATTACTTATTACTTATGTTTTATTCATGACCATAACATCAGTTCTGCTCGGTCGTTTCACTGATGCTCGTCGTTGTTTTTCACCTTTAAGTTTTCGTCTTTCTTCCCTCGATCGTTGCGGATAAATTCTTCATGGACAGAATCTGTTCTTTGTCGACCTTGTTGGATGAAGATTTGGTGTTGGGGCAGATTTATGAAGCAGATGAAAAAGACACGACATTTTTCCACAGGGATTTTGCCGTAGAAAAGCAGTGACCGGAAGTGACTTTTACGCTACATCACGGCACTTCCGGCCATAGTGAAAAAGGTTTATAAACAACGCCTTTGTCAGTTCAAGTATCTTGGGGTCTTGTTCACGAGTGAGGGGAGGATGGAGCGTGAGATTGACAGGCGGATCGGTGCGGCGTCAGCAGTGATGCAGTCGCTGTATCGGACCGTTGTGGTGAAGAAGGAGCTGAGCCGAAAGGCGAAGCTCTCGATTTACCGGTCAATGACTGGGTAATGACCGAAAGGACAAGATCGCGGATACAAGCGGCCGAAATGAGTTTCCTCCGCAGAGTGGCCGGGCGCTCCCTTAGAGATAAGGTGAGGAGCTCGGTCACACGGGAGGAGCTCAGAGTAGAGTCGCTGCTCCTCCACGTCGAGAGGAGCCAGCTGAGGTGGCTCGGGCATCTGGTCCGGATGCCTCCTGGACGCCTCCCTCGGGAGGTGTTCCGGGCATGTCCCACCGGTAGGAGGCCCTGGGGAAGACCCAGGACACGCTGGAGGGACTATGTCTCTCGGCTGGCCTGGGAACGCCTCGGGGTCCGCCTGGAGGAGCTGGAGGAAGTGGCTGGGGAGAAGGAAGCTTGGGAGCCCCTGCTTAGACTGCTGCCCCCCGCGACCCGGCCCCGTATAAGCGGAAGAAGATGGATGGATGGCCTTTGTCAGTACTTCCCTCGGGTCGTTTTTTTGAATAGAAATTTACCGTCCAGCCGACCCAGAGCGCTTTTTACCACGACTTGGTGCACTAATAAACTGTGATAAAACGCGTTAATGCATTATTTTCTTTGTAATTAATTAATCGTAATGAACGTTAACGGCGAAGTCCTCTAAAAAGTCCTCTGAATGTTGCGTCGAACAGACAGTAAATCAGTTAAACTCCGCTTTGACCCTTTGGACGTGAGCGAGGGGACGGACCGCGACCCGTCTCCAGCGCCACAGCCGTGTACAGTGAGTCGTCTCTGTCCCAGTGCAGTGCGGCGAAGTGTTTGAACTCGATAGCGGCGCTCGGGGGCCCTCAGGAGCCATTGACGACCTGTCCTTCCTCCACGCCAATTCTCATTCTCTCCATCGACACTCGCTCGATACTGAGGCAGACTCCTCTTCTTCGTCAGACTCCGGACAAACGAGGCCGGAGTCGGGTTTAGAGACGCTCAGAGGACGGACGCAATAAGAGGAATCTATACGGCTCGTGACCTTTTTAATTTAAAGGTCCTGTATTGTGCTAAATTTAGTTAGTTAGTTTGGTTAGTTTATTTATTTCTTCAATCATTCAGTCAAAACTTAGACATTACATATTACAGGACATTTAGAATTTCAATGACCAAAGGAGGTTAGGCGGAAGTAACACTTATAGAAGCCAAACCCTGGCAATTTTTAACAAAAGAAATAGTAATTTTAAAAAAAGAGAGAGAAAAACACAAAAAAACAGCACAAAAGACAAAACACAAAGCAATATTCTGCTCACTGGGAGCAGCTCTTCAGTGGATTACAACAAATTCTCAGTTTACAGGTCCCTTATCAATATACTTTACATGAAGGTTTTTAAACATTTGATTATTTATTTATTTATTATTTTATTTTTTCATTTTATTGTATTTTTTTTCCATTTTAGGTGTTGCCGCAAAAATATATTTTTTCAACAATGACTCAAACATTAAAAACAACCAAAAATTTGGACTAATTTAGATTGATTTAGATAAATTGACTCTTGTGAGCTTTGAGTGATGTTGTAATGTCCACAAAAACATACCTGGAGTTGTGTTTTGTTTCGATCACAATCACAAAATGGTTTAACCCTCAAATATGTTTTCTGTAACCGCGCAGAACTTTCTAACGGTAAAAGACAGAAACGTCCTTTTCCCCTCTGAAAGTGCAGACATAGAGGTTTCCGTACATTTCTGCGGCTTTATCCTACGTCACACTCACGCTGTGTGATGACGTGAGCAAAACGAGTGTCCAATAGGAACTTTGTTTTCCCCAAACTCATGCGCTCCGTCCATTTTGATCGAGCCAAACTTTGCCAAAGAGTGAAGTGAGTCAAGATGGTCGACTCCTCTGACTGTGTGTGTTTATAACGAGGGAAAAAGTCGCTCTAAGTGGAGTTAATTCTCACACACATGGAAAATGACACATCTTGGTGTGTGTAATTGTGCATCTCTTTCTATTTTTATTTAAAGGTTTATTTCAGTCCAAATGAACAAATCCAAATGTAATTTCCACCCTGGAAATGCAGAAGTGCTGTGGCTCTGGCCCTGGACCTGACAGGAGCTGTTTCCAGGACTGGACCGGGAAAGTCATGGAGCCACTGCACTTTTTTTTGTTTTTATGGCAATAAGGAGATTTTTAATTAACTTACAGACTTGATATTTTGCATTTTTGTAGCTGAGGCCCTTTGCTGTGTGTTTTGTATAAAAGAGTGGGAATTTTATTTTCTGTTTTTTTTTTTTTGTAGCTTTTATTACAGCCACATGACACAACTACAGCAGCAGATTGTGAAATAACAGGTTGGACTGAACAAAAGGAGGTAGCACACTTCATTAGGGGTAAAAGGGGCAGTTTTAAAAGCAAAATTAAGGAAAAAATCCAGGCGAGGAGAAATGTACTAAAATTGCCCTCAGGTCTTCATGGTTAACTGTGGCTTATGACGACTTCAGAGATAGAATCGTAGGTCTTGAGCCCCCAGCGAGCGTTCACATTCATTCACGTGTTTATTTATGTACGTAAAGAGAGTCCATGGGTAAAATTAATGGTTGTTTTCTTTCTAAACTTCCTGCCGGCGGCCACGGTGGAGCTTGAGCTCGAGTCTTTCTTCGGTTGGTGTGTGTGGGAAGCTCTAAACTCATTTCCTGTCACAGTCTCACATCTGTCACCTGCTCGGCTCAATTTAACCCACTATATATTCATTTTTATTTGCACTGACTCAATAAAAGAACCGTATATTAGTGTGTTTCTTTACAACGGCAGCCCGGAAAAGTTTGTTCTCGGAAGCAGAGGCGGTTGCCGTTGCTCTTTCTTCCTTTCACAGTCTGAATTGACGCCTGTGTCTCGGGTTTACAGGTCGAGTTTACGGGGGCCGCAGGTCCAGGCCGGTCCAGCATTTCCGCGGCGCATCTTGAGCCTGAGGTGTCGGATAATAAAGTTCAAAATCAGAACTTTTGGAGAAATTCAGGGAGTTTCCGGCGTCTCTCCTCAAACGCGAAGGCATTTGTGGGAATTCTGATGCCGTAGTTTGACCGCAGCATCATTATAATGTTTTGGGTTTGATATTCTGAGGTGTATGTTGTTTTGTGTCATGGTTTTGTATATTTATTGAAGGTTTCCATGCAGGGGGATGGGGGACATGGGCTTATGAGCTGAGCTTTGGTTAGAATCATACAGCTAACCATAAGGACACTGTGAATAGAGTCTAAGAAAGATTGCTAGATTACTCAAACATGCACGGATGATGTTTAAAACCTATTCTGTCATGTTTTGGATGAGGGAACGATGCTCCAACATGTTTAGTTTAGTTTATTTGATTTATTTGGACAGGGACAATGTGCAGGAGCATCAATCACCGAAAAATGAAAAGTTGTTTTGTACCAGACTCTAGAATCGGAGCTAATTTCCATCTGCAAGAAGAAGGTTGGAAGGAACATCAGGCATAAAACAACGCAATTAATAATATTTACAGTGTTGGTGATACATTTCTTCAGTAAAAGCTTCTACACACGAGAGGATTTTTCGATCTTAAACGATTTTTAAACATGCGACAAAATGCGGCGACACCACAGACACGAGGAGAACCTTATGAGAGTTAAAATTTCCGATGGTAAAGTCTGCAGCGGGATCTGTCTGCGTGAAACATTCTGCAAAGCTGTGAGCGCGATGGCGTTGGCTGTTTCCTGTCTGCAGTAAAACCACTCGCTCTGAGACTCTGAAGTGTTCAAAGATCAGACTCTGCACTTCCACTTTAGACACAAGTCAAAACTGTGTGATTATTATCTGTGAAATGTGGAGCAATACTTCAGATACAGGATTTTTAAAGCATAAAAGAGGAGATAAAGTCCACAGGAAGTAGAGTCAGTGTCGCTGATCTGCAGCTTTACGCTCTGTGGACGTAAACAAACACATGTGAGGAACAACTTTCGCCTTTTTACTTTCAAAGACGCTTCAAACTGGATTAATAGTGTAGTTTTGTGGACTGGAGTCATTATTTGCGGAGGATAATTTCTATGGATAATGTGGATCAGACGCTGCACTTTAAATGTACCACTTTATGGGAGGTGAGTAATAAAGTCCTTATTTTCGCTCTGTCCTGAGTTTGTTTGCTGCGTCTCTGTGTCCGTCGCTCCTCTGCCCCTGACTCTGTTTTATCGTCTGTTTCCGTCGCGTTGTTGATGTTCGGTGGTTCTGATCTGACACTGACTCCACACACGAGGAGCAGCGGCTTCAGAATCGCACACGGAGACAAAAAGTCGGGTCACGACTCCTGAACTCGGGGAGAAGAAATCACAGTCAAAATCAGGGAAATTCTCCTGTGGCGTGTGGCCTTTAGTTAAAAATAATTAAAACTTGTTTCCCGACACGTCCCCTGTCCCCTTCTCATGTTTAGTCCGACTTTAACGCCGACACGACCCTCAGAAATTGTTGTTTAATTTCCAGACGAAAGTTTTAAAAAGTTTTTGCATAATTTTGATTCAGTTGGAAGTTTGCTCCATTCTGAGATTGTTTTAAATGAAAATGCAGATTGTCCTTATGTTGTTTTCCATTTCGGTATTAAACATTGGCCACTGATGGTATTTTCGTGGTTTCCGATCGAGAATCTTAAGTGCTTCGCTTATAAAGTTATTCTAAAAGTTTTATTGTGGTTTGGTTGGCTTGTAACCAGCATGAAACAGCGAAGGTTAAGTGAGGTAATATCACTGCATTTAAATATGTTTTGTCAGGAAATTTCATATGCATCTAAAAGCAGACGGATTATATTTTATTTTATGACAAACCTTTTTAGTTTTTTGTTTTTTTTAACTCAGTCTATTATCTATTAAAATTATGCCACAGTATCTGTATTCATCATTTTGAATAGTGTCGCTGCTTTATCAACGTTCAGTGTTAGACAAGAATTCTTCAGCCATATGATGGACAACATGAGGATCTAAACCAGGACTAAACTAGGACTTAACCAGGACTATATCAGGTCTATTTCAGGTCTAAACCAGGACTAAACCAGGTCTAAACTAGGACTTAACCAGGACTATATCAGGTCTATTTCAGGTCTAAACCAGGACTAAACCCAGACTGAACTTGGGCTAAAATAAGACTATATCAGTTCTAAACCAGGACTAAACCAGGTCTAAACCCGGACTAAACCAGGACTAAACCAGGTCTAAACCTGGACTAAACCAGGTCTAAACCAGGACTATATCAGGTCTAAAAGAGGTATAAACCAGGACTAAACCAGGACTGAACTAAACTATTTCAGTTCTAAACCAGGTTTAAATCAGGACTAAAACCAGGTATAAACCAGGACTGAACTTGGGCTAAACCAGGACTAAACCAGGTCTAAACCAGGTATAAACCAGGACTGAACTTGGGCTAAACCAGGACTAAACCAGGTCTAAACCAGGTCTAAGCCAGGTGTAAACCAGGTCTAAACCAGGACTAAACCAGGACTAAACCAGGACTATATCAGTTCTGAACCAGGTCTAAACCAGGATTAAACTAGGACTAACATAGAACTAAATTAGAACTATACAAGTTCTAAACCAGGTCTAAACCAGGTCTAAACCAGGACTGAATTTGGGCTAAAATAGGACTATAGCAGTTCTAAACCAGGTCTAAACCAGTGGAGCATAAATTACATTTGTTTAGCCCCAATCCAGACTAATGTATTTTGTCTCAGATTATACACTGAGCCACACATGAGTTGAGAATGAACAGTGTTACACGTTTTTATTCATACAATCATCCCAACCCTGGTGTGTCCCAGTTTTAATTTCACAGGAGTGTGTTCGGGCTCTTGCAGATGTGGAGTGTGACTGCCCCGTGTGGTCAGGGGAGGCGACTGCAGCAGCTCTGTGGATGTTTGTGATGTGAATATGTGTGTGTGTGTGTGATTGATTAGGGCAGCTGCAGTGAAACAGCCATCAGAGTTTAGTGACAGGACCCCCACCCCCTACACACACACACACACACACACACACACACACACACACACACACACACACACACACACACACACACACACACACACACACACACACACACACACACACACAGTGACAGATACATCCACACAGGAGGATTCACACTTGTAACTGAATCTCTGTCTGAGCCCGGGTCGTGCTCCTGTCACATTCTGGCCCTGTCACATTCTGGACCTGTCACTTGGACAGAATTAGGCGCTGAGCCGACCAACACGCGTGAACATGGAGTGTGAGGGTCACGTAGACAGAGGACAGCGCTGATGTAGGGCACAGCACAGACACTTCCACAATTTACCATGTTGAATGTGTTTGCGGGGGGAGGTTGTGCATGTATCTCTAAAGCTGCGTTCAGAACATGGCGGCACGGTGGCTGTGTGGAGTTTGCATGTTCTCCCCGTGTCTGGATGGGTTTCCTCGGGGCACTCCGGTTTCCCCCATCAATGCAAAACATGCCACACAGGTCCCAGGTCATCACTGTAAATGAGAAGTCGTTCTCAATTGACTTAGCTGGTAAAATATCAAAATACCACGTTAGACACTTTTAGTTGGACGTCTTCACATTTGCAGCAGACGTGCAGGGCCGTGTCTTCACGGTCACTTTGTGAACGATGGCAGAGCAGGAGAGAGAGTGGCTTTAGTGCCTTTATTACATAAAACTCACCAGCGGAGGCGATCGGCTCTGCTGCTCCATTCAGAGTTTGGCCAGTTCCATAACTCCTGGGTTTTTCTCGTTCGTCTCCTTCTTTCAAATAACGACGTCATCATGTCACTGGAGAACAGTCCCCGAAGAAAAGCTCAGCTTTTTCATTTAACAGAGCCTGAACGCTCAAGACTCGGCAAGTCAACACCAGTCTCACATCGCCCTGAAGACACGACACCACACTCACCTTAATGATGAGAATTTCAGTTCTTTTGGCTCAGTTCACTAAAAAGAGCCGGCTCTCTCGGCTCCCAAGTGGCTCTTCAGGTTGTTTTGTTGCTTTCATTAATTTATTATCAACAACAATGTAAAATTATGCACAAAATGAATTACTAATGTAAAAAAAAAAGTGTTTTATTTATATATGTTTATTATATAAATATGCTTTTATTTATTCACTCCACAAATGTAAAAGATAGATGGTCCTCTCTACCACTGCTCTACATACTTTTCCTTTGCTCCACTCAATGTAAACATTGAGTAATAATGTGTTTAATGCAGCTTTGCGCACACGTTTTACAGAAACAAAACTTAAAACTGAATGGCTCATTTGCATACAGTATAAGCGCTGAGGAAAAACAGCTCGTGCACTGATGTGGTCAGATTCTGTCAGACTAACGACGGCTCCTCCCCCCTCTGCTCAGCTTATATTGACCAATCACGAGCGGAGTGAAGAGAAAAAAGTGAGAGAGAGAGTGAGAGAGGAAAAAAAAAACACGGCTCCCATTCGCAACCGACCCATCACTAACTCACATCGCGCCGAAGACACAAAAACACAGGATGGCCTAGAATGTTCAACAGTTACCCTGGTGACACAATGCACACATTAGTAAAAACTGCCAAAAACACTGAAACTGAAAACTCAAAACTCAAGAAAAAATGCTAATTCAGAAGTGCACTAATAGTCAGTGATCCCAGTTTAGGCCTATGTAGACTTGGACTGGTCTGTTTCTAGTCCTGGTTGAGTCCTGATCTAGTCCAGTGTGATCACAGCCTATTTACTGCACCTTTATATATTTTTATGTTTAATTAATCTTCATTTCTACTTCATGCTTTGGTTATTTCTCTCTTTAGTTCCAGCCAGGACAATAGAAACAATCAGAAAGTGTCAGACCTCAGACCAGACCTTAGATTCGCCACAATCGAACATGTCCGACAGATAAACCCTGTTCCTTCTGCGGTTCACAGCTCTTTTATTGAATTGTGGAAGCTTTAAACCAGTTTCAGGCTCTGCTCCTCTGCGCTCCGTCTGTGCGAAGAGGAATCCGTTCAAATGCAGCTCAAGTGTGTCCACACGTCTTCATAAACAGCCCCGGATTTGTTAAGATCCTAATGAACCGCGCGAGTCCCTGATTGGCTATTCCACCTGTCAATTACGCCCGTCTGAACTCGAGATTCTAGACTCATGAGAAAGTGTGTATTCTGGTTCTTGGGCGACCAAATTATCTCCTAAACATTTAAACACGGGGCATTATGTAAAATCGATTTTTTTTTTCATGTTATAACACTAATTACTCATCAAAAACATGCATGAAGAGGTTTCGGATGTCAACCATGCACGTTTGAGTAATTTAGTGATCTTCCCGGGCCGTATTCGAACCCCATTTACGGTTAGCAGTAATATTCTGTCCAACGCTCCACCCACGTTCCCACGCGACAATTCTCCATAAACATGATACAAAACTGGAGTAGGGTTGGGCGGTAATACGGTACTACGGTGTCCCGCGGTATCAAAAAGTCGTATTGGTATCAGATTCATCGCCGTCATTAAAACAAATCTGCATAAAGACCTAAACTCACAGCAGGACTTCCTCCCCTCCGCTCTCTCTCCTCTTCAAACGTGGTTCCGCTCGGAGATTTCCATCCACACGCAGCAAGGAAGAAGAAAAAACCCCGACTGACGCTTCGTGTGCGACGCTGAGCCCAAAAGTTTGTGATGGAGGCGTTTTACTGAAGCCGAGAGTCGAGAGGGGACGAGGCTGAAGAGGAGAAAGTTCCCGAGGGCGAAGTCAGACTTTCACGGAGGAGACGGGAACAGGGAGGGGAAGCGACTCAGATAATAACATTTCCGGTACTTCACTCATTAAATACTTAGAGTAATAATGTGCACGCTGATAAAAACAGTTTATGCGCTGATGCTGATGCTGATGCTGATGCTGATGCTGATGCTGATGCGATCGAACGCGCCGCAAAGTTTGGGTTGATCCGAACTTGTGCCTCATCTTCAAATATAAAGCTGCGACTCTGTTTCTGAACGGTTTAGGTGCAGCTACAAAATCATTTTTAATTAGTCACAGTAACTCCACAGACCCTGGGAAAACGCTGAGAGGAATTGACGGTATCAAAATTTGGATACCTCGTCCAGAAGACCAGAGAGTCTGAACCATAGTAGCTGCGTCTCAATTCTCTTTCCTTACTTCCTTTTCCTCGATTCTTCTGCTCAATCCTCCGTTTTTCAGCTATCAATCCAATGTGTTATATTAAGTGACGCCTCAAAGAAAACCGCGGAGGGAAGGAGTAAACGTGAGCGAGTCTTCAGGAGCCAGAAGACGTCAGAGGAAATAATTTGTTGGTTTCAGTGCGGAGCTAAATATCCTCTCTCCTCACCCACTTCCTGCAGAATCGAGGAGAGGAATCAAGGGGAAGGAAGCGAGGAACGAGAAGGCGTAAATGGACATAGCTAACCTGCCAGCCGCAAACAGGAAGTCAACGTGGGGGCGTTTCCAACAGGCTTTACATTTGTCATCCCTCTCTCTTTAAATGCTGCAGTGAGTTTCACCGTTTTCGTCTCAAAATGTTCGTATTGACCCGCTCTACATCCTTTTTTTCGGTCCTAAAAACTAAATCGGTAAATTCCTGTTCTTTAGATGGAACTCAATGACAAATTTACAGTACACGGCAACTTAACCCGTAGAACCCAGAAATATTTGTTGTAAAAAAATCATCCGTGCTAAATTTTAGTCAACGGGGACGGATAAGAACAAAAAAAGCAGCATTCATTGACCAAATTTGATGATGTAGCACATTTGCAACATTGGGCTTTTCAGGCGGCATTTTGACATAAGTATCGTAACTACTACTACAAAAAAAACAAAACAATAACATTATAGTCACTTTATTGAAACTGAAATATTGAATACAAACTGCAAACAGGCAGAACATTACTATGGTGAGCCATGTAGCAATTGCGCTTCTCGACAAACCTGATGCGATGTGCTGGAAGTTTCATTCGCGGGATGCACACTGTAGGGTTCTGATAGCTCTGAAGGGGGAGTGACTTAGCACGGAGAGCACAGGAAGGACGAAAGTGAGACTCTTTTAGGGTGGAAGTGGAAAACAAAAAGCTGCACACATTTTGGCAACAGAAGTGTCATTGTTTGTTCGTCATTCACTCCGATTCCTTCAGACTGAACTCGGACAGAAGACGACGGAGATAAAAACGTTTCCAGCACCGAAATGTCTGGTTGTTCTGTGCGTGTTTGTCAGAATCGATATTCTACCGGCGGACTAAAGTTTGAAAGTTTTACTCACTGATCGCTCAAGGACCTGGCAGTGGGGGCACCATTTGTCAAAGTCGGCTTGTTGAGGAAGTATTTCTGATCTTTTGGCGATAATCCTTTGGCAGAGCTCGACAAGCTGCTGAGTTCTGCCGTACTTCTGCCACTAAAAGGGTTTATACGACATAATACGCTGTTTTTGGTGAAGCAATAAAAGATACGTGTGTTCCAGCTCATACCCCACACAAGTTAAACCCCGTCTTTAAGAAGTACAGCCGTATTATGCATCATTTCGATTACTGTAGGGACTCCCGAGCCACTCCGTCTTCCGCTGTATATTTGTTTTGTACTTTTTAAATCCAAGACACCGTGGACTTGTTTGAGCAAATTAAAACTGCAGATTAGATTTGGTGTCTGACAGAGTGGAGGAGTGGAGGGGTGGAGGGGTGGAGGAGTGGAGGAGTGGAGGGGTGGAGGAGTGGAGGGGTGGAGGAGTGGAGGGGTGGAGGGGTGGAGGGGTGGAGGGGTGGAGGAGTGGAGGGGTGGAGGGGTGGAGGAGTGGAGGGGTGGAGGGGTCTGCTGCCTCATCATCTGTGTCAGTTTGGCCTCGGCTCAAACAGAAGCAGCTCCACGAGGGAGACTGAGCACCTGCATGGTCCTGTGTGTCCCACTGTGTCCCACTGTGTCCCACTGTGTCCCACTGTGTCCTACTGTGTCCTACTGTGTCCCACTGTGTCCTACTGTATCCCACTGTATCCCACTGTGTCCTACTGTGTCCCACTGTGTCCCACTGTGTCCTACTGTGTCCTACTGTGTCCTACTGTGTCCTACTGTGTCCCACTGTGTCCCACTGTGTCCTACTGTCCCACTGTGTCCTACTGTGTCCTACTGTGTCCTACTGTGTCCTACTGTCCCACTGTGTCCCACTGTGTCCTACTGTGTCCTACTGTGTCCTACTGTCCCACTGTGTCCCACTGTGTCCTACTGTCCCACTGTCCCACTGTGTCCTACTGTCCCACTGTGTCCTACTGTGTCCCACTGTGTCCCACTGTGTCCTACTGTGTCCTACTGTGTCCCACTGTGTCCTACTGTATCCCACTGTATCCCACTGTGTCCTACTGTGTCCTACTGTGTCCTACTGTCCCACTGTGTCCCACTGTGTCCCACTGTGTCCTACTGTGTCCTACTGTGTCCTACTGTCCCACTGTGTCCTACTGTGTCCCACTGTGTCCTACTGTGTCCCACTGTGTCCCACTGTGTCCTACTGTGTCCTACTGTGTCCTACTGTGTCCTACTGTCCTACTGTGTCCTACTGTGTCCTACTGTGTCCCACTGTGTGTCCCACTGTGTCCCACTGTGTCCTACTGTGTCCCACTGTGTCCTACTGTGTCCCACTGTCCCACTGTGTCCTACTGTGTCCCACTGTCCCACTGTGTCCTACTGTGTCCCACTGTGTCCTACTGTGTCCTACTGTGTCCTACTGTGTCCTTCTGTGTCCTACTGTGTCCTACTGTCCCACTGTGTCCCACTGTGTCCTACTGTGTCCTACTGTGTCCTACTGTCCCACTGTGTCCTACTGTGTCCCACTGTGTCCCACTGTGTCCCACTGTGTCCTACTGTGTCCTACTGTGTCCTACTGTGTCCTACTGTCCCACTGTGTCCCACTGTGTCCTACTGTCCCACTGTCCCACTGTGTCCTACTGTCCCACTGTGTCCTACTGTGTCCCACTGTGTCCCACTGTGTCCCACTGTGTCCTACTGTGTCCTACTGTGTCCCACTGTGTCCTACTGTCCCACTGTGTCCCACTGTGTCCTACTGTGTCCTACTGTGTCCTACTGTCCCACTGTGTCCCACTGTGTCCTACTGTGTCCTACTGTCCCACTGTGTCCCACTGTGTCCCACTGTGTCCTACTGTCCCACTGTCCCACTGTGTCCTACTGTCCCACTGTGTCCTACTGTGTCCCACTGTGTCCCACTGTGTCCTACTGTGTCCTACTGTGTCCTACTGTGTCCTACTGTCCTACTGTGTCCCACTGTGTGTCCTACTGTGTCCTACTGTGTCCTACTGTGTCCCACTGTGTGTCCCACTGTGTCCCACTGTGTCCTACTGTGTCCCACTGTGTCCCACTGTGTCCTACTGTGTCCTACTGTGTCCTACTGTGTCCCACTGTGTGTCCCACTGTGTCCCACTGTGTCCTACTGTGTCCCACTGTGTCCCACTGTGTCCTACTGTCCTACTGTGTCCTACTGTGTCCCACTCTGTGCACAGATACTGTCTGTACTGCAGCCTCCTCATCCGCCTTAATCCCCTCATCTGAGTCTCTTGCTCTCTCTCTTATTCTCTTTCACTTACCTCCCCATCCTTAATTCACTTTCTCTCTCTCTCTCTGCCTATTTCTTTTTCTTTCTCTCTACTTCCCTCTTTCTCTACCTCTCTCTTTATCTCTCTTTACCTCACTTTCTCTACCTCTCTCACCTCTTTACTGCACTTTCTGTCTCTCTTCCTCACCCTTCCTCGCACTTTCTGTCTCTTTCTCTACCTCTCTCTTTATCTCTCTTTACCTCACTTTCTCTACCTCTCTCTCCTCCTTTGCCCCTCACTTTCTCCCTCTCTACCTCTTCCTTTCTCTCTCTCTACCTATTTCTTTCACTTTCTCTCTCTCTCTACCCCTCTCTCTGTCTGCAGCTCTCTTTATCTCTCTCTACCTCACTTTCTCGACATTTCACTCTCCTCCTCTCTTTACCTCCTTTTCTCTGTCAAACTCGATACTCATTTTTTCACATTTCTCGACACAGATATAAGGTTTCGTGGGAAACGAATGGAAAGTTCGATGATTTAATGCTGAAAATCACATTTTATTGTCCAACTGAAGTGTTTTTAACGATCGTCACGTATCAGAATCGGTATCGAGTACTGAGTCTGTTCCTTAGTATCAAAATCGAGTTTGAAATGTTGGTCTCCGGGCGACTCTTGACTTCCCCGTGCACACGAGTCCACATCATTAGGTCATGATCAGAATAATACCCATAATCCCTCTGGCTCCTGCACAGCACTCTGTGTTTGTTTGTTTATCTGCAGAGTTTAAGATTCTCTGTTTACCGGGGCAAGGCTGAGAGAGAGAGAGAGAGAAGGATAGAAGAGAGAGGGAAAGAGACAGAGGAGTAGAGAGATAGAGACCGAAAGAGAGAGGAGGATATAGAGCGAGGCAGAGAGACAGGTGGGTAGAGACAGAGAAGGAGAGGCGTAGGGAGATAGAGACAGAGAGAAGGATAGAAGAGAGAGGTAGAGAGACAGATAGCTAGAGACAGAGAAGAGAGCGGGGTAGAGAAAGAAAGAGAGGAGCATACAGAGAGACAGCTGGGTAGAAACACAGAAAGAGAAGGGTAACAAAAGAGTGAGGTATAAGTTGAGAAAGAGAAGGATAGAGAGAAAGAGAGAGAGATAAATGGACAGAGAGGGGGCGGAGAGACAGAAAGCTTGAGACAGAGAGAGAGGTAGAGAGGGTAGATAGAGAAAGAATGAGAGAGAGGAAGAGAAAGAAAAAGAGAGGGGTAGAGAGACGGACAGCTAGAGATAAAGTAAAAGAGCGGTAGAAAGAAAAAAAGAGAAGGGTACAGTATAGAGAGAAAGAGCGAGGTAGAGAAAGAAATAAGGACAGAGAGAGTGATAGAGGAAGAAAGAGGAGTAGAGAGAGAAAGAGTGAGGCAGAGGTAACGTAAAGAAAGGATAGAGAAAAAGAGGTAGAGAGAAAGAGACAGAGAAGAGGTGGGTAGAGAGATAGAGACAGATAGCTAGAGACAGAGAAGAAAGGGGTAGAGAAAGAGTGAGGCAGAGGTAGAGAAAGAGAAGGATATAGAGAGAAAGAGAGAGGTCGAGGGGCAGAGAGACAGAAAGCTTGAGACAGAGAGAGAGGTAGAGAGGGTAGGTAGAGAAAGAGAGAGGTATAGAAAGAGAGAGAAAGACAGAGAGGAAGAGAAATAAAAAGGATAGAGAGAGAGAAAAGAGAGGGGTAGAGAGACAAATAGCTTGGAGATAAAGAAAGAGAGAGCAGCAGAGAGACAGAAAAGCGAGAAGGGTATAGAGAGAAAGCGAGGTAGAGAAAGAAAGAAAGGATAGAGAGACAGAGAAAGAGAGAAAGAGCAAGGTAATGGTAGAGAAAGAAAGAAAAGATAGATAAAAGAGAGAGGGTAGAACAACAGATAGCTAGAGATAGCTAGAGGGAAACTCCGGTTTCCCCATCACCCCAAAACATGCAGCACCTGAACTAACATCAAGGACCATGACGTCCACCCTCCTGTGGGCTCCACCTGCAGAGGGGTTCATAGGGGGGGTCAGGTGTTATGAGGATTGGGCAGCAAACTGCCCCCCGCGACCCAGCCGGATTAAGCGGGAGAAGATGGATGGATGGATTTTATTTCAGTCATTATTTTGTCAAGAAAGTTACACAATGGAGCTTTAAAGGTCCTATTTTAATGGACTCTTGTGAGTTTTAAGTTATGCACCGAAATGAAAATTGTTATTTTTTAATTTTATTTTTTCAGCATTTTTGAACAGATGTACATAGTTAACACACAACAGTGAACACGACATGGAGAGTGAACACATCAGGCAAACTGCATCCTGCATTAAAAGTTGTATTTAAATTCACGTCCAATGTATGAGTCCCATTTGGTCCAAAGTTTGTCAAAGAGGTCCAGCTTCAAATTAAGTCCAAACCTTATTTTTTCCATTTTCCGAATTTCAATTTATAGTTTGTGACCAGTCTTTGATGGAGGGTGCAGTTTGTGTCATCCATTTTTTTTGTTTTAAACTGTTTTATATTGATTCAAAAGTAAACGCTTAATAGTTTTTTGTACAGCGACAATGTAAACTATGATTATTATTATTATTAACTTCCTAGAGCCTGTCTTCAGTTCGCTTTGTCCACGCACAGAGCTGTAGTTTAGCAAACGACTAAAGTGTTGTAATTCCTCCTGTAAAAAACTCCCTTTGTGCCTTTTGTTCATTTATCTCGACTCTACTTTTCCTTAAGTTTGAATTTGTTTACATTTGAACTCAGACCGAGCTGTTCTAAACGTTTTTTCAAACCCGTATGCGCATGCGTGAAAGAACGATCACCATGGTGACACGCACAAAGCTTCTTCAAAGCTTTGTGACGTGTCACCATGGCGACACAAACGTCACAAAGCTTCTTCAAAGTTTTGTGACGTGTCACCATGGCGACACGTCACAAAGCTTTGAAGAAGCTTTGAGCCTTTGACCCTTTTCTCTGTGGGTGCAGCTCTCGCTCAAACTGGACACAACGTTACAGCTCATGAATCAGTCGCCACTGAGATCCAGAGAGATATTTACTGTCGATTTATCGAACAGACGAACACATCACAACAACTACTACGTTAAACTTTGACGCTTTATTGTTAATTTACATACACTATAAAGATGGAAAGACCAGTGGACGACCCTCAAATGGAGCCGCGTGAGATGTTCCAGCAGTGCGCTCCACGAACCGCAGGGAAAATTCAAGAGGGAACAGAACGAAGCCGCAAAGCCCCTAGACTGGCAGCTCAGGAACCAGGACTGAACCAGGAACCAGGACTGAACCAGGAACCAGGGCCAAAACACAAACTTAGACCAGCTCAAGAACACAGGCCAGTCCAAGTCTATTCCAGGCCAACCCGGATACCCAGACTAGTCCAGTCGGCTACAACCAAGGCCTTCAGTGAACCGGAGGAGCCGTCTGATGCAAGCGCTTGGGTACAATGTGAAAACCGAATTCTGAAGCCGCACACTGCATGATCCGAGCCATGTTCAAAAACTGGTTCCCAAACTCAAGCGCTTTCCTGATTATGACAAACAGGTGGCAATTGTGCAGAGACTCCGGAAAGTGGAGAAGGAGCTTGAGATGCCTGAGAACTGCGAGCTCAGCGTCAAAGACCTGAAACACGTCGCTAAAACTGCTGCTGAGGTCCTTCATAAAGATATAGGCTGTCAGCTGCTGTCTATGATGTTCTATTGCTTGGACACAGTTTGCATCGAGAGCGCGGTGGACATATCTGAATATGTGCTCTTCGTGGCACGAGCCTAAGACAGCACGGAGCACATTCAGGACTGGAGGAATCTCTTTAGGAGCAATTTAATCCGTAAAGGTCCTCTCAGCTCCTACCTGCTGTCGGGGCTGGTCCACTAATTCAACCATAGGACATGATTATTTATGTCCTGATTTGTTTGTATTGTGATTTTGATGTATTTCTTGTTCTGTAAAGCACTTGAATTGTGCTGTACAAATAAACTTGTCTTGCCTAATTTTGCAATAGTAAAGTTCACCTGCCTCACAGTCCTACTTCCACTGTTCATATTTGCCCTGTGACTTTTCGCCTCGTCCTCCTGCTGGTTCCTGGACTGGTTTGGGGAGTCCATTTTAATATAATATAATATAACTGTCAAGGCCAAACATTTGTGACGCCTATAGATTGACCCTAACCCTTTACCTGCACCTTGTTCCACCTTTTAAACGCCTCAAAAGTGAAATAAATCCACAGAGAACGATCCAAGTGCAGTTAAAAACTCTTACTGAGTATTCACATAATCAAGGACACAGAAACGCATAAAAAAGGGAATTTAGTCGGGACAGGAGGTTCTAAAACTGTTTGGCTTCCTTATGATCAACGTTAGCAATAATTAACTGACAGAAAAATGTAAATAGATCAACTTATTTTTAAGGAAACGATCACCAAATAATCACAAAGAATTACCAAAATTACCAAAAATCATGCAGCTCAGGCAAACATCAAACCAAAGAAAATAGGAAGAACCATCTCAGTAATAACAAGAGCTCCTCCAGCGGGCAAAATACGCCCGTGCTTTGAATTATTGTATATAGAATTCTAGAATCGAATTCCACCAATCAGATCGCAGCAACAGAACTTAAAGACACTACAAAGCTTTAATGTGTCAAAGCTCAAAGAAGCAGAGAATGTGGGTTGTTCTCGCTTTCAGCAGCAGAACATTTGAGAAGAGAGTTCAGATCTACGGCAAAGAGGGAAACAATAATCCTATAAACAACAGAAAAGCACATTGATATTTTGCCTCTTCATGAAGACAAGCTTCAAAGACTTCAAAGTTTTGAAGTGTCCACAGACGGACGGACGGACGGACGGACAGACAGACGGACGGACAGCGCCATACCATAATACGTCCCGTATTGAACGGGCGTATAAAATGACATACCGCCATTTTGTAATAAGTTAACTGTGTTTTTGTGCTTAATGCCAGTGTCTCTTTGCCTGGATTTGTCCTGGTTTACATCAGGTATAATGGCAGATACTTAAAGCCAAAGGATTGATATCGGTATCGGGGGCATCCCTAGTCCTGTATTACGCAAAATTGAAAGTTTTGTGAGTGTTTAAAGTTGTTAGAGTGTTGTTACCTCCTCTAAAACATGTTTCATTCACATACAGTACTGTATCTCGGGGGAAAACTCACATTATTCGTCTGTCTTCATCTTCAAGCGTCAAAATTCCACTTTGCGATGTCTAAAACTGAAACTAGTTTTCAAGTCAGCAACTACATTTTACCTTTAACTCGGTAGAGATGGACACTTCAGGCCTGAAATGATCCAAACGATGAAGAATGAAGCGCTTTGTGTTGCATTTTTTGTATGAAAAATATGAATAAAGTTGATTAAATTGATTAATTGATGATTCCAGTGAAGCTGTAGGAGTTTAAGGACACATTAGAGCACTTCCTGTATGAGCACAAGTGATTTCAGGTCGGATAAAGAACAGGGTTTGGGTGTTAAACATGTGTGAAAGAAAAAAAAACACACAACTCCAGGATGTTTGCAATGAGAAAAGAGCATAGATCAGGAAATAGCCCCTTTATTTTGGCTCCTTTATTCTTAAAGTTCTGTCCACATTACTGTACAGTCTGTAGTTTCCTCATCCGTTGTGTCCGTGCTCTTCTCTGACCTTCTGTTTTCTCACTTTTAGTCCAAACTCTGTGTTTGTTCTGGATACATTTAGAGCAGATCCATCAGCACAGAGTCCAACCACCTTCTCACTTATGGACTGAGGCGCTGCCCTAACGTCTCACTCATGGTTCCTCTGACCTCCAGGAGACAGGAAGTCCTCTTCCTCCTCCTGTTCCTCTCTCCTCCTCCTGTTCCTCTCCTCCTCCTGTTCCTCTCCTCCTCCTCCTCCTGTTCCTCTCCTCCTCCTCCTGTTCCTCTCCTCCTCCTGTTCCTCTCCTCCTCCCTCCTGTTCCTCTCCTCCTGTTCCTCTCCCTCCTGTTCCTCTCCTCCTGTTCCTCTCCTCCCTCCCTCGTGTTCCTCTCCTCCTCGTGTTCCTCTCCTCCTCCTGTTCCTCCCTCCTCCTGTTCCTCTCCTCCTCCCTCCTGTTCCTCTCCTCCTCCTCCTGTTCCCTCACCTCCTCCCTGTTCCTCTCCTCCTCCTGTTCCTCACCTCCTCCTGTTCCTCTCCTCCTCCTGTTCCTCTCCTCCTCCTCCTGTTCCTCTCCTCCTCCTCCTGTTCCTCACCTCCTCCTGTTCCTCTCCTCCTCTTGTTCCTCTCCTCCTCCTGTTCCTCTCCTCCTCCTGTTCCTCTCCTCCTCCTGTTCCTCACCTCCTCCTGTTCCTCTCCTCCTCCTGTTCCTCTCCTCCTCCTCCTGTTCCTCACCTCCTCCTGTTCCTCTCCTCCTCTTGTTCCTCTCCTCCTCCTGTTCCTCTCCTCCTCCTGTTCCTCTCCTCCTCCTGTTCCTCTCCTCCTCCTCCTCTCCTCCTCCTCCTGTTCCTCTCCTCCTCCTGTTCCTCTCCTCCCTGTGTGGTTTGGGTGGGACCAGAACTCCAGAACGCTCCATAAAGCCTGAAACTATTTCTGGAAGTGAAAACAGTGTGGTGCAAAACCGCTGTGGATGTGTCTATTTGGAGAGAAGATAATAACGATTAGGAGAGGAGGAGGAGGAGGAGGAGGGGGGCGGGGCTTAAAGAGGAACTAAACTCTAAACTCTGTCCGTGGTGCTTTAAAGGGCCCATGTTACGCTACTTTTTAAACTCCATACACCTTAACTAGAATAATTTGAAGCATTTCAGCCCTGGAATTGCATATCTCTACCGAACTAAAGTTAAAAAGGAGCTGTTAACTTGAAAACCACCGCTTCATGACATCACAAGGTGGAGCAGAGCGTTTTGAGCTTCGGAGATGTGGACAGACTAATGATTTAAAGTGTGACTCAAACGTGTGCGAACGAAACGAAACACGATTTTGTGTAATATAGAACATTTAATAACATTGTCTACTGCTGCTAGTCTTATTTTTTTTAGCATTTTAGTATAAATAAGCTAAATGTGCAGCTTTGTATTCAAAATTCCAGTGGCCACCGTAATGTCAAGTACTATGTGACACCACCTATGACTTCTCTTCCCACAGTCGGGTGTTTTTTTGTACAAACGCCTTCAGTTATGGAGCTTGAAGTGTGGAGACCTGTTCGACCAATCTCGCTGTTCCTTCTAACCCCAAATAATCCTCTTCCCGCTCACTCTCCCCTTTAGTCCTTCGTCCTCTGCTCAGTTCAGCAGCTCTGTGTGAAATTAAATGAACAAATAAATCATGAAATGGAAAGAAAAACAGATCTGTACAGCGGAGGTGTAACAATATCCAAGTCTAACGATACGGTATCGTCACGGTATGAACCTCACGGTACGATATAAGGTAAGATAAGATAAGACATCCTTTATTTGTCCCACCGTGGGGAAATTTCAGTGTTGCAACGCACAGTTAAGAGAACAGTAAGAAAACAGCAGCAGCAACAGAAGTACAGAATTACTTCAAAATAGACAAACTCGATAAAGATCTACAAAGATGAGGATTATAAAATTCTGTATACAATAAATTTCTGTCTTAAGACTGAACACAGCGGCTACAGTTTGTACAGTTTAAATAATGTTATATCTTTAAAGTGGCTCCAGTATCTTACAGTAATAAATACATTTCTAAATAAATAAATATAGAGATATTTATTGTGATATCGTGGGAAAGCTCACGATATTACGATATTCTACATAATAACAAGACTGACTTTATAAAACGCTTTGACCAGTCATTTGGTGCAACATTTATTGTCATTAGGGATGGAACGAAATCCAAATCTCTCTGTACGATATTTTCATCATAAACATCTCACTGTACCAGATTTATTGCAGCATTTTGTGTGAATCTGCGACTTTTTCTTCTAAAAATCCCTTCACAAGACTTAATCCAAAGAATGAAGATGTAAAAGTGCTTAGAACAGTTATTTCTTCATGTCGTCTGCACTGAAACGGAGCAAAGGATCATGGTCTATGTAGTTCCCTTTGTTTTTTTTTAGCTATTTCTGCATCAGAACTGTTCATTTAAGCAAAGAGACTTGGGATTCGATATATTGTGATGCTCCACGATGGTTATTTTTACATCCCTAGTGTACAGATACAAAAAAGAGAGAAATTGGGTTAAAATTATATTAAGTATATATATTTGTAAAGTTTTGTGATCAGTGCACAGAAGAAACCACATCGTTTTTGAGTTAATATAAGTTTTTCTTCTTCCCGCTCCGTTTCGAGACGTGCTCTTCTGTTGTTTACGGCGTATATGTCGCATGTGTATGATTATTGTTTCTCTCTTGGCACAAACTCGAAATAAAAACAAATCCGTCACTCACAGGGTGTTTGTGGGCGGAGTTTGGGTGCTTAGTCCCACTTTAAAAACAGGAGCGGTGTCATTTCGGGATTTACAACGCACGAAAGAACACAGCTTTTAGCGAGGCAGACGACAGTGTTTTCAAGGTGCCAGTTTATTCGAGTGACAGGCCAAAATTTGTGTGGAGTAAATCTCAAAGCTTAAAATGACAAAACGGATTCTCTGACACGGTTCTTGCGCCCCCTGCTGGCATTTATGTACAAAAACGAACGACAACAAACACCCAGAGGCATCGGTGCGCACGTAAAAATCAGGCCTAATGTATGGCGACCTTAAAAGCTGAAGTGCGCCTGAATTTCAATACAAAAGGTTATTTCATGTGTTTAAAGGGTCCATATTACATTATTTTCTGATCTACACTATGTTATAATGTTGTTTCCTCATCATAAACAGACCTGGAGTTGTGTTTTGTTTAATTTTCCCACGTTTACATGATGTTTTCTTAACTCTGAATTAAATAGTTTGGAATTAAAATATTGTCCTTGGAGTTTACATGGAAATACTAATTCCGAATTGAGGTTTACATGGAAAAGACGTTAAATCATCTTTATTTAATTCTGCTCAGTGTCTGGAGGTGGGGAAGGTGCTGATTGGACAGCGACACAAACGTATTTCCGTCTTTGGGAAGAAAACCCACACTTCAGCTGCTCCCGGCTTTTCTGTCATCTCGGTTTGTCGTTTCGCCGCCGACACAAACACGATCCAAACTTTTCCCGCAGTCGTTCCGATGATAATGAAGCAGCAGCTGGAGAATTCTCTCCTCACGCTTTCCGTCTGTGAGCTGAGGAGGAGAAGGGAAGAGCGTGGGAGAAGGAGGAAGAAGACAAACTGAGTCTGAGGCTGCCACACCTCAGCCCACTCCCACATCCCGCTCACAAATCCAAAGAGACGTGGAGGAAAGTAAATAAATAAATCCCGCTCAGTGTCTGGAGGTGGGAAAGGTTCTGATTGGATCGTGTTTGTGTCGGCGGCGAAACGACAAACCGAGACGACAGAAAAGCCGGGAGCAGCTGAAGTGTGGGTTTTCTTCCCAAAGACGGAAATACGTTTGTGTCGCTGTCCAATCAGAACCTTCCCCACCCCCAGACACTGAGCGGGATTTATTTATTTACTTTCCTCCACGTCTCTTTGGATTTGTGAGCGGGATGTGGGAGTGGGCTGAGGTGTGGCAGCCTCAGACTCAGTTTGTCTTCTTCCTCCTTCTCCCACACTCTTCCCTTCTCCTCCTCAGCTCACAGACGGAAAGCGTGAGGATAACCAGCTTAGACTGTAATTTTATGAGCCCAAAGACTTGTTTAACAGAACAAATCATGGTCAGATTGGTCCGTTAAGGTCAGTTCTTTTTGGTCAGATTGTAGGGACGAGACGCAACCTCCACAAGACGAGACGAGATACGAGTTTGGGTCCACGAGAAAGAGCCAAGACGAGATTTTAACATTTCAGTATATGAATTTGCGATTCACTTTCCAGTTTAGGCCTCACAATATTTCATTTATTCGATTTTATATGTTTGTTTCCATTGCAGTACTGTTTTTCGGAAATATAAGCGATGTAACTCACAGATGCCTAAACCCTTTTTCGTCCAATCCAAATGTAAAGACTTGGAAAAAGAATCTCAGGAGATCATTTTTCTCTTGTGTGCACGATCTCGTGGCAATTTTGTCCGGCGAGATCTCGTGGCACGAGATCTTGTACCAACCCTGTCACATAATGTTAACATAAAACACAAATTAAAGTCCGATTAACCCATCCAGACACAGGGGGAACACGCGAACTCCACAGCAAAGCCCCACTTGGCCCGAGAATCGATCTTCTTTCCGTAAAAACCGCGACCCGCTGCCTCTAAACTGAGCTCCCACTGACGCCATCATGTGTGAGCGGAGAAGCAAATGGGACTTTAAACTGGCCCCTGGTGTGACGGCAGTTAATGAGACGAGCTTTTGAATCGCTGATAGAAATTAATTTCCTTTTACTTAACTTCACGGAGAGAAAAGTCCCGAGTGGGTCGCTAAAGGAGGTCATCATTTCTAAGAGGATGGGGACTAAAATAACCACGGATGGGCCGTTATAATGTATGTGGCAGGTTAGACTGGTTGTTTTCTTCGATTTTAATCATTGTATTGCCTCGTTTTCTCTATTTTGACCGTTTTGGTGATGTTTTTAAATGGACTTTGTGTGCGGCATATGTGATATATGTTGGAAAAGGGCCAGAATTACACAATATTTATTATCTGCCAGTCATAAATCCAAGTCTGTTCTCCCGACATTCGTTCCATTGCAACAGTCGGGGAAAATATGGACACCCAAGTTTAATTCAGGCGTGTTCAAACTATAGTCTGGACGCCAAATGTGGCCCTCAAACCAGTTGTTTTGGCCCTCAGGCTTCCAGGTGAATTGACCTATTTTACCGGAAGTAGTACTTTTTACTGCATGTTTTTGAAATCTCCTTTGATCGAGCAAATTTTGTGTGTCCTTTTGAGGGTTTAAGCCTGAACAAAGGTCTGGAGGGTCATTTAAACCTGTTATAAATGCACAGACTTGAATTACTCACTGTTTTGACCACAAGTCTATGACCCTTGACGCTGGTTTGTGTTTTAATATGTTGTTCAGCACTTTGGTAAACTTTAACTGTTCTAAATGTGCTATACAAATAATTTATGTCATTTTATTTAACCTTTATTTAACCAGGTAAAGACCCATTGAGATCCAGGTCTCATTTAGAAGGGTGACCTGGTCAACAGCACAGGTCAGGAGCAGAAAACAACATCAATTAAATTAAGATAAACATCAATTATGAAAGTAAAGTGCAAAGAATGTAGAAAATATTTCGAAAGTGCAGGAGCTGTAACAGTCTACGAAGATAAAGTGCAGAAGTTGTAGACAATAGATGATAAAAATGCCATGAATTCTGTTACAAAGAGCGATTTTTGCAGTGACATCTTAAAAACACAGGCACTGATGACGCTTTTTGCCTATTACATAGAACGAAAAGCTTCAAATGAGACAAGTTCAGATATTTTCAATTCAGTTTGGAGGAGGGTGACCAGAATTTAAAAAAAAAAAGAAAAAAAAGGGACATCCCTGTTTTTTTGGTAATCATAAAATTGTGAAATGAATGTGTAATTAAGGAAACTTATGCATGTGAACCAGTATAGTCACGATTTCTGTTTGTTTTGCTCATTTTTAAGCAGCTTTTCTGTATTTTACCCAAACAGATGCAAGTTTATGTCTGTCTTTACTGTTGGCAGGGATCAGATCGGTCAAAAATAGGGAAACCTGGGACATTTCTTGTATAAAACTGGGACAAATCAGTGACTTTGTATAAATCTGCCGGGACAGGGGGACACGGGGCTCAGAACTGGGACTGTCTCGGGTAAACAGGGACGTCTGGTCACCTTCGTTTGGAGGTTGTTCCCAGCTGAAGGAGCAGAGAAGCTAAAGATGTGTTTTCCCTCATACGTTTGATTTGGTTAAATGCCATACTGTGGGACATTCCAGGCAGACATCACCACAGAGACAAGCAGGTGTTCAGAAAGAGAAAAATCCGTTTCTTCAGATGGGATTTCGGATATTGACGACTTTGTTCCATTTCATTTCAACGATTTTTTTTCAACGGTTCTTCACAAATCGCCCCTTGATTCACGTAAAATTATGATCAGTATTTCCCACATGGACAATCCCACCAAACAAGGCAGTAATCCTCATAAAACGCCGTCATTTGCCCTTTAAATCTGCAGCCTGGTGGAGCACGGAGGCTGGTGGTCACACGGTGATTTGTCGCTGGCTGGAGCGCTTCTGTAATGCAGCGCTCCATTATGGACTGTTGACTTTGAGTGGGGCTGTTTGTGCTGAGTGGCATTCATCAAAAATCTGCTTACACTCCGCAATGGGCCGGAGACATTAGCTTATCACGCCGCGCCAAGAGCTGCCGCCGCCGCCAATGCTAAATGCTAACGCTAACGCAGCTTTCGGGCGCAGCGAGTTTATTTATTTTAAATGGAACGAAGCATAAATTCAGCCGCTGTAACTGGACCGCATCCGTCTCGGTGAAATGCGAAGTCGGTTTAATGGAAATAGAAACATTAAAACCAATTGGACAACAGGAAACTAGAGACGGGACAACAAAGTCATTACACCACCAGTCAAAAGTTTGGACTCACCCGCTCAGTCAGTGTTGCTTTCTTTATGTCTTACTACTTCCTACACTTTTGGTTTAATTGGTTCATTTATTTATTTAGTGTAGTGCACAAAACCATATGTACAGACACGCAAACTCCAAATACAAGAAACAAAACATTGAAACAAGGACGATCAGATTTGTTTCCATGCCCGAAAAGGAGCGGGAAGAAGTAAAAAAACGTATTAAAACTTATTCAATTCTCCAAAATGAGAAATAGTCCTTTTTCACTTCCTGTTCGTCTTTCGTTAGGACGTGACCAAGCAACTTTACAGACCTGAGGCATCGTACACACTTTATACACATACAGAAGGCATCAAATATGAAGTGAGACATGTGGAATTACTGTAAGTATCAAAGAAAATAAAGTAAATGTGTTGCGGCACGGTGGCTGAGTGGCTAGCACTCATGCCTCACAGCAAGAAGGTTGCGGGTTCGATCCCCGGGTCGCCCGGGCCTTTCTGTGTGGAGTTTGCATGTTCTCCCCGTGTCTGGATGGGTTTCCTCCGGGCACTCCGGTTTCCCCCATCAACCCAAAACATGCACTGTAGGTGTGAAAGTTGTGTGAGTGTTGGTGGTGGTCGGAGGGACCGTTGGCGCCGCTTGGCTTGGCAGCCGCGCCTCCGTCAGTCTGCCCCAGGGCAACTGTGGCTATAACAGTAGCACCACCACCGGGTATGGAGTGAATGAAGAATGCTCTGTAAAATGCTGTGTAAAGCACTTTGGGGACATGTGTAAAGCGCTATATAAATAAACCTTACCTTACCTTATATTTTGTATTCCCATCACCTGTGGTCTCAGGGCTTCTGGTGCACTGTCAGACAGCAGTAACATAGGCGGTGACATACGAGGGCCAAATACAGCACAGGATTCCTACAGTGTCTTAAAAAGTCTTAAACAGTCTTAAAAGCATTGACTTTATGAATTTGGAAATAATACCTTTAATAGTCTTGAAAAAGTCTTGAATTTTTATATCTGGGTCTTAAAATTTGTGCAGTATGTAACTTTTCTACGTTGCATTTCTTCTCAAAAGTTTAATATCTTTAGCCCTGTTCGCACGGGATAAGTAGAACCTGGGGACGTCCGGTAATTTGCACATTCCCGCCCCACCTCTGTGTTACCTGCAGCACATTCACACGGGATCAGCGAAGTCCGGAAATGACTCTATTTTACTGAAATTACGACCGGATATGTCGTGACATCACATCCGTTTCTATGTCTTTCGCGCTGCTAAATAAGTAAATTTATAAAGTCTGCTAAAAAAATTAATAAAATGTTCCTTACCGCATGCGGCTACACATCATCCAGGTCAACATCCTGCGAGAATTGTCTCTCCTCTTGGATCTTTTGCCCTTTTTGTGGATCAGTTTCCATGTAGAGGCTCCGAGGCTGTGTTATAATTTGCCCCTAAAAAGCTCAAAACTGCGAATCAAAATTTCTACCGCAGCCTCCGTTACTCAAGATGGAAAGAGATATAAAATGTGCGCAATATATAGAGAAAAGACCGCGGAAATAAAAGGAACAGACAGAAAAGACGCAATTACAACAACAAACACTGAGCTGCAGATTCGCACGGGACGAGTATCATCACCGGACGTCTGTGTTTGGTGAAATATCGTCGGTAATTTGCGGTGTAATTTTTACTTTACAAATTACAGACGTGGAGCATTCGCACGGGATTAAGATCTCGGACGTCCTCCGCAGTTATTACAAATCGCCAAAGGTCCACAGGTAAAACTAACCCCGTGTGAACAGGGCTTTAGTCTAAAGAAAGAGCAGCAGAACCAATAACTGAGAACATAACACAGCCCCGGGTCAAAACGCTGAGGATCTGCAGCACCACAAGAAACGAGCTCAGCAGAAACACGTCAAAAATCAAAGACGATCTCAGCAGAAACACAAAGTCTGATTAAAGCCGTTCTGTTGTTTTTTAACGTTTGGTTTTACGTTGCAGAGCGACACATTTCACACCGGAGTCACGGAGAAGCGTCTCTACTCCCCAGATTCATTTGTTTGAGAAATAAATGAGCACAAATTCAAGAAGTTTGTTTTTCTTTGCTGGTCTATGAAATAGGCCGTGAAATAGGTGTTAACTTTTTATAGAAATGGACTTGGATTTAATTTGAAAAAACCTGTAGGAGCTCGGCAACAAACAGAGCTGAACTAATTACAAGTGGCTGTTTATATCCAGAGACGAACACAACAGTACGACTTTTTAAAGGACCCATTATGTAAAATGGACTCTTCGGAGCTTTTTAACGTGTTATAGCTTTTCCCCTTCTCATTTCCCCTCTGGATTTTGTATTTGGAGTGATTTGTGCATGTTTGAGTCATCTTTAATTACTTATTTTCAAGACGCCATCTTGCTGATCGAGCCCTGAGTTCACCACAGGAACACACCCACTGCTCTGTGCCAATTATGTTCTGCAATTTGAGTTTTTCCGTCAGTGTTACGCACAGCATTCAGCAGCGTTGTGTAGTCACCGTGATACACATTTTTAAAAAAGCGAGATCCGGTGTTGCAGATCTGTTGGAGGCGACGTGTCGACATGAGGCGATGTGGGTGACGGCTTTAATAAACCTAATATTTTGTTTTAAATGCTGTTTCCGTGCTTCTTTTGAGTGCGTATAGTTTTATTAACCCCTGAAGACCTGAGGGCAATTTTAGTACATTTCTCCTCACCTGGATTTTTTTCTTAATTTTGCTTTTAAAACTGCCCCTTTTACCCCCTAATGAAGTGTTCTACCTCCTTTTGTTCAGTCCAACCTGTTATTTCACAATCTGCTGCTGTAGTTGTGTCATGAGGCTGTGATAAAAGCTACAGGACCAGAAATAGAATTGAAGAAAAAAATAAAGAAAATAAAATTCACACTCTTTTATACAAAACCCACAGCAAACATGTAGAAACAACTTTTTGGACATAGAAAATGCTTAATTTAGGGCCTTAGCTACAAAAATGCAAAATATCAAATCTGTAAGTAAATTAAAAATCTCCTTATTGCCCTAAAAACAAAAAAAAAAGTGCAGTGGCTCCATGACTTTCCTGGTCCAGTCCTGGAAACAGCTCCTGTCAGGTCCAGGGCCAGAGCCACAGCACTTCTGCATTTCCAGGGTGGAAATTACATTTGGATTTGTTCATTTGGACTGAAATAAACCTTTAAATAAAAATAGAAAAGGATGAGCAATTAAACACACACCAAGATGTGTAATTTTCCATTTATGTGAGAATAAACTCCACTTAGAGCGACTTTTTCCCTCGTTATAAACACACACAGTCAGAGGAGTCGACCATCTTGACTCTGGATTGACTCCAGTGGAGACGTGAAACACTCACCGTGGGCTGCAGATAGACAAACCTGCTCTCACCGCTTTACCTCAGCGCGGACAAGTGCGTAGATCCACATCTCCACTTCAGACGGGGCGAAAAGGAAACCACAGAAGACATTTTATTTAGACAGCGCCCCCCAGAGGTCCTCGTACAGGGATCTGTGCAGATACCTGTGCGTCTGTGATATGAGCCATTTACACACAACAAACCTGTAACACCGACTCTCTGTGGACTGTTTTTCTAGTAATATAATAACATAATGATCCATAGGTGCTCAAGCACAATACGTGAGCTTTAACACTTTCTTCTGTGACTTCAGAGCTCGACTGTGAGAGAACAGAACCGTCCCTGGACTTTTAGTTTTGCTTTGGCCTCTGTCCCAACCGCAGCTGTCTGACATTTTCTCTGGCAGTTTAGTAACACGAAAAACTATTTTATGGACGGCGTTCACTTTTGGCACAGCGAGTCTAGATGCCCAAAAGCAGCAGCTGCTTTAGATGCAAAGTAGAAAATGCTTTCTGTACTCGCACTACTTATTCAGAGTACCACAAAATCCCAAACCTCAGATGTGCCATAGAGTAGATTAAAAAGTCCTAAGTCTAAAGTTATAATAAATAAACTTTTAACCGTGTCATTAGTTTCCTCATTAAAACATACCTGAGTTGTATTTTGCTTCATTCATGCTGGTCTCAGTTATCCTCTGTGAAACCTGCTTTGCCTCTGAGCCTGATACTGTTTGAAATTTCCAGGATTGTGACATCGTAGACAGAAGTCCTGTGCATTAGTGAAGTCCATAAATCACCTCCAGACTTGTTTTAAGCATTTCTGTCATCAAATCGTGTCCATCACTGCTGCATTTACATGTAGTGTTCCACATTACTTATACTACTAATAATAATACATAACACATTTTATTTATTAGGCGCCTTTCTGGACGCCCGAAGTCGCCTTACAACAACATAAACAAATTAAGTGTGATTTAAAACATACAAGTTTTATTTGAAGTTCTAAATCATGAAACACTGAAGCTCGTCAAGAGGAGGTTTAAAAGACAATGACAATACAAATAATGCACATTTGTTCTTTCATAAAGGTGGAGTATGTAACTTATTCAAAACTCAGAAATGTGAAAAACAAACATGTGCGAAGTATCACCTCTCCACAGATCTGACGTGTTACTTGGCCTGGTTGAATCTCCTGCTTGTCTCCATAAACACAGACAGGTTGAAAGCCACACTGCGGAACATTCCTGGCAAAGCAGTAATCTCTCATTGGACGAGCAGCACAGGTGACAGAATGAGCCTTTAGCTCAGACTGAATGAGTGGATAATGTAGAGTGTGGAGTGGCTGTAAAATCCAGTGTACGAACATCATAAACACATCACAAACTCCCAACCTCCTGACCCCGTGTTAATGACGCCGCCTGATATTGTTTTGACTGTTTTACTAGCACAGGGTATAGCAGGTAATTACCAGAGATTAGCCTGCTCCCTCTCCACACTTTAGCCCGCTCCCTCTCCACGCTTTAGCCCGCTCCCTCTCCATGCTTTAGCCCGCTCCCTCTCCAACCTTTAACCCACTCCCTCTCCATACTTTAGCCCGCTCCCTCCCTCTCCATGTTTTAACCCGCTCCCTCTCCATGTTTTAAGCCGCTCCCTCTCCACGCTTTAGCCCGCTCCCTCTCCACGCTTTAGCCCGCTCCCTCTCCATACTTTAGCCTGCTCCCTCTCCATACTTTAGCCTGCTCCCTCTCCATACTTTAGCCTGCTCCCTCTCCATACTTTAGCCTGCTCCCTCTCCATACTTTAGCCCGCTCCCTCTCCACACTTTAGCCCGCTCCCTCTCCATACTTTAGCCCGCTCCCTCTCCATGCTTTAGCCCGCTCCCTCTCCATGCTTTAGCCCGCTCCCTCTCCATGCTTTAGCCCGCTCCCTCTCCACGCTTTAGCCCGCTCCCTCTCCACGCTTTAGCCCGCTCCCTCTCCATGCTTTAGCCTGCTCCCTCTCCATGCTTTAGCCCGCTCCCTCTCCATGCTTTAGCCTGCTCCCTCTCCATGCTTTAGCCCGCTCCCTCTCCATGCTTTAGCCCGCTCCCTCTCCATGCTTTAGCCCGCTCCCTCTCCATGTTTTAACCCGCTCCCTCTCCACGCTTTAACCTGCTCCCTCTCCATACTTTAGCCTGCTCCCTCTCCATACTTTAGCCCGCTCCCTCTCCACACTTTAGCCCGCTCCCTCTCCATACTTTAGCCCGCTCCCTCTCCATACTTTAGCCTGCTCCCTCCTCGTGCTTCAGTGCAGTCATCAGAGTCTCTTCTGTGGAGATGCTGTGACAGGAGAGTGCACATAAGCAAAGCAGCACATGTGTAAAATCTACTGTAGGCAGCGCTGAAGTATAGAGCAGCTGTGTTTGGCAGCTTAAAGAGGAACTCTGGCACGTTTGAAGCTAAAGTCCATCTCTAGAGGTGGTGGAATTCTGTCAGAAGCCAAAAAGTTCAGAACTTGCCCCCATCACTACACTAGTTTGTTGCCTTGACAGACTCACTGCCACAGTGAGATCTCCACCGAGGAAACACTGATCTGTGCCGTTTTTTGGCTTCTGACAGAATTCCACCACCTTTAGCAACAAACTTTAGCTTCAAACGTGCCGGAGTTCAACTTTAAGAATCAATTCAGTTCTGATATTTTCACCATTTCACCTTTTAAATATTAAGGTCTACGCCACATTGAGTTCTGAACTTCCTCGTAGACATGTTGTAGCCTCATCCTTGTCTGGTTTGAGGCTTTGGTGCAGTGTATTGAAACTCTGATCCCGTCTGTTGTTTTGTTTTTATTACTCAACAAAAAATCTCATTTAAGAAGTATAATTGTGTTTTATTTTTTGTTTTTTGTACTTATTTTATTGCTGTTATTTATTTATTGCTATTCTGTGGCTTCTGCTCTTATTTTATTTTACTGGTTATATTGTTTTAGGACTCGTACGACTAAATCTGAGCATTTATTGTGTCATTATTTTATTATTGTTGTTCTTACTCTGTCTTTGTGCAGCACTTTGGAAACCGTTTGTGAAATGTGCGGTATAAATAAAGTGGATTGGATGAAAAACACATCACACAAGAACACAACACAAGAAACACATCTGTTATTAGATTTTCGACCTGCCCCTATTGTAGTTCTCACATTTCACCACTAGAGGTTGCCTATGTTACTGCTGTCTGACCTGACAGAAGAAGACCACAGTGAGCGTAGGGGGAGGCCCTGTATTAGCCCTGTATATGTAGTTTTGTCTTTTTAGGGTTTTTTTTCTTAAGTTGTCAGACAATCTTAAAGAAAAAATAAAAAATAAAATCAGTGTTTGCTAATGTATGCATTGTGTCACCATGGTAACTGCTGAACATTCCACTATAGACACACACACACACACAGGGCATCTGGAGAGTCCATTAAACATGTTAAAGTGCTTTGTGTCCCGGGGCTGAGCAGGGGTCCGATCCATCAGCGCCCCCTAGAGTAAAGCACTACACATGTACTGCTCTGACCTGGAGTCCACAATTTAACCAAGACGTCTTTGTGCGCTCCAGAGTTTTATAGTGGAAGTAAAAGTGAGGTCTTTCCAGGTTTTTCTTCGGGGCTTTTCGGGGGTCTGCGAACTTCACTTTTTGAAACCAGGTCCTATAAAGCAAAGATTTAAAAATGCTGTTACGCGTCTCTGCATCTTTCCTCACGAGGCCATTCGACGCTCTTTTCTGATCGAGGTTATCATGTTGTTTCCTTATCAAGAGCTTCAGATAGTGCAGTACCTCCAGTTAGCATCACACCCCCAGGGAATGGGAAGTACATCAGCTTAAAGCACAGTACAGAATGCACAGTACAGAGCCTATAGTATTAGGCTCTGGTTACCAATGCGCTGCTCTGACCAAGTTACAGGTCAGATCTGTGGAGAGGCGACGCCGCTCACAGTCAGAACACCTGTTTTTCTAGGTATTTTTGAGCTATAAAACCACCTGTGATTGAATAAATGTAAAGTACAGCTGTTTGATTCCAGGCAGAGCAATGACATCCCCATAGAAACAACCAAGTGACCAAAAAGTTACATAGTGCACCTTTAACTATGGTGACAGGCAAACCCGATGTATCACCTAAACTTTAAAGAAGTACTGTAACTTTTCTGGTGTAGGGGCCACCTGCTTTTCCCCGATACTTTATTGCTTTGCCTGGAATGTCCCACAGTATGGCATTAAACTTAACTATACCATGGAGACAAGCAGATCTACGTCGGGGCGAGCTGCCCACAGTGGAGATGCATGTTTTTCAAGGTGTTTTGAGGACATTTGTCACACTGTGGAACATTCCAGGCAGAGCAATGACATATCCATCTCCATAGAAACAAGCAGGTGACAGACCCCCAACCAAAAAGTTACACAGTGAAACAATAAAGGAGAAAAAAGTCATTTAAAGCTTTGCAAAAAACAAAACAAAAGTAAATGTGGCACAAAAAATATGTGCCATTCCAAGTGGAAAGTTTTAGCTTCGTATTTTCACAAACTTTAAAAAGAAAAACCATTTCCACTGACTAAAGTTGTTATATTTACCTTTAATTTGCTAATTTGCTTGAAACATTATGGCAAACCAAACCAGAAATTAGCCGTGACTTTATTTGTGGATTTTGATTACGGGAAACTAGCCAAAAACCCAACAGCGGAACACAGGGACTTGCAAATCCCAATGTTCCGTCGTGTTTATTTCTGGACTGTAGCAGGAAATTAGCTGAAAATGGTAAGAAAAAAAATAAAATAAAACCTGCTGTTACCTGCTCCAGCCCTTATCCCACCAGCACATACTCCACAATAATCACCGGGCTCTCCATCTCTCCTCGCCCTCCTCCTGCGTTGCCGTGGAAATGCCTCTTTTCTCTCCGGATTTCTCGCTCCTCTCATCCATCTCCTCCTCCGGGCTGTCTCTCTCGCCGAGTGTTGACACGAGAGCGGGCCGCTAATAGATCACCGTGCAGCGCCTGCACCTGGATACCGAGCGTCAGCCGTGTTTTTCTCACAGCATCGAGACAGAAATGACGTAAACGCTTCGTTGTGAGATCAACGACGTGATTTAAAGTTCAAGTATCGGTTAAAATATTCAAATTTTGAACCTTTGCCTGGTTTTCGTTCCATATTTTGAGCAAAATGTGTCTTGCCCGTGTGTATAAGCAGCTCTTGAGGTCAAAGTACATCTGCTGTGAACCGTCTCCAAGCGTTTTATCGAACAACAATCTGAAAGTGCACTGTTAGCATGCTAGTTGTTGTTAGTTTCACTGTGATGGCAAAACCCTCCTCCGTTCTCTTGTTGTGAAAAGTATTTAAAAAGGAGCACTGCAAACTGTTTAAAATGAACTAGTTCTGTGTTTTCGTCTTTTTTAAAACCGTAAAAATCAGCTGCTACTCTTGACGGAGTGCGCTGTTAGCATGCTAGTTGTCGTTAGCTTGACCCTAACAGCAAAAGTCTGCTCCAGTCTCTGAAATTTGTGAAAAGTGCACATACCGGAGTAACTTTGGAGCACCGCAAACCGTTTAAAATGAACTAGTTCTGTGTTTTCATGTTTTTTAAGACCATAAAAATCAGGTGTTACCCTTGACGAAGTGCGGTGTTAGCATGCTAGTTGTTGTAAGCTTTACCTTGAAGGCAAAACTATGCTCCAGTCTCCGAAAGTTGTGAAAAGTATGTATAAAGGAGTAACATTGGAGCGCTGCAAACTGTTTAAAATGAACTAGTTCTGCTTTTCGTGTTTTTAAAGACCGTAAAAATGAGGTGCTACCTTTGATGGAGTGCACTGTTTGCATGCTAGTTGTCGCTAACTTTACCATGAGGGCAAAACACTGCTCCGTTCTCTGAAAGTTCTACATTTTATATAAAAAACTTTGGAGCACTGCAAACCGTTTAAAAACTAGTTCTGTTTTTTCATGTTTTTTAAGTCAGTAAAAATCAGGTGCTACTCTTGATGGAGTGTGCAGTTAGCATGCTAGTGGCTGTAAGCTTTACCATGACGGCAAAACACTGGTCTCTGAAAGTTGTGAAAAGTACTTATAAACAAATAGCTTTAGAACACTGTAAAGTGTTTAAAATTAACTAGTTCTATTTTTCATGTTTTTAAGACATAAAAATAAGGTGCTCCCTTGATGGAGTGCGCTGTTAGCATGCTAGTCATTATTAGCTTTACTGTGATGGCAAAACTCTGCTCTGGTTTTTGAAAGTTGGAGAAAGTATGTATACAGAACTAACTCTGGAGCAATGCAAACCATTTAAATGGACTAGTTATGTTTTTTAACGTGTTTTTAAGATGGTAAAAATCAGGTGCTACCCTTGATGGAGTGTGTAGTTAGCATGCTAGTTATTGTAAGCTTTACCCTGACGGCAAAACTCTGCTCCAATTGCTTGTTGTCGTGAAAAGTATTTATAAAAGGCATAACTCTGGAGCGCCACAAACTGTTTAAAATGAACTAGTTCTGTTTTTCGTTTTTAAGGCTAGCCTTGACAGAGTGCGCTGTTAGCATGCTAGTTGCTGTAAGCTTGACCATGAGGGCAAAACTCTGCTCCGGTCTCTAAAAGTTGTTAAAAGTACTTATAAATGAATAACTTTGGACCACTGCAAACCTTTTGAAATCACCTAGTTCTGTTTTTTCATGTTTTTTAAGACCGTAAAAATCAGGTGGAATTGGATGTAAGTCAATGCAACATCCACAAGAAGCGAGCGAACCCAACATTTGTGAGTGTGAGTTTGGGTGTTGAGCACATCTGGCTCCTCCTCTTGCGCCGGTGAACTCCTGACCCTCGTCTCCGCTGTCGCCTCTCTCCACCTGCTGCCTGTGAAGCCTCATTATCAAACAGACGATAAATGAATCGTGTGTTTGATTCAAATGCTTTTTGAACACTCGAGGTGCTGAGCTCCTGTCGTCTGCAGCTCTTGGACACAGCAGCTCAATATATTATAATAGCAAAGAGAGAAAATATATTATATGGTAATAATAAATTCTAAATAAGTAGCAATAAAAATAAGGTCAAATAAGGCATAAAAATGCAGATGTGCAGGTAAAAATAACTTAAATATAAGATAAATAAAGAGATCATAAAGGAAAATGGTGGAAATTTTATATGATGATTGACAGGACATAAGGTTTTCTGTTACATAAGGGTGAGTTGTACAGTTGTAGGGAGTATTATCTGTTACATAAGGGTGAGTTGTACAGTTGTAGGGAGTATTATCTGTTACATAAGGGTGAGTTGTACAGTTGTAGGGAGTATTATCTGTTACATAAGGGTGAGTTGTACAGTTGTAGGGAGTATTATCTGTTACATAAGGTGAGTTGTACAGTTGTAGGGAGTATTATCTGTTACATAAGGTGAGTTGTACAGTTGTAGGGAGTATTATCTGTTACATAAGGGTGAGTTGTACAGTTGTAGGGAGTATTATCTGTTACATAAGGGTCAGTTCTCGTACAGTTGTAGGGAGTATTATCTGTTACATAAAGGTCAGTTCTCGTACAGTTGTAGGGAGTATTATCTGTTACATAAAGGTCAGTTCTCGTACAGTTGTAGGGAGTATTATCTGTTACATAAAGGTGAGTTCTCGTACAGTTGTAGGGAGTATTATCTGTTACATAAGGGTGAGTTCTCGTACAGTTGTAGGGAGTATTATCTGTTACATAAAGGTCAGTTCTCGTACAGTTGTAGGGAGTATTATCTGTTACATAAGGGTGAGTTGTACAGTTGTAGGGAGTATTATCTGTTACATAAGGGTCAGTTCTCGTACAGTTGTAGGGAGTATTATCTGTTACATAAGGTGAGTTGTACAGTTGTAGGGAGTATTATCTGTTACATAAAGGTCAGTTCTCGTACAGTTGTAGGGAGTATTATCTGTTACATAAGGGTGAGTTGTACAGTTGTAGGGAGTATTATCTGTTACATAAGGTGAGTTGTACAGTTGTAGGGAGTATTATCTGTTACATAAGGGTGAGTTGTACAGTTGTAGGGAGTATTATCTGTTACATAAGGTGAGTTGTACAGTTGTAGGGAGTATTATCTGTTACATAAGGTGAGTTGTACAGTTGTAGGGAGTATTATCTGTTACATAAGGGTGAGTTGTACAGTTGTAGGGAGTATTATCTGTTACATAAGGGTCAGTTCTCGTACAGTTGTAGGGAGTATTATCTGTTACATAAAGGTCAGTTCTCGTACAGTTGTAGGGAGTATTATCTGTTACATAAAGGTCAGTTCTCGTACAGTTGTAGGGAGTATTATCTGTTACATAAAGGTGAGTTCTCGTACAGTTGTAGGGAGTATTATCTGTTACATAAGGGTGAGTTCTCGTACAGTTGTAGGGAGTATTATCTGTTACATAAAGGTCAGTTCTCGTACAGTTGTAGGGAGTATTATCTGTTACATAAGGGTGAGTTCTCGTACAGTTGTAGGGAGTATTATCTGTTACATAAGGGTGAGTTGTACAGTTGTAGGGAGTATTATCTGTTACATAAGGTGAGTTGTACAGTTGTAGGGAGTATTATCTGTTACATAAGGGTGAGTTGTACAGTTGTAGGGAGTATTATCTGTTACATAAGGTGAGTTGTACAGTTGTAGGGAGTATTATCTGTTACATAAGGTGAGTTGTACAGTTGTAGGGAGTATTATCTGTTACATAAGGGTGAGTTGTACAGTTGTAGGGAGTATTATCTGTTACATAAGGGTCAGTTCTCGTACAGTTGTAGGGAGTATTATCTGTTACATAAAGGTCAGTTCTCGTACAGTTGTAGGGAGTATTATCTGTTACATAAAGGTCAGTTCTCGTACAGTTGTAGGGAGTATTATCTGTTACATAAAGGTGAGTTCTCGTACAGTTGTAGGGAGTATTATCTGTTACATAAGGGTGAGTTCTCATACAGTTGTAGGGAGTATTATCTGTTACATAAAGGTCAGTTCTCGTACAGTTGTAGGGAGTATTATCTGTTACATAAGGGTGAGTTGTACAGTTGTAGGGAGTATTATCTGTTACATAAGGGTCAGTTCTCGTACAGTTGTAGGGAGTATTATCTGTTACATAAGGGTGAGTTCTCGTACAGTTGTAGGGAGTATTATCTGTTACATAATGGTGAGTTCTCGTACAGTTGTAGGGAGTATTATCTGTTACATAATGGTGAGTTCTCGTACAGTTGTAGGGAGTATTATCTGTTACATAATGGTGAGTTCTCGTACAGTTGTAGGGAGTATTATCTGTTACATAAGGGTTAGTTGTACAGTTGTAGGGAGTATTATCTGTTACATAAGGTGAGTTCTTGTACAGTTGTAGGGAGTATTATCTGTTACATAAGGTGAGTTGTACAGTTGTAGGGAGTATTATCTGTTACATAAGGGTCAGTTCTCGTACAGTTGTAGGGAGTATTATCTGTTACATAAGGGTGAGTTCTCGTACAGTTGTAGGGAGTATTATCTGTTATATAAGGGTTAGTTGTACAGTTGTAGGGAGTATTATCTGTTACATAAAGATGAGTTCTCGTACAGTTGTAGGGAGTATTATCTGTTACATAATGGTGAGTTCTCGTACAGTTGTAGGGAGTATTATCTGTTACATAAGGGTGAGTTCTCGTACAGTTGTAGGGAGTATTATCTGTTACATAAGGGTGAGTTCTCGTACAGTTGTAGGGAGTATTATCTGTTTCCTCGTGCCATTGTTACTGCACCGTCTCTGACACAGAAGTTCACTGTAGCTTACGCCGCATAAAAACACTCTTTCACTTTGTCCTTCTGTATTGGACTTGTTAAAATCTGCAGTATTTGTGTTTTTCAAAGTGCACTGCTGATTTGTGCAGAACACAGCAGCAGCTGAACCGAGACATGACAAACTGCTCCGTGGATCGTGTGTGGAGAGCACCAGGACGTTCGGGGCCCGTGGGTAATAATGTGTTATTGTTGGATGGGGGAGGGGCAGGAGGAGGAAGGATACAGAACTGATCCAAATATATTTTCTTCATTGGTACTTTGCTTTGACGTCACGCTGGGGATGGATGCGTGTGGGGGGGACGTTGGGAAGTTAGCATGGTGACACAGCGCACACGTTAGCTGTCCAAAAAGTCTGAAAAGTCAAGAAAAAATACAAAATGATATACGCACAGAACAGACTCACCATCAGCAGAACCTCCCACTGGCGCAGAAAGAACACTCATATTCCACCGAGTCCTGTCCTTTAGTCCGACCGTATCAGCAGCCCAAGGAGCGAGCTGGTTTTTTTTCAGCACTTATAGTTTATGCAAATGAGCTGTTTTAAGTTTCCTTTCTGTAAGACGCAAACAAATGTGCGCAACACTGCATTAAACTCATTATAATCTCACACGGGCTGATGTGGCTCTATAGTAGTTTTGGTTTTATATGTTGTAAAGTTGAGTTTATTCATGCAGAAGATTTTAATTAATAATCTGATGCAGCGTAGAATTTGCTCCTTTCCTTAGTCCGTCCTAACTTCACTGATCAGTTCGGATGCTCCTGGTCATGGCGGACGGTGAAGCACGCCCGGATCAGTGTTAAGGAAGGGAAATTCCTTAACACATTTAATATTGAACTATTTTCAGATGCACCCTAGGTATTTGTGCCTTGACTACTGTGACCAAATGTGCAGCTTTTCTATATTTTACCGAAACAAATGACAAGTGATGCTTCTCTTTACTGTTGGCAGGGGTCAGATTGGTCAAAAATAGTGACACCTGCAGCATTTTTTGTATAAAACTGGGACAAATCACTGGTTTTGGATAAATCCGCTGCGACGGGGAACACAGGGCTCAAAACTGGGACTATCCCGGGGAAACAGGGACGTCTGGTCACCCCTAGTCTTGACGCTAATGCTGACGCTAACTGAAATTAAAAAAAGCTGTTGCTGCAGTTAAAATAGCTCTACAATCTAAACGAACTTGCACAGAAAAGCATCGACAATCAGTGGATGTATTTTCACGAAGTAGTTTTGTGTTTTATTTGTATTTTGAGATTTAGATTAGATTAGAGATTAGATTAGAGGTATAACTTTTACTGTAGACACAAACTCCTACTTTATAAACTCAGAAACGTCCTCCGGTGATTTGCAGGTTTTTGAGAGAACTGAAACTCTCCTGCAGCTCTGTGAAAAGGCCCCATTGCAATATTAATATGGCAAAATCCGGCACTTCATCCCCATTAGCCGGCCCACACTCCTCCCACTACTATTTTATACTCACGGTGACTCCCAGCCCAGTTAGAGGGGGAGTAATGGGTCTCTACGGGCCAGTCCCAGTCCAGGCGGGTGGAGGGGGTTTGTAGGTGTCCCAGTTCTGTCTTTGGAGAACACCACAAGGACCTGTTTTCGTGCCCGAAGTGTTCTTCCCTCCCATGACTCGAGCTGCAGATGCTTCCATCATTCTCCACAGCTGGTTCCTCCAAAGCACCTGAGAGAATTCTGGGAGATTTACACAGAAATTCATCTTTAGAAATGAAAAAAAGAGGAGCAGGGGCCGAGCTGGAATGAAATGCACGTCGTTTAAACTAACATTTGTTGAGTTCTGATAATGTAAGAGCAAATGTTTAATGAATCCATGTCAACGTAGTGCATGGATTTTCACTATGAAGCGGCGACAGTAAGAAACGGGAAATCAATAAACTTGTTTTAGTTATTAAAACAGTCAAACTAATTAAGCAAAAAGTGTCTTGGCCCAGTCAGCAGCTCTTGAGGTCAAAATAAGTCTGCTGTTTGCTGTCTGCATCTAATTAGAACATATTTAATTGCTCTAGAATAATATCAGCCCAGGAAATGTAAAAAGGTAGCTGTTAACGTGAAAACTAGTGCTTCACCAGGTAGAACGGAGCATTTTGAGGTTTGGAGATGCAGACAGACTAATAACAAAGCGTTACTCAAACATGTGCTCACAAGAGTCAATGTTGTATCATAAAGGATCTTGCAAGTATCAGAACAGGTGTGTCCCTCGTGTATAAATAGGCTCTGTGCACAGCGATGCCCGGCAGCCTGTTAGCGTCACTACTCCGTGTCCAATTGAGTATCTATGACAGGGGTCTCCAACCTTTTTTCTCCACTGAGCCACCATTACGAAACAAAAATGCCAGAGAGCAAAGAAGCTGAGCAAACGTAAGAGCCACGGGGAGCCTTGGGTAGGACAGTTAGATGCTTATAAAACATAAACCAGTTATTCTCCAGTTATTGAGTTGGCCATCAGATTGAGACATTTGCAATGATAATTAATCACATTTTACTTATTATCCACAATACATAGATTTCAGAAGAGAGTGTGATGTTCTGGAGTCAATGAATTAAATGATGGTTTTGATCAGGACGATGATTTTAAGGCGAGAACTGGGTATGAAGGAGGATGCAGAATTGTTACGATGCTCCAGTCATTATAAAGACATTCTCTTTGTATGTTTGATTTTATGAACTATAACAGAGGTCACTAACTGGTGGACCGGGGTCCAGACTCAGACCCATCCCTTACAGACTCGTGTACACATGTTTTACTCCATGTGCGCTGCTGTGTTGTTATTTATTTCGGTCTAAAGGAAAACAGTTATCGCTGCGTCCTCCTCAGATGCAGCAGAAAAACAGCTCCATAGGGACTTACAACTGAAATATTCTAACAGAGGAGGGTTTTATCTTTCAGTCACTTTTTATTTTACATTGATAGACCCAGAAATGATAAAGATATTCACTTTTAAATACTTTAGAATCGCTTTTGTCTTTACGTCGGCTTTAATCAAATGTGCTCGTATAAGCGCGCGACGCATCTCGCGATATACACGATCTGTTTCTCAGACTCTGTCTCATAAGTTTTACGTAGAAAATGGTCTGTTGAGACATTTCTATGTAATATAACATAGTTTTAGTGTCCAGAAAGAGGCTGGAAGAGGAGGAAAAGAAATCAAAAACTCTTCATCATCAAAGAAGGAAAAGTCTGATTGTGCAGCTCCTCTACAGTCCATACTAAGAGTAGACTGGTTCTTTTATAAAACATAAAATAGTCTGAGAAATCTCTGTTCTTATTTTCACTGAATTAAAATCCTGAGCTGTCAGTCATTGAACAAAATGAACTAAAACACTTCACATATGAACTACAGCCGTACAGTAGTTATACTGTACTGTGTTTAATGTTTCATTAATATCGGTGTGTTATTATATTATACTCAATATCAGAAAAAAATTACATACTTTTTTTTTTGCGTCTTAAAATGTATCGAGATATCGCATCAAGATACGTATTGAATTGTGGTAAAACTGTATCGTTGCGTCCCTAATGATGTCCCGGACCTCTGCTTCAGGAGATTTTCTCTCATTTCAACCTGGCACAATGCATCTCTCCTGTTAAGGTTAATGTAAATCGTGCACTGTCCCTGTTTCATTAAATAAATAAACTAAATCGATTCACTTGGAAGGGCATGGAGAGCTACTGGAAGCTCCTGAGCTACAGGTTGGAGACCCTCGATCTATGAGGTTTCTGCTGAGTTGTGCTCAAATTAACAAACATTTAAAGATCAGGCCGTGAACAGGGTGAAGCTGTGGGTGGATGTCACCTTCAACATGTTAAAAAGTACACAAATAAAATAAATACTTCAGCGGAGGACACTTCTGTTTTTAGGAAAGTAGAGATTTGTGTCAGAATGCAAACGCTAATGCTAATTTAGAGCAAACAACAACACACATTAAAACAAGTATTGCACACATAAAATTAATTGGGTCGTCTTGAGTTTCATTCATTAGAATTTGTGCTAATGTGCACAGAGCCCCGGGGTCTCAAAATGGCTGCCCATTTAAGTCAATGGGGCAAGCACAATGGCACATGTCTCCAGATTAGCCTGTCCCGGCGAGGTACTTCCGGTAGCAACAGGCCGACTGAGCATGTGCAATAGTGCTCTTTTCCCTGACCAATCAGAGCAAGAGAAGCAGATCGTAGCCAGAACTAACAATTATAAAGTGTTTTTTTAAGACAACTGAAGGATTTTGAGCTGAGAAAAACGTTATGATTTAAAAATAGGTAAAAATCGTCACATAATCCGACCTTTTTGAAAGCTGTAGGTGCCCCGTCAACCAAACACGAGCAGTTAGTGATTACACTGAGCGATGAGAAAAATCCTTTCTCGGCCCAGGGGAATTTGTTCGCTGAAATATTTGTGCTTGGCCACTACGTCAACTGGGGACAGGTACAAGCAGCAATACCCTATCCTGTTATTTTAATAGATCCATGGCACAGAGTCTAGTGTGCCGAACTTTTCATAGAATTATCCCAATGAAAGTCTAAAATAGAACTCGACTTCCTGTCATTTTCAACGTATTTTTCAGCTTTTCTTCATGAACTGCTTCCTGGTTGGTGTTAAACTATAATTTATATTTACAACAGATATTATCCCGTCAAATAAAGTCAGAATTAGAGACGGATCAGAACCTGTCAGACTTAACACGGTGCCGTTCTAGGACAGCAGTGTGGGGGCTTCTCAGAGCCGTGTCCCACTTCTGTCGCTGCTCTTAATTAGGTCTGTGTGTCTCATTTTAATTAAGCTGTCGAGATCTGAGCCGTGGCCCTTCCCCTCCTCCCCGTCGCACATGCCCCGACGCTCTGTCCACTGCCCCCTCCTCACCCCCACGTCTGCTCCACGGCCAACCACCAGGGGGCAGAGGTTGGCAGAGGGGTAATCACGTCCCCGGTGCGGCGAGCGGGCCACACAGACAGCATATGGCCAATTAAAGCAGCTACTGACGACACTGTGGGACTTTCACTGTAACTTTGGTAATTAGTGTGTTTTAAAGCCGCAGTGTGTGACTTTTTAGCCAGAAAATAGCCTGTTAAAGGCATGTTGTTTCAGTTTGGTTGTGTTTATCGCGCTGAAAAACTCACGTTGCCGTGAGCGGGATCGCATCTCCACAAGCCTGACGACTATGTGCCTTGAGGAGGGCCTCGTTCTTTTTTCTACGGCTGTTCCTTTGGCTTTCACTTCGTGAAAACCATCTGACCTCGCAGCATTAGGGTTCATTTTCTCGACGGTCGGCGGGTGCTTTTTTGATTTAACCAATTGCTACTATTTGGTGGTGATGTATGTGATGTGCTGGAACGCTCAGTGTTTTCCAAGTAATCGCTGATACAACAGCAGATCCCGTAGGAAGAAGAGCAATAACGTCTTTCCCCTTGATAAAATTCAACAAACATTCTCTTTGTTCTGGCTTTAAATCCTCGATGTCGGGAATCGTTTCCAATACAAAATGTCTGGCTTCGTCTACATCCATCTCGAGGTTTTGTTTACTGTTGCGCTGCACCACAAAATCACCCAGAGGCGCTGGAGTTTGACCTCATGGCTTCACAGCTCTTCTCTGATTGGCCGATGCACCGACTACAACTTCGGGGGTTATTGCAAACTGCAGAGTGTTTTCAGATTCTTGACCAAGTCGCTGGAGAGAAATGAAATTGAGTGGAGACACTCGGTGGCACCAGCCTGGCTAATAATATTCCACAGATATCTATTTCCATGGAGAACATTCCCAAGTTTGGTTTTAACTTTCTACTTCCATGGAAGATGTTTGACGTGCCAACTCCAGAAAGTTACGTACTGTAGCTTGAAATCCTGCTCCATCGTAGTAGAGCCCACTGGCGTCCTTAAACTGCAGAATGGGCTCGATTCACGCCACAAAACTAGAACATTTGGAAACATGCGGATGACGAGTTCCTTTGGGCTCTGTTGGCCCAAAGGAAAATGGCCCAGTTTTCTTCATCTAGATGCCCTTGTATTCTTTCTTTTTTCCTTTTATAAATTGCTTATCACCTTATCGTGCAATCCATTTCGCAAGTTTGGCCTTTTGGAACTATAGCTTCTCAAATTGTACTAATAATAATTATAATAATGCATCAGTTTTTTATATAGCGCTTTTCTGGACACTCAAAGACGCTTTACAGAGCATTATTCATTCACTCCAGACCCGGTGGTGGTAAGCTACTATTGTAGCTACAGCTGCCCTGGGGCAGACTGACGGAAGCGAGGCTGCCAATCTGCGCCATCGGCCCCTCCGACCACCACGAACACTCACGCACACACCACTTTCATACTCATACTAGGCAATGTGGGTGATGTGCCTTGCCTAAGGACACAACGATAGTTTTTGCAACTAGCGCCCCACTGTGGCACCTGGAATTCCCAGTGGTCTCCCATCCAAGTACTAACCAGGCCCGGCCCTGCTTAGCTTCTGAGATCTGACGGGTTCAGGCTTTGACGAGCCAGTAAGGCCACCCTAACTCACCAGCTTTTAACTCTTTTATTAGTCCAAACCAAAGGTAAATTCATGCCGAAAGAATCTCTCAAGATTATTTTTCTCATGTGTGCTCGAACTTTTGGCAATTTTGTCCCATCCCTAGTAATTATCACTGAATTTTAGCTCAAATTTTATGGCCTTAACGACAAACGATAATAGTACAGTCTGCCGGGAAAGCGTTCAGACCCAAACAGAAAACTCTAAGTATCATATTTTTTAAATCCAGTGCTATATTACAGTAAGATCTCCCTGCTCTGTGGGTGTTTTGCTAAAAGTGCTGCTGACATTTTGTTCTGTCTTCTAGAACACAGGCGCACATTTTCCATACATTATTATTATAAGTATTAAGCCTGAATAAAGAGACATATGGTAAGTTGAGTTGTTTCCCGCTGGGACCTGAAGCGTTCCACAGAAGCTCCTTGTTGTGCACTTGGTTCACCTTTTACATTATTGCCGTGACAACATGCGAGAGCTAAAGACCCCAAGCTGCTAATGAGACTGCGGAGAATTCTTCCGCTGCGGCGATGAAGAAAACTGCACCTTATATTTCCTTAGACGCGTTATGATGTTGAGAATTTTACTAACTGAGATAAAAAATGAGAAAACGATGACCTCGATTTATTCAGATTGTAGAGGTCTGTTCAGTTTTACAGCTGCATTGCGTAATCTCTCTGGTTCAGGGTCCGTCAAATGCTTTTCTCCATGGAGATATTATTGCTTTATCTGGTATGTTTCACCTTTCTAGTGTCATGGAGATCAAACCAGACCAAGTAGAGCTGTGTAATATCATACTGCGGAACATTCCAGGCAGAGCAATGACGTATCCATAGAAACAAGCAGATGACGGACCCCCAATTGAAAAGTTACATTACTTTAACACACAAATCCTCCATATTTAGGTTGGCCGCCACACACGACAGGTGAATTTGCCCAGTTTTGGCTATGATTTCTTCTCTGTGACTTCAGGGAGTCGTGACCCGACTTTTTGTCTCCGTGTGCGATTTTGAAGCCGCTGCTCCTCATGTGTGGAGTCAGTGTCAGATCAGAACCACCGAACATCAACAACGCGACGGAAACAGCCGATAAAACACAGAGACGTAACAAACAAACTCGGGATAGAGCGAAAATAAAGACTTTATTACTCACCTCTCGTAAAGTTGGTAATGTTAAACTGCAGCATCTCATTCACATTATCCCTAAATTGTCCTCTGCAAATAATGACATCCAGTCCACAAAACCACGTTATTAATCCATTTTGAAGCGTTCTTTGAAGGTAAAAAGTCGAGATAGTTCCTCATGTGTTTGTTTACATCCACAGAGCACACGGATCGAGGTGAAGCTGCAGATCAGCCACAGTGACTCTACTTCCTGTGGACTTTATCTCCTCTTTTATGCTTTAAAAATCCTGTATCTGAAGTATTGCTCCACATTTCACAGATAATAATAACACAGTTTTGACTTGTGTCTAAACTGGAAGTGCAGAGTCTGATCTTTGAACACTTCAGAGTCTTAGAGCGAGTGGTTTTACTGTAGACAGGAAACAGCTGAGGCCATCGCTCTCACAGCTTTATATCCTGTGGTCCACACACAGATCCCGCTGCTGTTTTTGCGATCGGAGTTTTTAAGTCTCATAAGTTTCTCCTCATGTCTGTGCTGTTTGCGCTTTTTGTCGCATGTTTAAAAATCGTTTAAGACCCAAAAAAAAATCCTGTAGTGTGTGGCGACCTTTATTCTCTCAAACAGAAAACACTCCATTACTGTTCCACCTTGTGATGTCATGCGGTAATACAGGAAGTGCTCCACTGTGTTTTTAAACTCCACACACCTTCACTAGAATCATTTAGATGTTTTCAGCCCTGGAATTGCCCATCTCTACTGAACCAAAAGGTAAAAGGAGCTGTGAATTTGAAAACTTCATGACATCACAGTGTGGAACAAAGCATTTTGAGCTTTGTAGATGTAGACAGACGAATAAACAAATACTCACACATGTAAATGAAAGAATACACAACTCCAGGTCTGTTTTTGAAGAGATAACAGCATTTTAACACGACTTAAAGCTCACAAGAGTCCATTTTTGTAAATAAAGGACTTTTAAATGCCCCAACTCGCTGCACCAGGACTTTTACAATTATCGGCATCATTAGAATTGAGTCGGGAGCACAGTCCCCCGTCTGCGGTGTGGGAGCGGTGCAGTGTTTTTGTATTCTTTCACTCGAGTCGACATCAGTGTCAGATCAAACCGCCATTGTCCCCATTGTTTTCTCTCTCGTAATCGCCAAAAACATCCGATTCTCAGCTCATCCAATTATAACGCGTTAATTGTTTAGTCTCACATCAACACCGGCCCTCCCTCCTCTCTTCTCCACACACACACACACACACACACACACACACAGTTAACCCACGCGCACGCCCCTCCATGCTCACGTGCACGCCCCTCGCCATATTCCTGGGCACCGCTGGATTAAATTTCTATTAGCTCCTCTCCATTGAGTCTGGAGATTGCTGATTATCCGCTAATGGCCTTTGTTACTGCCTTAATGAATAGCTTGATTACAACGCTGTTTAGAGTCACATCAGGAGGCTGCAGTGTGTGTGTTTGTGTGTGTGTGTGGATTGCACGTGAGGGGTGTGCACATGATGGCAGAACAATGATAGATGGTCAGTACTACCTGTCGCTATCTCTCACAATGGTATTTTTTTTTCGGTCTCTCCGCTGATATGTTTTTGCCTCTTCATTAGTCGGTGTAATCCTTCATTTGGACAATATTTTACAAATCAAAACTGCTCTCCATAAGTCATTTTCTGTACCAAAACAGCGAAACAATCACGGCGCAAAAGATCGGCGTACGACAAGTAATGTGTGCTCATTATTTAAGTACCTGCTCCGTGATTTGTGATGGTCGACAAAGTAAATAAAAAATGTCAAATTGTTGTGATCTGCTATTGATACTTTGCAGACATTATGCTGGGGGGTGTTCTACAAATACGTGTGTGGCGGAATATTCATCAATTACTATAGTGACACAATCCACACATTAGCAAACACTGCCAAAAATGCGTTCATGGTCCTGTTTAGGAGTTTGGTTTTCAATAAAAAGGTGAGAGTGACTAATTGAAAAACTTGTTTAACAGTTCACACCAACAACACATGTGCAAAGCTAAAAGAGTTTATTATCTGGAGACGAAGTGGGTGGGGATGGCTGGGTTGAGACTCAGGGTGGGGGTTCAGTCTCAATCTTCACATGGCCCAGCAGGAACAGGACCCCCCTCGTAGGCGTCTTATGTCGGGAAGTGAACAGATCGAGGTTGGGAGGGTGGGGTCGAGTTATTCGGGACAAACTGGGTCGCCGGGTTAGGCTGTTAGAAATAGGCTTCTGGGAAATTGAGTTGTGGTAGCAGTGAGCTGTGATTCGCTAGAGAAGAGGCGAGGGCAGTTGAGGCGTGGTCCTGCTCCTGAATCTATGTTAATTATATTAACTGAATTTAAAAAGCTCACCTCAGCATGGATATCCCCTAAAGCTTTGGTACATTTGTCTGTTATAAACGCGGTTGGGACTTTGAAAAGCACTGCACAGTTGCTCATGTACGCACACATGCCCCACTTTACTATATGAGCCATGTTAGGTGTGCTAATGTTACTCATACATGGAAAACAGTGAGTAAACTCTGCCCTAAAACACACAGTGATTCTGTGCTTACCTTCAGTAAGGACTGTGGACGGTCACAAAAGTCTTGCAGCCTCATCTCCGGCTGTCCTCTTTCTTTTGCTCTGTTATTATATCCATAAACTCACAGAGGAGCATGGATTATAAGAGCACTCATATTTGCCTTACTATATAATAGATATGTTTGCCACTGGACTTATTTTCTCTGCTAAAAATGTAAACAAACAGCACCGTGTGTTGATGTCATTGTGGCTCAGGTTGTGCAGGTGTGAGTGTGAGCCATGAGCACGGCACGTTTAAAGTCCTAGTGTGAGTGTGCCTTAAATCAGTTCTTTATGGTCAGACCGTGTGAAAATAAAGCTCAGATTAAAGTCTAAAAAAGCATCAGTCAGAGCAGTGCTTACAGTTAGCGTCACACCCCCAGGGAACGTTGACGACTTTGATCAGCTGCAGTGTATCAACTGAATGCAAATTTCTGCTTTATCTCGGAGCAGCCAAACACACTCCTATAACCTTATCCTCACAGCACACACCGTGCATTATATGGTCCGCTCTTACCTCTAATTGTCCTGGCTCCTGGTTGCGAGCGCGATTCCCCTGAGCTCCTTTTGTTGCGGGTGCGTTTGTGCTGACGGGCGGCGCAGACAGGAGGTTCAGGGGTGAGCGGGGGGCTGGGGGTTGTGTGGGACTCGTGGGGGCTGCGTTGGCATGTAGCACGGCTCAGCTCTGGTGCCGTCTGTGTGTGTGTGTGTGTGTGTGCGCAGATATGAAGCCCGGTGTTACTGAGTGTGCACATATGAACCACCTGTGTGCGCTAATGTGAACAGCACAGCATTTACTGCCCCGCTCCCATAATGCCACTAACGTTATAACATCGTCAGATAAACACACACTGCACACACACAACGGCACAATTAGGTCAACTTTGTGTAGAAATAGTGCGCACTTTATAAACATGACCTTTAAGTGGCCTCTAATGTTAAAGGGCCCATATTTTCTGATCTCGGCTATAATGTTTCCTCATCACATCAACACACCTGGAGTTGTGTTTTGTTTCATTCACACATGTTTAACACACATTTCTTGCATATTTAGGCTGAGTTCTTCTCTCAAACTGAAATCCCTCTGTTCCACCATGTGATGTGGTAATACAGGAAGTGCTCCACTCTGTTTTTAGGCTCCATATACAGTCGCTTCATGAGAAACATTTGGTTAATTTACACCTATTATTGCCAATCTTTACTAAACTAAAGGTAAAAGGAGCTGTTAACTTGAAAACTACTGCCTCATGACATCACAAGGTGGAACAGAGCATCTTGAGCTTTGGATGGATTGGATTAAATTCAGTTTTGCATAATGTAGGACCTTTTAAAGCCTCTGGGTGTCTTATATTCCCGAGTGTGTGATATTGCCGGGTTTCAGATGATATCACAATACAGATTTAATACAGATGGAGACAGTTAATATTAATCGTGTTAAAATGCAGGTTTTTGTTGTGATATGGCCAGTTCTAAAGTCTACTTGAACCGATCAGATTCAAGCCTTTGTGAGTTTACCATCCATCCATCCATCCATCTTCTTCCGCTTAATCCGGCTGGGTCGCGGGGCAGCTTGCTGCCCAATACTCATAGCACCTGACCCCCCATGAACCCCTCTGCAGGTGGTGAGCCCACAGGAGGGTGGACGTTATGGTCCTTGATGTTAGTTCATAGGGGTGCGAACATGTTTTAGGTTGATGGGGAAACCGGAGCACCCGGAGGAAACCCATCCAGACACGGGGAGGAACATGCAAACTCCACACAGAAAGGCCCGGGCGACCCGGGGATCGAACCCGCAACCTTCTTGCTGTGAGGCCTGAGTGTTGCCACTCAGCCACCGTGCCGCTTTGTGAGTTTACCATTTGTATATTTCATGGCAAAGTACAATGTAGTCAACAGGGAAAACCGACTCCTTCCCTCCATCTGGGAGTAGGACATCACCACATTCTAAAGTCTGGAAACCAGTTCACAGTGTACAATATGCAGAGTGTCTGGCATTCCAAGTGTACAGTTTATTTACCAGTGTACGATATTCCCAGTGTACAATATTCCAACTGTATAATATTCCCAGCGTACAATATTCCCAGTGTACGCTATTCCCAGTGTACAATATTCCCAGTGTACAATTTCCCAGTGTACAATATTCCCAGTATACAATATTCCCATCATACGATATTCCCAGTGTACGCTATTCCCAGTGTACAATATTCCAACTGTATTATATTCTTATTGTACAATATTCCCAGTGTACAATATTCCTGGTGTATGATACTCCCAGTGTACAATATTCCCAGTACACAATATTCCCAGTATACAATATTCCCAGTGTACAATATTCCCATCATACGATATTCCCAGTGTACGCTATTCCCAGTGTACAATATTCCCAGTGTACAATATTCCCAGTGTACTATATTCCCAGTGTACAATATTCCCAGTGTACGATATTCCCAGTGTACTATATTCCCAGTGTACGATATTCCCAGTGTACGATATTCCCAGTGTACTATATTCAGAGTGTATGACATTACGTAGTGCAGCTGTAGTGTGAGTCAGTGTGATTTTCCGATCTTATTTTCCCGCTGTAGTGTCGCAGCCCTGGTGATCCGGTGTGAATCCTGAATGGCCGGTTTGTCCGTCTGTCGGCTCCGTTCTCACTCGCACATCACAACACCGTCCACACTGCTCACACTAAACAAATATGTGGCGCTTCTCCGTCGCTCGGGCAGATTCCAGACAAGCTGCTGAATCACGTCTCGTCTCATCAAGAGCACAAACGGGTCTGCGGGAACTTTCAAGGTCAAATCTGCATCATTATGGTGCAATATTTAATCTGTTTCCATTTATATAAATTAATAAACGCGGCATATTTTCGCTGAAGTCAGTTTTTATGCATATACTGTGTTTTTGCCGCAGTTTGTTTATGCGGAATAACACTTTTCCCAGAGCAGCTGTCACTTTTAGAATAGTTTTTAAGATTTTATTGTTTGTTTTTTGAAGCTTTGAATGGACTGACCCCACAAAACGTCTCGGAATTCATTCAGATGTACCACCCCGTGTGTGCTCCGAGGTCTCAGGTCCAGCTCCAGCTCGAGGGGCCTAAGATGAGATTAAAAACCACAGGGAAACGGGGATAGAGTCTTCCCTGGAATTAACATTACACAAAATTGACTCTAGTGAGCTTTAACCCTCAAAGACTTCTATAACTGCGCAGAACTTTCTAACGGTAAAAGACAGAAACGTCCTTTTCCCCTCTGAAAGTGCAGACACAGAGGTTTCCGTACATTTCTGCGGCTTTATCATACGTCACACTCACGCTGTGTGATGACGTGAGCAAAACGAGTGTCCAATAGGAACTTTGTTTTCCCCAAACTCATGCGCTCCGTCCATTTTGATCGAGCCAAACTTTGCCAAAGAGTGAAGTGAGTCAAGATGGTCGACTCCTCTGACTGTGTGTGTTTATAACGAGGGAAAAAGTGGCTCTAAGTGGAGTTAATTCTCACACACATGGAAAATGACACATCTTGGTGTGTGTAATTGTGCATCTCTTTCTATTTTTATTTAAAGTTTTATTTCAGTCCAAATGAACAAATCCAAATGTAATAAACACCTGGAAATGCAGAAGTGCTGTGGCTCTGGCCGTGGTCCTGACAGGAGCTGTTTCCAGGACTGGACCAGGGAAGTCATGGAGCCACTGTACTTTTTTTTAGTTTTTATGGCAATAAGGAGATTTTTAATTTACTTACAGACTTGAGATTTTGCATTTTTGTAGCTAAGGCCCTAAATTAAGCATTTTTTTATGTCCAAAAAGTTGTTTCTACATGTTTGCTGTGTGTTTTGTATAAAAGAGTGTGAATTTTATTTGTTTTTTTCATCTCTATTTCTGGTCCTGTAGCTTTTATCACAGCCTCATGACACAACTACAGCAGCAGATTGTGAAATAACAGGTTGGACTGAACAAAAGGAGGTAGAACACTTCATTAGGGGGTAAAAGGGGCAGTTGTAAAAGCAACATTAAGAAAAAAATCCAGGCGACGAGACATGTACTAAAATTGCCCTCAGGTCTTCAGGGGTTAAGCCATGTCGGATGCTGTTACCTCCCAAAATGTACCTGGAGTTGTGTTTTGTGTCATTATTAATCCTTTATTTTTAGTCTGTCTACATCTCCAAAGCTCAAAATGCTCTCAAAATCCACGTTGTGATGTCATGAAGTGGTAGTTTTCAAGTGAACAGCTCCTTTTACCTTTTGTTCAGTCGAGATTGGCAATTCCAGGGTTGAAATAAATCCAAACAGTTCTAGTGAAAATGTGTGGAGTTTAAGAACACGGCGGTGCACTTCCCGTTTTACCACATGACATCACAATGTGGAACAGACGCTTTTCGGTTTGAGAGACGAACGCGGCGTAAAAATGTCAGGTTTGTGTGAAAGAAAACGCAACTCCAGGTCAGTTTGTGATGAGGAAACATCGTTAGAACAGACCAGGAAATAGAAAGTAAAATGGGAGAAATCGCGGTTCAAACGTGGAGTGTAGATTTCCGCGGTTTTACGGCACGTCAACATAAACACATCGCACCAAAGAGCTGCTCTGCTGGACCACACTGACTGTCCCCCCAAATATGGATAAATACACGGTGCTGAATCCTAGTGTATCACCAATTTAGCGAATAAAATGTCAAAAGTATAAAATAAGATCATCTGGAGGCAGCGCTCGGATTCGCTCTCGTGTGAAACAGCAGCACCAAAAAATTCTCTCGTTTTGAATCTCCTGAACGGTTGGAGCCGGATCTCATTTTTTAAAAGAACCAAACCTTTTTTAATTTGATGCATTTCTACTAGGGCTGTCAAACGATTAATATTTTAAAAAAAATCTCGATTAAGTTCAGAAATTCCACAGGTAATCGCGGTTAATCACATATTGAATCGCATGTTTAAAATTGTGTTATTTTGCATTTCAAGACAGTTTTAAAGCCATAATGTGAAGCAATTTGAACACATTTAGCGTCACCGTCGTTATTTTCTTTGCCGTGTGATTATCCACAGGTCGCTGCACCCGGGGGTTTAGCTCGGAGGTGTAACTTAGACTAGACGAACTTCGCTGGTGCTGAAACTCTGCTGGACACAGGCTGCATTTAACTCTTGACTTGTAAATTGTAGCGTCTGGAAGTTTTTTAAAGTCATATAAACTGTTCAAAAGTCCAGAAGCTCCTCTGTTTCTCCATCACGGCGGTGAGTTTACTGAAACACGAAGTTCGAAAGCGAAACAGCCACAGGAGCTGCCTACGGATGTGCAGAAGGGGCGAAAAATCGGTGAACTCTAATCCTGATTTTAAAAAAATATTGTCTTATGGATTGGATTAATCTAGTCGTGATTAACGCGTTAACGTTGACGGCCCTGATTTCTACACTCATTCATGAACCGACACAAGACAGAAGAAGCAGACTAGGCAAACACGAGGGCTGCATATATTTGGCATCGTTTTGATTCTGCGTCATTTCGAAGGGTAAACACACTCCCACTCTCAGTTTGAACCATTTTAAACACGTCTGAGTCTCGGTCATTTCTCTGTGAGTCGTCTGGAGACAGAATGAGTTCTGGGAAAAACGGAGCCAGTCTTTTGAACAGCTCAAAAGATTTGGACCCATAAAAGAGCCGAAAGTCCCATCACTTGTATTTGTCTAATATTTCTGTGCTGGTAGATAGAGACGTGCACATTCAACAAAGACTGCGGCTGCTTGCCGGGTCCAAAGACGAAAATAGTGCAAAAAAAAGAAAAGAGATCCACGCTGCAGTTCTTGGAAACGCTCACATTTTTATTACAGTGACTCCACAACGTGACGTTTCGGGTCGAGACCTCCTTCAGACATGAAAGGTTGAGTTCCACACCTGTTATATACAAAGGCCCAGGTCCAGAATGAGACCCAATAAAAGAAAAAAGTTTTTGATTACACAGAAAATAGGCGTTCACTCTTGTTTTAAATGGATTTATTGGTTTACCACAGCTAATGTTTACACTATTTTCAATTTATACAGAGAAAATTGTATGTCAAGGTAATGTAGAACTGCAGTGCGGATCTCTTTTCTTTTTTTTTTTTCCTGCACTATAATATTTTTATAACCGTAGCGCCTGGATAGAAAGCTGTCACCCCATGTTTGTCTATTTCCTCATCCTTTTTCCGATCCGGTTCTATTTTCATTTCTTCCATTTTCACATGCGCTGTTGAGGAGCTCTCCGTGGTGCTGAAGACTGTGTTCCTCTGCATGTTTCTGGATAATGTCATTTGAACACTTTGGGAGTATTCAAACGATACACTGGGGGTGTTCTACATGTTTCCCTATGGTAGCATGTTCATCAGTTACCGCGGTGACCCACTTTAGCCAACACAGAGCAAAAAGTTTTTCAATGTTCTGAAAACACACGCGCACAAAAAAAGAAATACAAATGGATTTAAACAGCACATTTTCAGAAGCCTGTGATCAATACGAGCGTTCGTGGTTTAGGAGTTTAGTTTTCAACAAAAAAATGAGAGCGACTAACTGAAAAACTGCATTACATGAAAGCTTGGGCCAAACTGTAAAACTGTATAAACACTTAAATCGCTCAGAAAATGGCGTAAAAGTAGTGAAATTATCCGTCCACGCAGCAAGAGCATTTTACTTGACAAGTTCTCTCAAAATAAACTAGAAAAATAGACTAGAATGAAGCAGTTTCAGAATGAGTACGTAGATAATAAACCTGAAAATGAATAACTGAATAACCTGATAGAAGTTTTAAAATCGTGGCCAGATCAGAGAAATTTGCGGTGTTTTGGCTAAGATAGAAACCTCATGACTGTAACTTCACAAACTTCACAAATCATCTCACTTGTAGTTCCAGCTGAGTCAGTTCTTTCTGTTCAGATTGGGTTAAAACAAAGCTCACTTGTTACGACCGCTTTCTCTGGAGCGGAAAGCCGACTCCGACGCGCTCCATTTGAAAAGTTGCGTCGCGCTTCTTTATTTTTCGGCGGTTATAGAGTAAAAAAAAGCGCTGTGGGACGGAGCGGTTCTGCAGCGGCGCGTGTCGGCGATCAGACGAAGCTTTAATCCTGAGAGATCCTCGTGTCTCTGCCCTAAAGAAATCACTCCTTTTGAACTAAATCCCGTCGGAGGTGAATCCGGGGTCGGCCATGTTGGTGTGGGCGAAGCGACGCTGCAACGCCTCCGCTCTAAAACCTTTAATACTTTCCGCGCGGATCGGACAAAAACTATGTCAATCGTTTGTGGTTCGTTTGGGCTGCATAAAGTTTAGTTTGTGCTTTTAGTTTTTTTATTGACCTAATGATCTTTTATCGGTCAAATTGGGGTCTTACAGTTCCTCAAAAAGCTTAAAAATTCTCTACAATGGCCCAAAATTGAGCTGTTTTGTGCTGCAGAAAGTTTCGTTTGTGCGTTTATGGTTCTCATGATATCAGCAGTTTTATTTTCAGCCGATGTCGTCGTCCAGCAACGGCCAGAAAATTATATGAAACATTTGTATTTCATTTGTGCTGTGACAATTTTCGTCTGTGCGAGTTTATTTCTAAAATTATTCATCACTGCACTGGAAAAAAACAATCTCTAGGTAAGTTTAAATGACTTAAATTAAGAACATTTTACTTTGAGTCGATTAATTTTGAGTAAAATGATCTGCCAGTGGAATAAGTGTTTTGTTTTTTCTTAATTAAAGCAACATTTGATTTTATTTCTTATTTTAAGTGCAAAACATTGTTGCTTTTCTTATTTTAAGTGTGGAAAGATGTATTTTCATATTTTAAGCACAAAAATCTTATTGCATTGGCAGATTATTTTACTTGTGAAGTGAAATTTACTCAAATCCTGATAAAACTTTCTTAAATTCAAGTCATTTTAGCTCGACTAGATTTAGTTTTTTGCAGTATATTTTTGTGGAAATCTACATCACGTCGTTTCCGCTCAGCTGAAGCAGCGACTTCAGCAAAACTTCGCAAAACCAGTGAAGAGAAACGATCTGTGGAAAAGTCTGTTTCAGTCTTTAGTCATTTGCTTTTGATTCATGTTTTATATAATAACACAGACTTTTCCACAGCCTCAGATCGTTTTGCCGAGTTTTGCCGCTGCCGTCGTCTGCGCGGGAATAACGTCATATAATTTCCGCAAAAATAATCATCAGTCATATTAGAAACATACTGGGTGGATAGGGTGAGGAGCTTGGAGTAGAGCCGCTGCCCCTCGGAAGGAGACCCAGGACACGCCGGAGGGACTGTGTCTCTGGGCGGGTCTGGAAGAAACACCTTGGGATTCCTCGGAGGAGCTGGAGGAAGTGTCTGGGGTGAGGGGAGTCCGGGAGTCCCTGCTTAGACTGTTGCCCCTGTGGCCCGGCCCCGGATAAGAGGAAGAAAACGGACGGATGAAGAAATATAGAGGCACAAATACAAATGTTTCGTATAATTTTCTGTCTGTTTTGAGGCTATTTAACCCCTTAACGCCTGAATTTATATAAATGTGTTTACATATAGAAGTATTTGTGTGTTTTTGCCTCTAAGTAGATGGTAAATTAAACTGAGATATTAATTTAACTATAGCAAAAAAAATATATAGAGAGAGAGAAATTTGTGTAAGCTGCAAATTTGGAACAACTAGAAACAAGCGCTGGCCAAAGGTTCTGGGGGAATTCAGACACCGTCTCTGCTTATATCTTTATCCAAACAGTTTGTGGCAGATTTGTGACACTCGGCGTTAAGCGGTGAGCATTTTGAGGGGCTGGATGACGCCATAAAAAAAATAAAATAAAATAAAGCTGTTAATATCTTAAGAACCAGAATGGCACAGACTAAACTTTCTGCAGCACAGACGGAGCACAGACGATGTGCAGTTTTCCTGGAGTCGTGGTTCCCGACGGGGCCGTGGATTCGCTCGGAAAAGGGGGATGAGGGGGGGATGAGGGGGGGTTCAGAGTGGGTCTAGTCCCCGGGTGAAGGGAGCATCAAAGCGTCGGACGTTTTCAGAGATGATCAGACGGGAGCAGACGGAAGGGGGCGGGAGGGCATCTGAGCGTTTTGACACGAGTCTCGAGTTGACGTGAAATGTTTTGTGTCCGGCGGAATAAGAAGAAGTCGACTCTCCGCCTGGAAACGAGCGTCGAGCGATAGAGTCTCGGGGGCATTTTCGACACCGCGTCACTGATCCGGCGCTGCGGCATCGCACTGGGGGGGGCTCTACGTGCGGCTCCAGCGGTTACCATGGCGACACAATGCGCACGCACTGTAAACCCGAACAGTTAAGCAGTAAATCTGAGGGAAATTGTGGCCTAACTTTTTTTAAACTCTGGAGGTGAAGACAGAGACTGAACGCCTGCAAGTTTCCTCCTCCTCTCTCTCTTCTTCTTTCTCCTCTCCCTCTCTCCTCTCCTCTCGCTTTCTCCTACCTCTATCTCTCCTCTTTTCTATTCCTCTCAACTCCCCTCTCTTCTCCCCTTTCTTCTCCCTCTACCCTTCCCTCCCTCTCTTCTTCTTCTTCTCCCTCCTCTCTTTTGCTCACCTCCTCCCTCTCCTCTCTTCTCTCTTTTTCCTCCCTCTCTTCTACCTCTGTCCTCTTTCTCTCCTCTCCTCTTTCTCTTCTTCTCTCTCCTCTCCTGTCTTTCTCTCCTCTCCTCACTCTCCTCTGTCTCCTCTCTCCTCCCTCCTCTCCTCCCTCCTCTCCTCTCTGTCTCCTTTCCTCTCTTTCTCCTCTTCTCTTTCTCATCCCTCTGTCCTCCCTCTCTCCTCTCCTCCCTCTCTCCTCTCTCCTCCCTCTCTCCTCTCTCTCCTCTCTCCTCTCTCTCCCCTCTCTCCTCTCCTCTCTCCTCCCTCTCTCCTCTCTCTCTCCCTCCTCTCCTCTCTCCCTCTCTCTCTCTCCTTCCTCTCTCCTCTCCTCCCCTCTCTCCTCCCTCTCTCCTCTCCCTCTCTAATCTCTCTCTTCCTCCTCTCTCCTCTCCTCCCTCTCTCCTCTCTTTCTCCTCTCTCCTCCCTCTCTCCTCTCCTCCTCTTTCCTCTCCTCTCTCCTCTCTCTCTCCTCTCCTCTCTCTCCCTCTCCTCTCTCCTCTCCTCCCTCTCCTCTCTCTCCCCCTCTCCTCCCTCTCCTCTGTCTCCCTCTCCCCTCTCCTCCCTCTTCTCTTTCCTCCCCTCTCCTCCCTCTCCACCCCTCTCTCCTCTCCTCTCCTCCCTCTCCTCTCCTCTCTCCTCTCCTCTCTCCTCCCTCTCTCCTCTCTCCTCTCTCCTCTCCTCCCTCTCTCCCTCTCTCCTCTCTCCTCTCCTCCCTCTCTCCTCTCTCCTCTCTCCTCTCCTCTCCTCCCTCTCTCCTTCTCTCCTCAGACGGGAGCACTTTCTTCTAAGCGTCGAGGAGCTTCTCTTTAAACGCCTCTTGTTCTTTACAGCTGTTAATTTGTCCCAAGAGTCTTTTTCCTGCTGTAAAGTGTTTTATTCCGAGCTTTGATTTTCAGAGTTTGAGTCGAGGAGGTTTTTGTCTCAGCCTTTTGTCGTTTACTGCATCTGCGTTTCTTTTCTGTAAAGCGATGTCAGAAAAGTCACATATGGATGTGAGGAATCAGTCTTTTCTGTTTGTGAAATCAGCTTTAAACTAAAGACCAAACTCAAGATAATAAATATAAATAAAAACTAGGGCTGTACAAGTTATTAGCGACTAGATTAATTCAATCCATAATGTGAGTTATACTTTTAGAATCGCGATTAGAGTTCACCAGCCTTTTGTCCCTTCTAAAAACCAGAGAGCGAGAGACATGACAAACACAGGTCACATGACTCGGCTGCGTCACATGACTCCATGTGGGCAGGAAAAACAAACTGAAGCCTCGTGTCTGAAGTTGCTGTAGTTCTGTGGAAGTTGCAGCAGCCGATTTCAAACCAAGGAAGATGCGAGTGTGAAAACAGTATTTTCGTGGACCAACTCTGTTTCGCGTTTGTTTAAACTCAGACAAACGACATTCGGCCGAGTCGCCTCAGACCTGTGGATAATCACACGCCAAAGAAAAGAACCACAGCGATCGCAGAGTGGGTCAGAACTGCTTTACATTTGGCTTTAAAACTGTCTTGAAATGCAAAATAAAACAATTTCAAACATGCAATTCAGTAAGCGATTAATCGTGATGGAATTTCTGATCTTAATCGAGATCGTTTTACAGCCCTCATAAAAACACATTGTGGACGTGATTATTACCGTGATAATCAATAACTCTCCATTATCCTGATCACTGTCCAGTTCTGAAGCTGCTCATGGAGCCGAGGCTCAGACACATTTCAATTTGCTCAGTGCTGAAAAATATTAGAGGGAACAATGGTCCTGACTCCTGTTTTTCTCGATGTTTTTGAGTCATACTGTGGAACTTTCCAGGCAGAGGAAAAGAAACAAGCAGCAGACGGTCTCTAAACCAAAATGCTACATAGAACATCTTGAAATTGTCTTTTTTCTTCTTCTTTTTCCCCCAGCATTCAGGATTTTATATTTCGCAAAGTCCTCGGCGTGGCCCGTATGTCGCCGCAGCACAGGACCTATTGAGTTTGCTCCATTTGAGAGGACAGCGTCTCATTGGCCCCGACGCACACGTCCTTTGTGCCGTGTGGGTTTCCTGTGTGAGTTTCGCGTGCGTTTTCTGTGAGGTTTGTGCGCTTGTCTTTTCTCCCCGTAACCTTTACTTTGTAATAGAAAGAGAAAGGTCAGGCTGTGTCTGCGCTCAAATGGAGAATCTGCGGTTCCGGCCCCTCGGCCACGCGCCCCACGGCCCCGGGAACAAGGGGAAACATCAGGAGCTCTGTGTTTACACCGGCACAAGTACAGTCCGGATACATTAAAGAACAAATACTGTGCATGGATCTGATCTGTAATTATTTTCTAGGGTCTCGGGTGTATTTACTGCTCAGAAAGACCTTAAAAAACATGCGTCCTCTCCACTGATCTGACCTGTAACTCGCTTTAGTGCCATCGCTCGCCTGTCCACACAGAGATGAAGGAGTTTAATACCGTCCTGTGCAACATAACGGACAAAGCAATAACATCTCCATCAGAAAAGTGACACGACGCTCCTTTAAACTATTACAATTTTAAGATATACAAAATATACATAGTCTGGTCTCTGATATTTCACAATTTTTCACATTTGAATCATTCAGAGACAAACTCTGACATTAGTGAAATATTTAAAATTAGAAAAAATAAAAACCAAAACAAAAAGAACAGCACAAAACACCTGCACACACACAATAACACACACATTAAGATAAGATAAGATATCCTTTATTTGTGCCACAATGGGGAAATTTCAGTGTTGCAACGCACAGTAAAGAGAACAGCAAGAAACAGCAGCAGCAACAGAAGTACAGTTAAGTTAAAAACAGACAAACACTATAAAGATCTATAAAGATAAGGATTATAAAACTATGTATCATATAAATTGCTGTCTTAAAACTATATATACAATAAATTGCAATCTAATTATGGGCTGTCTCATAATTACCAACTATTAAAATGGTCAATAAAAGGTCATATTACGCCATATTGCGTAAAAGAGTTTTACTGACTTTGTTTCTTGGTGAGAATTTATTGTTTTTCCATTGTAAATGTTGCATTTTATCTCAGAAGGTTCTGATGAGTCGGGGGATTTTTGTGTTTGCCAATAGTGTAACATAACTCAGGACATTCTTTTGTTTTACTGTTTTACTCCAAAAAGTGCCGTCGTCGGGTCCATTGGAAACTGGGTCTGTCCTTGTCCAGTAAAAACGATGTTGGGGCAACTCCAAAATGTGTGGGACGAAGAGGCAGAACTGTGTCCACATCGCTCACAGGACGGGTCCAGTCCTGGGAACGTTCTGGACAGTTTCCAAACAGATTCCGTTTAAAGCGCTCAGAGTTCCCTCGTCTGAAACATGCTGTAAGTTTTAATTCTTTTAATCACTGCGGTTGAGTCGAGAGCTGAACGTGTTCTCCTGCTGATGTCATGAGGTGGGAATAAAGGGGAAGGCTGCTCTGGTGTATTTAGAACAATCTGAAGTGGGGAGAAGTGTGACATGTACAAGCAGCTAATGTACAGTGCTGTAAACAAAGAATGTGTTCAAAAATATAAATATATTGATGTTTGTTTTCATCAATTTACAAAATGCAAAGTGAGCGAACGAAAGAAAAAGCCAAAGTCATTAAGAACTGTCTTCAGCGTTGTGGACGTGAGTCCTGCCTGCAAATAGTTGCTGAAACAGGCGGGTTTTAAAGTTCTGTAGTTTTACGGGCGGGTGTGTGGGCGGGTGGTGATTACACACCGGTGGCTCAGGTGAATCAGTGCCCGGGGTGTTGCCCTCAATCCCTGTAACCAGCGTTGCCAGTGTGAGAGATTTTTCCTCTGCCGGATTTGTGATCCAAGAACTCAGAGCGCAGCTGAACCCTGGACTGAGGACGACACTGTTCCTGCACAGTGACCTTGGTTAGATCAAATTAAGGCTTTGGTTTTGTGTTAAACTGGCATTGTTTTCTTTTTCGTCGTTTGTTTCATTGTTATTGTGCGATTTAGAGCTCAGGTTTAGCCCACAAGTTTAACCTCCCAGTGATTCGGCGACAACGAAAAGTGGAAAGAAAAGGGAAAAAAATGGAGTGTATCGCGTGTCACTAGTTTAAGGCTTTAGCGGCGATCTGCTTTTGCTGTTTGTTCGTTGTTGTTCGTTGGCGCATCGAAAAAATAAAGTGCGTCAGTTCGAACGCTTCCAATTTGTGTGTGATTTACCACGGGCGAGTAACGAGTGGAATGTTAACGGGTCCAGGCCTCCAAAAATGGCCCCGTGCAGGACTCAGGCCACAGCATCATGGAGTGAGTCTGGGATTAACATGAAGAGACAGAAGGATGTGAGGAAGCTCCATCCACACGAGATCTGAGCTCAGTTCTTCTACATGTTTGGAACAGAGACCAGCCCAGGTCCTTCACAAACTGTCTGCAGGCACAGTGGTCCCTCATTCATCATGGGGGTTATATTCTAAAAATAACCCAAGTATTCCGCTTTTTTTTTTTTTTTTACAAATAGTAGAGGTGTTTGAAGGCTGTAAAACCCCTCTGCGATCTGAGCGGGAAGTGGGAATTGGCCACGATCTAAACTCAGGAGCCTGGGGGGTGAAAGACCCAGTTACGGGGAGCTGTCGGTCCATCCATCCATCCATCTTCTTCCGCTTTATCCGGGGCCGGGTCGCGGGGGGCAGCAGTCTAAGCAGGGGCTCCCTGCTTCCTTCTCCCCAGCCACTTCCTCCAGCTCCTCCGGGACGGACCCCGAGGCGTTCCCAGGCCAGCCGAGAGACATAGTCCCTCCAGCGTGTCCTGGGTCTTCCCGGGCCTCCTACCGGTGGGACATGCCCGGAACACCTCCCGAGGAGGCGTCCAGAGGCATCCGGACCAGATGCCCGAACCACCTCAGCTGGCTCCTCTCGACGTGGAGGAGCAGCGACTCTACTCCGAGCTCCTCCCGTGTGACCGAGCCCTCACCCCATCTCTAAGGGAGCGCCCGGCCACTCTGCGGAGGAAACTCATTTCGGCCGCTTGTATCCGCGATCTCGCTCTTTCGGCCATTACCCAGAGCTCATGACCATAGGTGAGGGTAGGAACGTAGATTGAGGTAATCGAGCTTCGCCTTCGGCTCAGCTCCTCTTCACCACAACGGTCCGATACAGCGACCGCATCACTGCCGACGCTGCACCGATCCGCCTGTCAATCTCACGCTCCATCCTCCCTCACTCGTGAACAAGACCCCGAGATACCTGAACTCCTCCACTTGAGGCAGAGACTCCCCACCCACCCGGAGAGGGCAATCCACCTTTTCCGGTCGAGAACCATGGCCTCGGATTTGGAACAGCTGATTCTCATCCCAGCCGCTTCACACTCGGCTGCAAACCGCCCCAGTGCACGCTGCAGGTCCTGGTTCGATGGAGCCAACAGGACAACATCATCCGCAAAAAGCAGCGATGAAATCCTGTGGTCCCCGAACTGGACCCTCCGGCTCCCTGGTTGCGCCTAGAAATTCTGTCCATAAATACAATGAACAGAACCGTGACAAGGGCAGCCCTGGCGGAGTCCAACATGCACCGGAACAGGTCTGACTTACTGCCGGCAATGCGAACACAGCTCCTGCTCCGGGTCATACAGGGACCGGACAGCCCTAGCAAAGGGCCCCGGACCCCATACTCTCGAGCACTCCCCCACAGGGCACCACGAGGGACACGGTCGAATGCCTTCTCCAAGTCCACAAAACACATGTGGACTGGGTTGGGCAAACTCCCATGAACCCTCGAGCACCCGATGGAGGGGTGTAGAGCTGGTCCAGTGTCTCCACGACCAGGCCGAAAACCACACTGCTCCTCTTGAATCCGAGGTTCGACTCATCGGCCGAATCTCTCCTCTCCAGCACCCTGGCATAGACTTTACCGGGGAGGCTGAGGAGTGTGATTCCCCTGTAGTTGGAACACACCCTCCGGTCCCCTTTATACAGAGGGACCACCACTCCCGGTCTGCCAGTCCAGAGGTACTGTTCCCGACCGCCACACGATGTTGTAGAGACGTGTCAGCCAAGACAGCCCCACAACACCCAGAGACTTAAGGTACTCAGGGCGGATCTCATCCACCCCCGGAGCCTTGCCACCGAGGAGCTTTCTGACCACCTCAGTGACTTCGGCCAGGGTGATGGATGAGTCCGCCTCTGGGTCCCCAGCCTCGGCCTCCTCTTCGGAGGACGTGACGGTGGGATTGAGGAGATCCCCAAAGTATTCCTTCCACCGCCCGACAACATCCCCAGTCGAGGTCAGCAGCTCTCCCCGCACTGTAAACAGTGTTGGTGAAGGACCGCTTCCCCCTCCTGGAGGCGCCGGACGGCTTGCCAGAATTTCCTTGGGGCCGTCCGATAGTCCTCCTCCATGGCCTCCCGAACTCCTCCCAGACCCGAGTCTTTGCCTCTGCAACCGCCCGGGCTGCAGCACGCTTGGCCCGACGGTACCCCGTCAGTTGCTCCTCAGGGAGTCCACCGGGCCAGTAAGGCCCGGCAGGGACTCCTTCTTCAGCTTGACGGCATCCCTTACTCTCGGTGTCCACCACCGGGTCTGGGATTGCCGCCGCGACAGGCACCGCAGACCTTACGGCCACAGCTACGAACGGCCGCATCGACAATGGAGGCCGAGAACGAAGCCCACTCGGGCTCCATGTCCCCAGCCTCCCTCGGGATCTGGGAGAAGCTCTCCCGGAGGTGTGAGTTGAAGGCCACACTGACAGAAGGTTCCGCCAGACGTTCCCAGCAGACCCTCACGATACGCCAGGCCTGCCAGGTCTTTCGGCTTCCTCCTCCGCCACCGGACCCAACTCACCACCAGGTGGTGATCAGCTGACAGCTCTGCCTCCTCTCTTCACCCGAGTGTCCAAGACACACGGCCGGAGGTCAGATGACACGACAACAAAGTGCCGATCATCGACCTCCGGCCTAGGGAGTCCTGGTGCCACGTGCACCGATGGACCCTCTTGTGCTCGAACATGGTGTCTGCGTTATGGACAAACTGTGACTAGCACAGAAGTCCAATAACAGAACACCGCTCGGGTTCAGATCAGGAGGCCGTTCCTCCCAATCACCCCTCTCCAAGTGTCACTGTCGTTGCCCACGTGGGCGCTGGAAGTCCCCCAGTAGAACAACGGAGTCCCCGGTCGGTGCACCATCCAGTACCCCTCCCAGAGACTCCAAGAAGGCCGGGTACTCTCCACTGCTGTTCGGCCCATAGGCCGACACCACAGTGAGAGACCTGTCCCCCGACCCGGCGGCGCAGGGACGCGACCCTCTCATTCACCGGGTAAATCCCAACACGCAGCGGCTGAGCTGTGGGGCCATAAGCAAGTCCACGCCATCCTCGCCGCCTCCCCGCGGCCAATGCCAGAGAAATGGAGAGTCCAACCCCTCTCAAGGAGTTGGGTTCCAGAGCCCAGGCTGTGCGTGGAGGTGAGGCCGACTATATCTAGCCGGTAACGCTCGACCTCCCGCACAAGCTCAGGCTCCTCTCAGCGCAGGTGACATTCCATGTCCCCAGAGCTAGTCTCCATGTCCGGAGATCTGGTCGCCGAGGCCCTGCCTTCGACCCGCCACCCAGATCTCTCCGCACCCAACCCCTATGGCTCCTCTCGCGGGTGGTGGGCCCACCAGAGGGCGGCCCCACGTCGCTCCTTCGGGCTGGGCCCGGCCGGGCCCCGTGGGGAAAGGCCCGGCCACCAGGCGCTCGCCGGCGTGCACCCACCCCAGGCCTGGCTCCAGGGTGGGCCCCGTGTGCCGCCATTCCGGCGACGTAACTGGCCTCTGTATGTTGCTCATCATCAGGGGCTTCTGGAACCGCTCTTCGTCTGACCCGTCCCCCCGGACCTGTTTGCCTTGGGTGACCCTACCAGGGGCATAAAGCCCCCACAACATAGCTCCTGGGATCATTCGGGTACTCAAACCCCTCCACCACGTTAAGGTGGCGGTTCGAGGAGGGGCTGTTTTTTTGTTCTCATAAACAGACATGCCACCTTTAATTATGCAGAACACAACGCACGGTTTCTCCCTGAGCCAATCAGAAAGTAGAACAATAATGGAAAATTGCAAACACACATAAAAAAAACAAAAAAACAGCAAGACCACGATTTGATTTACATTTCTCTTTTGTTCATTCACTGCATTTTGTCGATTGATGAAAATAAATGATGAACACGTCCATTTTTGAAGGCGTTCCTAGTTTACAGCAGTTTTTTTTCCCACTCCTGCCTAAAACTTTTGCACGGTTCTGTATTAAATTAGTACACAAACTTGCCTCTTGTGAGCTTTAAGTCGCGTTAGGATGTTTTTACCTCCTCAGAAACAGACCTGGACTTGTTTTCTTTCATTCACACGTTTGAGTAACAGTTTAGTTTATTAGAAACTAAAAATCACATGGTTGAAATGATCTGAATGATTGTGTGGAGTTTAGAAACACACTGGAGCACTTCCACGTGACATCACAAGGTGGAACGGAGTGTTTTCCGTTTGAGAGAATAACTAAATCTGCAGTGTTTGTGTGTTAAACATGTATAAATGAAACAAAACCCAACTCCAGGTGTGTTTGCGACGCATAAAAACATTACAACAAAGATCATAAAGCAGTTTAATATGGGCCCTTTAAAACGTCCTCTTCATTGGCTTTAAAATCTGGAGAAAAACTTATTAAAAACGCTCAAAAATATTTATTCGTAGTAACTCTGCTGTCCCCGTAATCAGATTATGATCGGACCGGCCCGTAAACCCGTCCTCCTCCCGTCGTCTCCGATCCGAAACCGAAATGAAAGAATGAATTAAACATGGGGCGTTTACAGCGCCGCCGTAAAAGCGGAACGAGCCAGATTTATGGAGGAGCGAGCCGTAAACGGGGCCTCTCAGAAATGTGATTAGCCTCGTAAACACTCCCGTCTCCCGCTGTCCCCCCGCTCACCCGGACGCGCCGCTCCCCCCTCCCCGTCGCCCCTGGTTACACGATTTCACGTCCGTAAACGATAACGGACGAAACACGGACGCGCGAGTCTCGGATATATGACCGAAGACTCCTGCTTAAACCGTCGGCGTCGTCAGCGTCGTCCTAAAAATGGGTTTATTTGCGTAGGAATGGGTCGGGTTATGAGGCGCGGTGCATTCTGGGTAGACAAATTGGCAGTTACAGTAATGAGTTGACTTAATATGGATTCTCGGGGTTTTCACAATAGCTGGATGCCGTTATAAATCTTCAGTTATGCTTTTATGTGGCAGAGATTATGGACTTGATTCAGTTAGTTTTTTTGTCTTTTGTGTGGACCGGAGCGAGGCCGTTCTGCTTTTTATTTGAACTTTAGAAACCCGGTGGTAATAACCCGCTAATGTAGAGTTTGTCACCATAATGTTTATAGACAGAAGTCCATTTAGCATCTGGTACGAGAGGACATTTAGTCAGGTTATGATGAAACGGATAAAAAATAAGTCTTCACCTCCCCGGCAGCTTCGTGCAAAGACTGTAGGAGTTTCTGAAACAGCCCACGCTGCCTCACCTGCTCGTTTTTATGGATATGTGTCACACCGGCCTGGTTAGTACTTGGATGGGGAAATTACAGGGGAAATCAGGTGCCACAGGGGGGCGCCGGTCGCAAAAACTGTCGTAGTGTCCTTAGGCAAGACACTTCACCCACAAGATTCAAGATTCAAGATTGTTTATTTGTCATGTGCAGGTTCAACACGAGGTCAACAAAGCACTGAAACGCTCAGGAAGAACCGTTCACTCACTAAGACGGGAGTCACCAAACTTTACTCTCTGGGGGCCACATTATCGCTGCTGACTGTGACGGGGGCCGGGGTCGGGTTAGGCCGTATAACAGAATTGTACGACCCGGACCAAAATGAGCACCTGCAGGACTCTGTGGCTGTTTTCAGACCGGCCAGAACGGTGCTGGTGCTGGTCAAATAAAAACTAGGCCATACAAAAGCACAGAAAATAATAATGAATCACATATCACATATGGATCGATATCACTTGTTTTTTCTTGTGCTGCTGTCTACAGCTTCTGTTGAAATTCTGTTGAAGTCCATATGGTCTGCAAATATTTGGTCTCCTCCTCTGACCACTGCACAATCTTCACGTCACTTTTTTCCACCACAGTCCCATGGGTGCATATTCCACACACATTTTCTTTCTTTATTTTGACGTGTGGGACCCGGATGAACCTGCTCACGTCGTCTGGGACGTCACAATTCACTTGGAAAATCCAAGTCTTACTTGGTTCCTGTCGGGAACTAACTGAACGCTCTGATTTTCGGCACGAACACATAATCTCGGTTCGAGATTAAGTGCGGGAACCGGCATCTGCAGCGGTTCTCTGTTGACCTGAAAGCGCCTATTGTGTATTGTGTGCACTGTCTGTCAACTTTTTGTACTTTAACATGAGCCATTTTGTGGTCCTGAACTGCACTTCAGGACTCTGAGCCTGTGAAGACTCTCACTGTTTGATCTTGAACTTGTCAAGTGATGAAAATTCTGTGGAAAATTCTGCGGCAAATGTAAATACATCATATAATTGTTTTAATATCATTTTTTATTGAAACCAAATACAAGGTGCAGCCAAAAAGTAAATTAAAAATAGGCCATGAAAACGTTTGAGGGTTGCCTCCTGGGACCAGTTCAAGTAGTGGGGGCAGAGGGGCTGGGGGCCGGTTAAAGGGATATGAAGGGCCGGAGTTGGCCCATGGGCCTTAGTTTGCTGACCCCTGCAGAGGAGAATAAGATATTCAAGAAGTACAAGTAGCATTCAATAAATTACTGATAAAAAAGTGTTTGCCGAGTTCAGGGGTCGGCACCTTAAACACTCAAAGAGCCACAAAGCCCTAAAATGAGAACTCTGCATATGATTTTTTTACCTGTAGCTCTGTATAAAAGACTATAGTGTGTTGCATCAATGAAAATACAACACAAATAATCCACTGAGTCGTGTCCTTTAGTCTGACAGAAGCTGAAGCTGAAGCACTGAGCTGTTTTCAGTGCAGTTTATGCAAATTAGCCGTGTGGTTTAAGTTTTGTTTCTCTAAGACGGAAACAAATGTGCAAAGCTGCATTAAACACATTATTACTAAATGTCTATTTGAGTTCTGCTTGTAGGAAATAAAAATCCAGGATCAAATATCCACCTGCAGTGAACCAAAAATGCGTCAGCTTCTGTTCTGTCATCATTTTATCTCCTGTACTGGAGCGTGAATCTGCCCGCGGAGCATTAAACGTTCTGTTTTCTTCAGAAACTTTTGTTCTCTTGGTTTTGTCCATCATTTACCTACAGAGGTCAAAACTCTCAATAAATCTGCTGCTGGTGCAGGTGCAGTGAGTCCAGGCTGCAGATCTGTGTCGGTGTCGCACATCGCGGATGTGTTTTATTTGAATGTTACAAGATCACCATTATCTACAAATTTAGAATTACATTTAAAAACAAACTAAAATAAAAATAAAAATGCATGTATTTAAATACTCATTATTTATTTTCCAAAGTCACAGGAGCCACAACAGCAGGAGGAAAGAGCCCTGCCCTGGTGTGAAAGTGGAGTGATGGTGGTGGTGGTGGTCGGAGGGGCCGTGGTGCAGATTGGAGCCTCACTTCTGTCAGTCTGCCCCAGGGCAGCTGTGGCTACAGTAGTATTTTACACCACTGAGTGTGGAGAGAATGAGTAATGATGTGTAAAACGCTGTGGGGGCCATGAAAGGCGCTGTAGAAATGCAACGAATAATAATTAATCAATGAGCCCAGGTCATTGAAAACAATATGACGCCATCTTGGAATCATCTTCCAGATTTTATTATAGTTCTGTGGGTCGAACTTTGCTCTCTCGCCCAGGGCCAGACGAGCAGGGCATGTGGGAGGGGGCGGGTACCTTCAGCTGCCCCACTCCCGCCGCTCTTTGGTTTCCTGCTCACATTTCCATACATGGTCCCTGGTTGCAGATTTGCTGCTATAACTGCTTCAGTGGGAGCCTCTGTTCGGCCCAGCCCGAGGTCCTGGTGTAAAGGGCTGAAATTACTCTGAATCATCCCTTTAAATGTGTTATACAAATTTAAAAATGACTTGACTTGTCTAATATTGAGAAAAATCTATTTGATTTACCGTATTTTCTGGACTATAAGTCACTCCGGAGCACACCAGCCATAAGATGCATTGGACTATAAGTCGCATTTTTGGAGGGTAATTTTATTTTAGAACAGACATTTCAACACTTCAAACTGTCGACCTCGGCTTGGACGTCTGCAGCAGTTTCCGGGACATCGTTGTCTGTGGTCTGATGGAGGCGGCTGCGTTGGACGAAGCAGTAAAAGCTGTTTTTCTTTTCCTCGTCGCAGTTCGAGGATCCTCCGCTTTTAACTAGTCTCTTACAAGTTTCTCGCTCGCTCCAAACTTTCTTTCTGCTGCTCGATCGCCGTTTTCAGCTGCATAATTCACCACTCGCAGCTTGTGATCTGCAGAATATGATTTTCTTTTGGGGGCGTTTGTGTTCAGTCTTTATAAGTTGATGTTTAAACTAAAACCCTCAGTGTGAAAATATCCAACATGTGAAACTATATATACACCACCCAAACCAAGGAAAAAAAGTGTCACCATGGTAACTGCTGACCAACATAACGATAATGCAAATAAAATGGTCAGTACCGCTAAAAAAAACCCAACACAACACAAACTCATCACATTCTTTCTGATCTGGTTTCAGGTGGAGTGGCTGAAGGACAACGACATCATCGACCCGGCAGAAGATCGCAACTTCTACATCACCGTGGACCACAACCTGATCATCAAGCAGGCGCGTCTCTCCGACACCGGGAACTACACCTGCGTCGCCAAGAACATCGTCGCCAAGCGCAGGAGCTCCACGGCGACCGTCATCGTCTACGGTACGGAGACCTTTCAGCTGTTCGGGCTCCTCTTTCATCGTAAGCTACTGAGGGTGTAACAGTAACGTAAATCTGGAGATATCGTATCGTCAGTGGTCTCACAGTAATATCGAGGACCATCACGATATATCGAGTCACAAGTCTCTTTAGCAGAAATAGCTAAAAAAAAAAAAAAACAGAGGGAACTACATAGACCATGATCCTTTGCTCCGTTTCAGTGCAGACGACATGAAGAAATAACTGTTCTAAGCACTTTTACATCTTCATTCTTTGGATTAAGTTTTGTGAAGCATTTTTAGAGGAAAAAGGAGCAGATTCACAGTTTTTTGGGGCAATTAAGAAATTTACATTCTTTTACAATGGGACATATAACATTAGAGAAATCATCATAGAAATAACAAAACAACGAAATATTCCAAAAAGAGAATTTATTTAATCCCACTCTCCTCTTCTAATCTAATGTAATGAACATTTTACATTCACTATATGAACTATTTACAAGTGCGGACAATAAATGGTTTATGAGCCTCCACAAAATATCGCAATAAATACGATACGGTGAGATGTTTATGGTGAAAATATCGTACATATCGAGAGATTTGGATTTCGTTCCATCCCTAATGACAATCAATGTTGCACCAAACGACTGGTCAAAGCGTTTTATAATGTCAGTCTTATTATGCAGAATATCGTGACATCGTGAGCCTCCCCACGATATTGTAATAAACATCGTATCGTGAGACTTGGATATCGTTACACCCCTGTTAGTTATACTTTAAGGTCCTATATTATGTAAAATAGACGTTTGTGAGCTTTAAGATATGTTAAAATGTTGTTACCTTGTCAAAAACAGACGTGGAGTTGTCCTATAGCGAAGATGATGAAGCTTATGATGTAAAAACTGACTGTGGTAAAGTAAAAAGTGGTCAAAAAGTCTGAGGCACATGTAATAAAATGAATCTCTGCCCTGACAAAGACGTCACGAGTGTCGAAACACGTTTCCTTCTCCCATTAACGGACTTTTATTCCAATTCCAACAGAGCGCCTCAGACTTTTTGATCACGTTTTACTTTATCACAGTCAGTTTCTACATTACAAACGTGGTCGTCTTCACTGTATTTTAGCTTTTGAGCCTCGTCCTTGAGGAGCACCTGTTGTGCACTTCTACCAACGCGGCAAAAAACAAAATCTAGTCAAGTTAAAATGACATGAATCAAGAAAGTTTTACCACAGTTTGAGTAAATTTCACTTGACGATTAAAATGATCTGCCGGTGGAACGATGCTTTTTGTACTTAAATATGAAAATGCATCTCGCTGCACTTAAAATAAGAAAAACAACAACATTTTGCACTTGAAATAAGAAACAAAATTGAATGTTGCTTGAATTAAGAAAAAAAGACTTATTCTACTGGCGGATCATTTGACTCGTCAAGTTGAATCGGCTCAAATAAAGTAAAACGTTCTTAATTTAAGTCATTTTAACTCAACTAGATATTTTATTTTTTCCAGTGAAGACGCCCTAAAGCTCTCATGTGCTCTGTGTTTTCATACCTGGAGTCGTTTTTCTAATGTTACAGCCTTTGTCGGGAGTGTGATGCGTTTTGAAAAGATTTTTCAAAATAAAAGATTGTTCAGACTCAGATAATAAGTACAACGGAAATAATAAATTATTTCTTGGGCGGCTGGCGGCCCCCGGTGCCAACTGATCCACGGGGACCACTGACGTAGCCTAAATCTGCAGGATTTGTGCGTTAAACATGTGTGAATGAAACAAAACACAACTCCAGATCTGTTTGCGACGAGGAAACATTATATTGTAGATCAGACAATGGAGTAAAATGGTCCCTTTAAAGTCATTTGGGTTTCGTGAATCCAGTTCGAACTCTATCAGCTGTATTTATGTCAGATGTACATAGTGAATGGAGAGACCTTTCGGCTGTTCGGTCGGGTCTTTAATAATACATATGCTTAAGGTCATTTGGAGCTGAGTGGGTTTGGATCTGGCTCCGGCTCGTCTTTGTAAATGTAAGTGATCTATAGTAAGTCGAGACCTTTCGCCCGCTCGACTCGTCTCTAATGATGGATCCTCTTAAGGTCAGTTTTTTTTAGTTAGGTGAATATGGGATTTATTTTAGCAAAACTTTATGGAAAAAAATACAACACATGCAAATGATTTCAGATCTGATTTATCTGTCAAAGTTACCAAAATTTACAGGTTACAATGGGGGAAAAAGAAACCATTTGAATATGAAAGCCAAACGTCCTGTTGCAGTAATATAATATTCACTGTCGCTTATTATTTCAGCTTTTTATCCTCATCTTTTATGTTTGTTTATTTTAGGGTAGTAGTAGGAACAGTAGTAGTAGTAGTACTAGTAGGAGCATTTGTAGTAATACTTTTGATGATGATGATGATGATGATGATTATTATTATTATTATTATTATTACTTATTTTTTGTTTATCTATTTTTTTCCCCATGTTTTTAGTTTATAAGTTTATAATTTGACTTCCTGGTTGGACATACGGCCAAATTTCCTGCAACCAACTGCCAAAAATGTTTTTAATGGCGCAATAGTTATGATTAGACTAATGAAAATAAATTACACATTTATTTTGTCGAATGAAGGTCCAGAAAAATGTCTCTTTTGTACATAAATTGTCTTTTTTTCTACTTTTTTTCTTAACATTTTCCCCACAAACTTCCACTTAACTGATGTAAAACTATGACACATATTGGCCACAGGTACTATCCACCAAACCAGGTCAGAATTTAAAAAAAAAAAAACATTCTTATAAACAATTCAATGAAAATTTTTGCGTTGCTTTGCCTGAAATGTCCCACGGTGTGACATTAAACTCATCCATCTACTGTGTATTCATCACAGGTGTTACTATTGCTCAAAAACACAATCATTCCTTCTGCGAATAGGGGCGCCTCTCCACAGATCTGACCTGTAAAGAGGCGTCGTGCTGCAACCTGCTCGTCTCCCTCGTGAACGACAGGTTTAATCTACAGTGCGGAACATTCCAGACCAGGCAATACAATTTACACGGAGATGAGCAGGTGGCAGATCCTGTGCACCTTTTATAGTTTTCAACAAACAGTCGATTGATTGATAATTGCTATGGTAACGGTCTCAAATTTGTATCAATCGGAAAACCATGTATAGGGGAAACTGTCTTTTGTCCCCCATTTCAGAGTATCACACATCACATTCTAGAAACCCACTAAAGACACCAGTAACAGAAGATAAAATAATAAGAAATCAGCATTGGCCACGTTCACATGATGTTTTTAAATTCAGAATGAACTGTTTTGAATTAAATAGTTCAGAATTAAAATATTGTCCTTGGATTTAACATGGAAATAATAATTGTGAATTGAGGTTTCCATGGAAAACTCGTTAAATTGTCTTTATTTAATTCTGCTCAGCGTCTGGGGGTGGGGAAGGTGCTGATTGGACAGCGACACAAACGTATTTCCGTCTTTGGGAAGAAAACCCACACTTCAGCTGCTCCCGGCTTTTCCGTCATCTCGGTTTTTGTCGTTTCGCCGCCGACACAAACACGATCAGAACTTTTCCCGCGGTCGTTCCGATGATAATGAAGCAGCAGCCGGAGAATTCTCTCCTCACGCTTTACGTCTGTGAGCTGAGGAGGAGAAGGAGGAAGAGTGTGGGAGAAGGAGGAAGAAGACAAACTGAGTCTGAGGCTGCCACACCTCAGCCCACTCCCACATCCCGCTCACAAATCCAAAGAGACGTGGAGGAAAGTCCCGAGAGACGACTGGAGGAGCCGGATCGAACATGCGCTGAACCACCGGGATTATTTTGAAGAAGAAGAAACGTTTACATGATCCAGGAAGAAATTCATTCAGCTTTAAAATCAGAACAAACCCCCACTGACTTCGGAATAAAGTTTAATTCCAAATAATCATTTTCATTAGGAATAAAGTATCTGCAGGGTCTTTTTAAAGCAGAATTAAATTTTACTCTGAATTAAATCTCTCATGTAAACGTGGCGATTGTTCCGTCCGGTCTTTTGTGCGTTTTGTGTGAAATCACCAAAACCGTGACGAAAACAGGTCCCCATCTGTCGTCTGAAATGAGCTGCGTCTCTGCCAAGTCATTCACGACTCGTTGTGATTGGCCCGGTACACCCACTTCACCCCTGACCCCGGCCAATTAAAACCCTCCAATCGGAGCGCGGCGCGTAAACAGGGGCACTTTTGTTCCCCAAATGTTCCCGACGGATCGGCCAAAAACAGCCGAACGTGTGGAGCTGCCGCCGCGGGGGGACCGGGGTTATTTTGAGGTTTATTTTGGATTCAGGTAAAGTTTTGTTTGGAAGTTTATTGGAAAATACACGTGTGATATCGGCGCAGATACTAAGAAAATAGCTGGATCGGATGTCGGCTTCCAAATATCGGTTCAGTTTGGCTTCTGAATTCATGTAATAAAACTATTTACTGGTTGTAATTGGCCCAAAAAGCCTCGTAATGTTGTTTTAAAGTTGTTTTGCAGTTCAGTAGAAGCTACATAATGCATTCGGATCAGTTTTGTCTTATTTTATTTTCGTATAAAGGAAATAAATGCTGTTTTTAAGTCTTTGCCCTGGTACTAGTTGATATCAGTAATCAGTAAATACTTAGAGCCACGATATCGGAAGTATCGGAATTGAGAACGTTTGGACACATTTTCTTCATTTATCTTAATTTTTCTTCTTTATTTCCATGATTTTTTACACTACAGATTCTCCCCGAAGATTTCAAAACTAAGAATGACGCAACTGGACAAAAAATGAACTCAAAATAACTCAAAATTTGTTTCGCTCATGGCATTTCTCGTGGAGGAAAAACCATTTCAAGCTCACTGAGAGAAGGCCCAGGGTCTGTAGAGCTGTCGACAAAGCAAAGGGTGAAATTCCACATATATATTTAGTTATTTCACATTTTCTTTGCTCGATAATTCCATATATTTTGCATTATATGTTTGATATCTTCCGTGTATGTAAAATGTAAAAAGTGGTAAACATAAAACTAAAAATGAAAGGAATGAGAAGGTGTTTCCTTCCTTCCTCCAAATTCGAATTTAGTTCAAAATAGTACAGAAAATCTCTATGTATTGTGTAAAAATAATGTCTGTCCTCTGTTTCCAATGAGGTATTTAGGCTCTTGAGCTCCGTCTTCTGTCAACGATGGGAATAAACAATTAGAAAGTAAACAATTAAATAAATAAAGTCCTTTTTCCTCTGCGAATGCTTTGCTAAAAGAGCCACGCTTTGGTTGTGAACACCATTTTATCACAGCATGGGTCCGGTAATGGTTCACAGAGTTAAAAAACTGTACACGGGAAGTCTGGAGTTTTATCTGTGACGCAACTGAACAGGCGGAACGTAAAGGGAGCGTTTTTGAGGCTCGGGAAATACGACTTTTGAATAGAGGATTCATGAAACGAGCGCGAACGAAACAAAACGCAACTCCAGGTCTGTTTTTGATGAGAGGACAACATGAAAAAACTGATTAAAACGTCAAAAACCTCAACTTTGCTTAATACGTGTTCTCTAAAAACAAACAAATAAAAGCGTAAAATAATTACTTGAACTTTTTTGTGTTATAAACGTCTCTTGTCGTACGTGAGCTTCTGTCTGGAGCTGATATTTGTCCCTCGTCTCTGTCCTGCTTTCGCTGCTTCCTCCTGTAACGTGTCTGAGCAGGTCTGGGGCCGGAGCGCAGGACCACAGGGGAAATCAGGTCCTGTCGGCAGGTTCAGACAGGGCCGCACCTGTCCCTCCGCACGCCGCGTACACCTGCACATTTAGCCTCAAATTGGACTTATGATGGTTTTGTTGTTACCAATCTCGGCCAGTGTATGGAGACATTACGGGATGAGATGAGAGGCTGGACGGCCGGATCATATTGGATATCTCTCAAATTGACTTTTTCTTCAGACAAGAAAAATATGAAATAAAAAAATAAAAAAATCCCGTTTCTTTTCACGGAGCGAATATCGAAAATGTCTCGGCGTAGAGTTACACTTCTATAGAGCGTGAACAAAGGCCCGATGTGACACAAAATGGAGCTTTAAGACATGACGTAATGTTGTTTCCTCCTCAGAAACGCACCTGGAGTTGTGTTTTGTTTCGTTCTCACTCTTCATTATTAGTCTGTCTACATCCCCAAAGCTTAAAATGCTCTCAAAATCCACCTTGTGATGTCACGCGGTGGTCGTTTTCAAGTGAACAGCTCCTTTTTCATTTAGTTGAATAGAGATGGGCAATTCCAGGGCTAAAATGATCCATTATCCATGATTCTAATGAAGGTGTGTGGAGTATTGTACATTTTGTACATATACTTATTCACTTTATATTATTATTTTTATTATTATTTCTATTTTTATTATTGTTTATCTTAATCGCATCACACTTTTTCCCCCTTTTTTGCACTAAACTGTCCTGGAGCTGCTGTGACTGTTGAATTTCTCCACAGTGAGATCAATAAAGTCCTGACTTATCTTTAAAAGCACAGTGGAGCACTTCCTGTATCACCACGTGACATCACAAGGTGGAAGAGGCTGTTTTTTTGTTTGAGTGAAGACTAAATCTGCAGGCTTTGTGTGTTAAACATGTGTGAATGAGACAAAACGCAACTCCAGGTCTATTTGTGATGAGGAATGGTCTTGTACTCGAGGCCGGTCTTGTTCTCGAGACCTTTTTTTTAACGGTCTTGTCTCGGACTCGAGGTCTGACGCTCGACGAATGTGATCATATTTCATTATGGTCGCTGCTGTCGGCGATAAATTCCCACGTCTCTCGGCCTGTGCGCTCTTCTCGAGGCAGGTTACACTTCTGAAAACATCCATCTGTCCGTCTGCCTCACGTCAGCGCGTCGCTCTCCTCCCCACTTACAGCACATCGCCTGCCTCCCTGTGCGATGACCAGAAGTCGAAACACAAGATACTGCAGCTTGTGGCTGTAATGTTATTTAAGAGGGACTCGTTTAACAGCACAAATCATCTCACCTGCTGCAGCTCCAAGTTCAGTATTTCCGGTCAGATTCTGTTCAAATAAAGCTCAGATTAAAGTCTAATTTGCTTCTAACAGAGTAGTGCTTCCAGTTAGCTTCAACCCCCAGAGTATTTTGATGGCATCGGCTGCAAAGTATGAATTGCTCCACAGTATGGCATTAAATCTCCATGGGAACAACTGAGCGAGGCCGAGTCAGTTTCCTGCACAGAGAATTATAAATCCGACCATTTTTATTTTTCATTGAGACCTGAGCCCGAACCTGAGGATAACAAAATAAAGGCAGCGCTGTTTCCTCTACAAGTGCAGTTCTGTGTGTCGGTGTGTGCGTACGTGAGAGCGTGCACGTGAGGGAGTGCACGTGCCTGAGTGTGTGCGTACGTGAGAGCGTGCACGTGCGTGTGCGAGCGTGCACGTCGGGCAGCCTGAGATGGAGCTGCTCTGACAATGATGTATCCTCACTGAAATAGATTGTTCAATCTGCAGTTCAATCTGCTCCACTCAGCGACAGGAGGCGCCTCACACCAGAGCAAAGAGCGACGTGAGGAGCGGCCAGAAAATACAACGCAGAGAAGACGAGAGAGAGACGGAGAGATGGAGAGAGGGGTGGAGGGGTGAAGAGCGGCCAGAAAATACAACGCAGAGAAGATGAGAACACAAGAGAGAGATGGAGAGAGAGAGAAGGAGGGGGTAGAGGATGAGGGAGAGAGATGAGGAGGTTGAGGAGAGGAGGATGGGAGAGAGAGAGAGATGGAGAGAGAGACGGAGGGGTAGAGGAAAGGAGAATGAGGGAGAGAGAGAGATAGAGGAGGGTAGTGGAGAAGAGGATGAGGGAAAGAGATGAGGAGGTTGGTCTTTCCTTGTGCTGATGTGGTTCAGCTTCTGTGGGACTAAAGGACACAACTCCGTGGAATATGAGTGTTCTCTCTGTGACTCAGTGAATATGAGTGTTCTCTCTGTGACTCAGTGAATATGAGTGTTCTCTCTGTGACAGAGGATGTTCTGCTGATGCTGAGTCTGTTCTGTGCGTATGTCGCGTTGCAGACGCTGCGTAAACATGTGAAACCGGGACACTCAAAAAAAAAAAAAAAAAGAAAAGATCATACCCGGGACACTGATGTGCAGGTAAACACACTCTGAAGAATATAGTGATCTTAAAGGAGTCAGAGCCGAGATGTGGGACTGTGAGGCTCCATTGTTTGTGCTCAGACCTCGACTCCTCAGGCAACGTTACACACACACCGACATTCAGTTTGTCGATTAAAATGAACGTGATCGCCAAAATTCTTAATGATCAATTATCGATGAATCAACTAATCCTGCCCGTCCCTACTCCAGACCTACAGGAGGCGGCTCAGAGCGCTGCAGTATGAGTCAGGAGAATTATGGGACATGGGTAAATCCAGTGGAAGCAAGACGGGGTGTGGTGAGGAGCTCGGGTCAGGAGCCAAAACATGCGTCACGGAGCCAAGACGAGGAGGAGGAAGCAGCCGCTTTGACTTTGCAGGACGGTCTTGGGGGACTCAGGGACCACCCCGGACAGAGAACCATGTCCAGCGGCTCAGAGTCCAGAACAGAAGGAGAGCTCACCAGGAGGACAGTTTTATCAGAGACTCTTGGCACGAGGAAGCTCCACACTGGGCAGCAAGGTTCAGCAGGGACCAAGGACACATTAGGTGCAGGTGATGCTCTGGGAGTGTGAGGTGAGGTCTGCAGCTTCAGTGGACTTTAAACTATCACATTAATACGCAAAAGTCCAGCATTTGTAGCTCATAAATTTGGAGATTTCTTCCAAAACCAGTGAATCTCCCACAGAGTTAAACAGGCCACTGTCCTTCATCCTCAGATTTTAGAGCATGAATGTGGCCTATGATACTTTGCAGTGACATCGCGCCGGGGGTGTTGTATATGTATGTCTTTGGTGGAATGTTCAGCACACGTTGTTTTAAGGTACGGCAAACCACGTAATGGATTTACGAACGGCACGTGTTCACGAGCCTGTGATCAATACGAGCGTTTGTGGACCTGTTTACGAGTTTGATTTTCAACAAAAGGCGAGAGTGACGATTGGCCGACGCGAGATAAGCTGTGGCTGTAATTTCATGCGCGAGAGACTTGTTTAAAAGCGCAAAACAGCTCACCTGCTGTAGCTCCAGCGAAGTCTGTTCTGTTTCGAATGTGTTAAAATAACGATTAGAATGGAGTTGATTAAAGTTTGAAAAATAAGGCAACAACAATAAAACTGTCCAGACCTGATTATCGTGCCTTATGGTGGCCTCAGCTGACTTTTCCTCTTTACAAATGGTGCAACACAGCTCAGCATTTTGTGTTTTCCCAAAGTTTTGTTGATTTTGAATTGGCTGCATCTTTCTTTGTGTATAAAGCATAAGTGTGTGTCTGTGTGTGTGTGTGTCTGTGTGTGTTGGAGATTGTTGTGAGCAAACGTGAACGCTCTGGTCCCTGGGCGTCTGTAAACACTGAATCCGTCCAAACAAACAGTTGAATTAAATGAACAGTGTATTAAAATGTGAGTGTGGTTGGGACAGCTCCTGCTCCACTGGGCCGGAGCGCTGTGATTCTGCTGTTTAAAGGCCCCACGTCGCCCCTCACAGCTCCAGTGGGGAGATTTGTGCACTCAATTTTCGCTTACAACGACTGGAGCTTTTACATTGTTTTGTGTGCACCTTAAAGCGGAACTAGTCTGAAAAATTGACTTTTTAGTGCTTTTGTATCATGTTTTAAATGTTTCCCTTCACCATCTGTCCACTTAAAGTTGTGTTTGAAGGGATTCTTGCACGTTTGAGTGATCTTTAAAGGGGAACTCCGGCACGTTCGAAGCTAAGGTTCATTGCTAGAGGCGGTCGAATACTGTCAGAAGCCAAAAAAAACAACACGGATCAGTGTTGATAGTGTAGTGATGGGGGCAAGTTCTGAACTTCCACGTAAAACGCCAATTTGCTTCACACAGAAGAAGCTTAACACCACTTTAACCCATCTTACAACAGCCACGAGTCTAACAAACAAAACGCTCTGCCTGGTTCACTCATTAGTGTCTGGAAACGTTAGAAAACTTACCTTTGTCCATTTCCCACTGCACAGGCCAAAGTCCAAAAGACTCGATTGTCGAGCCGCCAGAAGCAACAAGTGAGAATCGACTACTGACAATGAAGAAGAGAAACTGAAAGTTGTTGAAAGAAAATGGTTCGGAAATGTATTTTTTTTAGCGTTTTGCAAAAAAATATAATTCACTCGTAAATAAACGGGATTAGAAACGACATCGGCGATCGAGTCTTTTGGGCTTCAGCCTGTGCAGTGGGAAATCAACAGAGGGAAGTGTGAGGTGCTTATAAAGTTGTTTTCTAACGTTTCCAGACACTAATGAGTGAACCAGGCAGAGCGTTTTGTTTGTTAGACTCGTGGCTGTTGTCAGATGGGTTAAAGTGGTGTTCAGCTTCTTCTGTGCAAATTTTACGTGGAAGTTCAGAACTTGCCCCCATCACTACACTAGTTTGTTGCCTTGACAGACTCACTGCTACAGTGAGATCTGCACTGAGGAAACACTGATCTGTGCCGTTTTTTGGCTTCTGACAGAATTCAACCACCTCTAGACACAGACTTTAGCTTCAAACGTGCCGGAGTTAAATTTTAATAACTTATCTTCAAGTCCCCATATCTTATATAGGTCCCCACTTTACACGCCCACTGCTCTGTACTTACGTCTCCAGTTTTATTTTCTTAATCGGCCACTTTAAACCTCTACTCTCTAGTGTGATCTGCAGTTTACCTTTTATTGTTTAGAAAAGTTTCACTTTCTTTTTAGACAGTATGAGTCCCTTGTCTCTTTGCTTCCTCTGCTAAGTCGCTCCCCCTTCAGAACGCCATCACATCACCATCAGGGTGCATGCCGCTAATGTTAATATTGTTTTGTATCATGTTTTTTGTATATTTATGGAGAATTGTCGTGTGGGAGCGTGGGTGACGTTGGCTTGTGGGCGGAGCCTTGGACAGAATCTTGCAGCTAAATATAAGGAGGGTTGGAATCGGGCCAGAGAGAGATCACTAGATTACTCAAACATGCATGAATGACTCTAAAGCAACTCTTTTAGGACAGATTCTATTGTGCAGCCAGTTGAGACCAGGCTGTGCTCCTCTGTGTTTTTGAAGATGGACACAGAGTTTTATTTTAATCTAATCTTGACACAGAATTTCGTCCCGTGCCTCTCATTGGTCCCGTCACGTCCAGTGCACCTGACAGTCGTTCGTCTTGTCTCCTCAGTGAACGGCGGCTGGTCCACGTGGACGGAGTGGTCGGCGTGCAGCAGCCGTTGTGGGCGGGGCTTTCAGAAACGCACTCGGAGCTGCACAAACCCCGCCCCCCTGAACGGAGGTCTGCCCTGTGTGGGACAAGCCATACAGAAGCTGGACTGCACCACACTCTGCACAGGTAACAGGAGGCACAGACTATATCCAAAGACTGTATTAACCCCTGAAGACCTAAGGGCAATTTTAGTACATTTCTCCTCGCCTGGATTTTTTTCTTAATTTTGCTTTTAAAACTGCCCCTTTTACCCCTAATGAAGTGTTCTACCTCCTTTTGTTCAGTCCAACCTGTTATTTCACAATCTGCTGCTGTAGTTGTGTCATGAGGCTGTGATAAAAGCTACAGGACCAGAAACAGAGATGGAAAAAAAAAACAGAAAATAAAATTCACACTCTTTTATACAAAACACACAGCAAACATGTAGAAACAACTTTTTGGACATAAAAAATGCTTAATTTAGGGCCTTAGCTACAAAAATACAAAATCTCAAGTCTGTAAGTAAATTAAAAATCTCCTTATTGCCCTAAAAACAAAAAAAGTGCAGTGGCTCCATGACTTTCCTGGTCCAGTCCTGGAAACAGCTCCTGTCAGGTCCAGGGCCAGAGCCACAGCACTTCTGCATTTCCAGGGTGGAAATTACATTTGGATTTGTTCATTTTGACTGAAATAAACCTTTAAATAAAAATAGAAAGAGATGCACAATTACACACACCAAGATGTGTCATTTTCCATGTGTGTGAGAATTAACTCCACTTAGAGCGACTTTTTCCCTTGTTATAAACACACACAGTCAGAGGAGTCGACCATCTTGACTCACTTCACTCTTTGGCAAAGTTTGGCTCGATCAAAATGGACGGAGCGCATGAGTTTGGGGAAAACAAAGTTCCTATTGGACACTCGTTTTGCTCACGTCATCACACAGCGTGAGTGTGACGTAGGATAAAGCCGCAGAAATGTACGGAAACCTCTATGTCTGCACTTTCAGAGGGGAAAAGGACGTTTCTGTCTTTTACCGTTAGAAAGTTCTGCGCGGTTATAGAAAACATATTCCTCGGTATCATGTACGATGTCGTAGGTCTTCGAGGGTTAAAGAAGTGGACAGAGTGAGCCTGACGTCACCCATAGCGTTCAGTGTCACTGAAATATGACGAGGTTCAGAGCAGCAGTTACAGACGGAGGAGCCGTAATATTCCAGTGTTAGTCAATGGGAGCCAGGGTCAGGAGGAGCCGGAAGAACCGCATACGAACTTCCTATTTGGAAAACGGCGGCTAGTGCATTAGCTCAGTCTATTTACATACACAGTCTATGACAATATCTGACTTCCAGGACTTATGTCAGGCTCAGTTTATCTTTTGAGTGGCAGAAAAATCATAAATCAAAGTGACTGATACTTTCTCTTCTTCTCTCCTATTCCCATAACGTTCCCAAAGCTTTTCTATGTTCCACATCAATTCACGGAGCGCATAGTCGATTCCATAATCCACAGATAATTATAGCAAATACTGACGTCCAGTGACAGAAGTTTTTGTGTTTTGTTAAATACAGTGAATTAACAGTAAATACCTTTAACTGTACTTTTCTGTTGTGTAAAACAACAGCTCTGTTCAGTCAAATAAGTAAAAGTAAAGCTGGGTCGATTTTTGTTACTCGTTTTAATCTGAGGTCTAAATTAAGCTTTGTTTTGTCTTTTCACACTTGAAGACACAGTTGAACAGAAAACACTGTTTAAAAGATAAGACTGTATCAATGACGTATGAGGATTATCAACAGGCAAATCTTAAAATATTAAAAATATTAGTTTCTATTGAACTTTAAAAAAAAAGAATGTACAGTGTCAGGTGCATAAATCTGTGTTTAACATTTACATGAAGCATTTTTAGTGTTTTTAATGAACATGAATTGGCTACGACCATAGAAAATGTCATGTGGTGCGACCGAGAATAACCTTACAATTGTTTTATTTTCTAAAACATAGTTGGGATATGAATCTAAATTCTGAGTAATATGAAGTATATATAAACAAACTGTTGCGTTTCGTTAGATTTTTAATGCATATTGATATTTTCTTTTACTCCAATATGACAGTCGCCTGTTTGTGTTTAATGAACAAACTACTGCCCTGGAAAATGAAGAAAAATTAAGAAAAATGAAGAAAAATGCCTAAAGAACCGTTCACCCAAGTCGACTTTGTCTGTTATTAAACTCCAGCCATAGAATTCTGCTGTTATTAGTCGCACCACATGATGCACGGTCGCACCACATGACATTTTAACACTTTAAGGACAAAAAACATGCAGAATAACTCAGGATTTCTGAAAAAAAAATTATTTGGTTCCATGGAGGTCAGAGGTGCTACAGAAATGTGGTGAATTATTATGAAATTTGCACCTTTTTAACTGAGGAAATTGCAATGAAATAAATATAGATAAAAATATAAATGAACAGAGATAACCAAACAGGAAGTGCGCATGGACGCGATTCAGTTCCATCGATTCTTTTTTTTCGACTCGAGTCTTGGGTAAACAGGCCTGTCCTTTATTCCCTGTCTTGTCTCTGCCCCCTAGTGGACGGAGAGTGGACCGACTGGAGCAGGTGGTCGGCCTGTGGGACGGAGTGCACCCAGTGGAGGAGGAGGGAGTGCACTAACCCCGCCCCCAAGAACGGCGGGCGGGACTGCGAGGGCCTCGTGCTCCAGTCCCAGAACTGCACCGACGGACTCTGCATGCAAAGTGAGTTCACCCTCTCAGCCAATCACACGCCACCTGTAATCTTCCCAAGCCAATCACGAGCCCCCTCTCACCACCTCAGCCAATCACGAGCCTCCTCTTACCACCTCAGCCAATCATAACCCTCCTTTCACCCTCTCAGCCAATCACACGCCACCTGTAATCTTCTCAAGCCAATCACAAGCCTCCTCTTACCTCCTCAGCCAATCATAACCCTCCTTTCACCCTCTCAGCCAATCACACGCCACCTGTAATCTTCTCAAGCCAATCACAAGCCTCCTCTTACCTCCTCAGCCAATCATAACCCTCCTTTCACCCCCTCAGCCAATCATAACCCTCCTTTCACCCCCTCAGCCAATCACAAGCCTCCTCTTACCTCCTCAGCCAATCATAACCCTCCTTCCACCCCCTCAGCCAATCACAAACCCCCTCTCGCCTCCTCAGCCAATCACAAGCCTCCTCTTACCTCCTCAGCCAATCATAACCCTCCTTTCACCCCCTCAGCCAATCACAAGCCTCCTCTTACCTCCTCAGCCAATCATAACCCTCCTTTCACCCCCTCAGCCAATCACAAACCCCCTCTCACCTCCTCAGCCAATCACAAACCCCCTCTGCATTTTTATACTGTTCTCAAGTACTTTTGCTTTGGCTTCTTATTATTTGGAACGTGAAACAAGATTTAATGAACACATTTGCGTCAGATGCCCTCCCCGTACTCGGTCTCAGCGCACATTTACTGACAGCTGTGGGAATGAGCCGTGGAAAAAGACAAAAACGAGTCATTTAAGCGACACGACCGGCATGCTAATGTGAGCACGCAGCCGTAATGAGCGAGGTCTGATGCTCAGAACAAGTCCGGGGACGAGACGTGATCTTATCCGCCGCACGAGGCGCCGCCGCCGCCTTCTCCCGGGAAGATTAAAACCCAAGAGTCAGACGACCTCTTAAACCGGAATAATGAAACAAGCGAATACATAAGTAGAACTCCCATCTTTTTTTGTTTTTTTTACATGATTAAAGATGCACTGTGTAGATTTTCCGCCCGCCAGTTGCTTGTTTGCATGGAGATGTTATTCATTTGCCCGCAGTGTTCCAAAGTACAGCATTAAACTGATCGATCGCCATAGAGACAAGCAGATGAGATCATTTACAGGTGAGATCTGTGAAGAGGCGCGTTTTAAATTGTATTTTGAGCAATAAAAACCCTAATAATATATATATATATAGAGGCCATACTGCGGAACATTACAGGCAAAGCAATGGCATCTCCATGGTGACGGACCCCCAGCTGGAAAAGTTACACAGTGCACTTTTAAAAGCTGAAAAAAGTCTATTTAGTCTCATATCTGTCTTTACCACAGCACATTTTAGTTTTTGTAGATTTACATCACAAGTTTTTGGTCAAATGTCATAGCGTCACTACAGTATGATCATAATATTTAACTTTTTTTTACTTTTTATTTATTATTTATGGCTTTTTTGATACTTTATCCTTTTACACCACCTATTTATTTTACATTGCACTAATTTTCAGTTCATTTGAATCCAGAATTTGTATGAAATAGTGGCTCTTTTTGTCGCATGATTTTTAATCTACCGGTCGGGCAGATTTATGCAAACAAGAAGTTTTCATTAATTTACAATGTTTAAAAAGTCACTGCCGTTTGTGTGTGTGGGAAATGGAAACTGTAGTGTTTTTCTTGTGCTTTTTCAACACAAACACAGAGGGAGGTTAAGTGTCTTGCCCAAGGACACAAAGACAACAAGGCACATCTCCATAACTGTCCTCTCTGCTCCTGTCATCGTCTCTGCTCCTGTCCTCTACTCCTGTCCTCTGCTCCTGTCCTCTGCTCCTGTCCTCTTTTCTCCTGTCCTCTTTGCTCCTGTCCTCTTTGCTCCTGTCTGCTCCTGTCATCATCTCTGCTCCTGTCATCCTGTCCTTTCTGCTCCTGTCCTCTGCTCCTGTCCTCTGCTCCTGTCCTTTCTGCTCCTGTCCTCTGCTCCTGTCCTTTCTGCTCCTGTCCTTTCTACTCCTGTCCTCTCTGCTCCTGTCATCGTCTCTGCTCCTGTCCTCTACTCCTGTCCTCTGCTCCTGTCCTCTGCTCCTGTCCTCCTATCTTTTTTGCTCCTGTCATCCTGTCCTTTCTACTCCTGTCCTCTTTGCTCCTGTCCTTTCTGCTCCTGTCCTCTGCTCCTGTCCTCTGCTCCTGTCCTCTGCTCCTGTCCTCTGCTCCTGTCCTTTGCTCCTGTCCTCTGCTCCTGTCCTCTTTGCTCCTGTCCTTTCTGCTCCTGTCCTCCTCTCTGCTCCTGTCCTCTGCTCCTGTCCTCCTCTCTGCTCCTGTCCTCTGCTCCTCTCTGCTCCTGTCCTCTGCTCCTGTCCTCTGCTCCTGTCCTCCTCTCTGCTCCTGTCCTCTGCTCCTCTCTGCTCCTGTCCTCTGCTCCTGTCCTCTGCTCCTGTCCTCCTCTCTGCTCCTGTCCTTTCTACTCCTGTCTGCTCCTGTCCTTTGCTCCTGTCCTCTGCTCCTGTCTGCTCCTGTCCTCCCTCTCGGCAGGTGCTCTCTGCTCTCAGAAACCCTGTTCCACACAAACACATTATTTTCTCTCCTATAACACCATAACTGTAATCCTCCATAGCATAACCTGTAATTTGCCTATTTGCCGAGCTCCACAGCTGTTTTCTGCTTGTGCCTCGGGTAAATCCTGCCTCTCGTACAGTCGCAGGCGTCGCAGCGTCTCTGGGCCCTGTGTTTTGTTTCACGTCTTTGTAAAATCGGATCCGTGTCACATCTTGGGACAAAAATAGCGGCGAAAACAGTTTGTTTCCTGGTGCGGTCGGTCACATGTGTTGACTCTGTGCTGTGGAGCTCGTTACCGGCTCCGTGAGGACACTGGCACCACGAAAAAAACCAAACTTTGAACTATTACTGTGAGAAATTTTAGTAAAATACTTTAGGCAGAAGAGGAGAGGACCCAAAAGTCGCAGGAACTGACTTTCAGGTTAGAGACTGACAGTTTTAAGACAATAAAAAAAGTGCACTATGTTTTTGGTTGGGGGCAGAGAGCGTTTATATGAGAGTGAGTGTGACGTCTCCAGCGTCAGCGTCGCTCAAATGAGGCTCCTGTTGCCACGGTTACAGGAGCGAATCTGGAGCCAGGTCCATATTTGGAAATCCGACAGCGAGTATCATAGCAACAACAAGAGCCAATCAGGATTTAGGTCATTAAATGTGCCCGAGTCAGAGCGGAGATACTCAGTGATTCTTGAGAATAAGAAAACTTTTAGCTTTTATCGTTAAACTTTAAATAGTAAGTTTAAGTCATTGATTTATGTTCTATGTTCTGTTATGTACCAACAACAATAGAGTTGGGAATTTAACGAAATTCACTTTATGCTAGTTAAATTATGCTAGTTAAGATTCTAGTAACGTTAGCTATTGTAATTGTTTGATTTATTCTGTCATTTTATTTCAAAAATAGTCAATCGGGAAAGCGGGAAGGGAACTTACGTAGCAGCGAAACACACGAGCTGTCAATCAAACCTGTTGCTAACGCTCGGCGGCAGTGACTCGCGGAATGAAGGCGTCTGATTGGTCCGTTATTTATGTTCATATCTTGATTTAGGAACAAAACAGCGAAATGTAAAATTCAGGATCCTGTGTCGCGGGTTCATACGAACATTTTAAGACCAAAATGTCGAGGCCACAGCAGCAGGTCCAGAGAGACGAGCGAGAAGATCCTAATGTGAGTCAATGGGAAAAAGGGAGAGAAGGAGCCGGAAGAGCCTCCTGGAGCACTTCCTGTTTGGCACACAGCGGCTAACGGGTTAGCTTAGTCCAGTCGTATATACGGTCTATGGTTGGGGGTTTGTCATCTGCTGTTTTTTATGGATGTTCCGTTACACAGCTCTACCTTACATGTTTTATCTAATTACAGGTGGTTTTATAGCTCAAAAATACCTAGAAAAACAGGCGTTCTGACTGTGAGCGGGGTCGCGTCTCCACAGATCTGACCTTTAACTCGGTCTGGTTTAGTCTCTGTAAAGATAAAAAGGTTTAATATCGTACTGTGAAATAATTCCAGACAAAGCAATAACGCCTCTAATTCCCAATGCATGTTTAAGTGGGCAGACATGTGTCCCCTTCCGTCTCTGGACCTTTATTATGACACAAAGAGGAGCCGTGAGGAGCCGTGAGGAGCCGTGAGGAGCCGTGAGGAGCCGTGAGGAGCCGAGTCCCGGGGCAGAGCGTCCGGCCGACTGCCCCTTCCCCGCCGGACCCTGGACGCTGCATCTTTACTGTACTGCTCATTTCCTCTCATCGATTACCTGTCTGGAAAAGGGCCGAGGGTTTATGCCAGCGCTAATGTTGCGACTGCTTCCTGTGGCATTAAATAAATCCATGAGGGGGCGTGGCCTGGAGGAATGCATCTTGGGATTTACACGTTGACAGTAAAGAGTGGTCCGAGCGGGTGCGTTGCAAAGTCAAATGGACTTCGTGTAAAAGACGTTTCCCTGTGAAACGTTTGCAGAATGGATGTTTCAGAGCTTCTAGGTGTGTTAGAGTTGTGTTGTTGTGTTTGCAGTGAGCTGTGCATGTCTGAATCTGTAAACTTATTTTTGAAGGCGCAGCATTGAGGATCAGCTCCACAGGTACACACCCACTGCTCTGTACTTACTTAATTCTTCAATTTTATTTTCTTAAACGGTGATACATGAAACATTCAGCAGTACTGCGTAGTCATTTCGGTACAAAATCGCTCCTTGCTATTGTAATGTGGAGCTGTCCATTAGGTTTGGGCGGTAATACAGTAATACAGTGTCCCGAGGTATCAAAAAGTAGTACAGTATCAGTTTTATTACCGTCATTAAAAAGATCTGCAGTGCATAAGGACCTGATATAATATTAGGAGCATTTTGGCTTCAGGGGAGAGACGGCAAATGTCTCTGGAGCTACGACCCTGCGTCAGGCCAGAGATCCCACCACAGTCGCTTCGGACACGGGGAACAACGCCGACTTCCTCCCCTCCGCTCTCTCTCCTCTTCAGACGTGGTTCCGCTCGGAGATTTCCATCCACACGCAGCGAGGGAGAAGAAAAAATGTTTTATTGGACGCCGAGAGTCGAGAGGGGACGAGGCGCCGAAGGGGAGAAAGTTCCCGCTCGAGGGCGAAGTCAGACTTTCACGGAGGAGACGGTAACTTCTCCGCAGGTCTGTCAGATACAACATGCTGCAGTGGGAAATATCACACGCCCTGGACTGTCGCCTTTTACTTTACTCCAGAATCTGCCTCTTCTGAGCTTTTCTTGTCTCGACGAGTCCCAGATCATTAAATGGAGGGAGATACGCACGGGAGAAGTTTGGTTTGATCAGAACTCGTGCCTCATCTTCAGATATAAAGCTGCTCTTCTGTTCCTGAATGGTACAAAATCGTTCTTAATTAGCCACAGTAGCACCGTATACCTGGTAAAATGCTGAGAAGGTTTAACAGCATCAGAATTTGGATACCGTCCAACTCTCCTGTCCACAGGAAGGGCCCACAGCATGTGACTCTGTTTTATGGTGATGTCGGCTCCTGTTGGACTCATGCGATGCGAGGTTAGTTTTATTTCAAACATTATTCCATCAACACAGACATTCATATCGACAGTCTGGAGTTATAATTGTTTTGCTTCGGGTGCACTGTGGCGTGGATAACCCTCTTGCTGTGAGGTGAGAGTCACTCGGCCAACAGAAAAGTTATCTTTAATAATACCACGTGGTTTTAGTTCTGATAGATTAAACCACTCTAAAACTTTTCAGGAAAGAGCTTGCAAGTATTTACTTTGCTACTTAAAGGTCCCATATTACACATAACGGACTCTTGTGAGATTTAAGCCATGTTAGAAAGTCGTTACCCCCTAAAAAACAGACCGTCGTGTTTTGATTCATTCTCACATGTTTGAGTAACTCTTCATTCTCTTCAGTCTGTCTACATCTCCAAAGCTCAAAATGCGGTGTGTACGGAGTTTAAAAACACAGTGGAGCACTTCCTGTATTACCGCATGACATCACAAGGTGGAGCAGTGTATTTTGTTTGACTGAAATTTGAAGAAACATGCAGGGTTTGTGCGTTAAACACGTGTGGATGAAACAAAACACAACTCCAAGCATGATTTTAATACAGAAACGACATTACGACATAGATCCGAACATTAAATAAAGGTAAAAAACAATGGAAAAAAGAAAGAAAGCATAAATATGGACCCTTTAAGAGTCTGTGGGTGACGCTTGTGCGGAGTCTTTTAGCTCGACCGGAGGCACAAATCTCCTTCACGTCATTGACCGTGTTTAAAATGGCCCAGTTTAATGTCAGCACTTATGTTTGTTATTGCTTCCTATTGCATTAACACCAATCTATAATATATTTGCTGCACGGGGCTGGAAAACGCCGCTGAGACCCATAGAAACGCTACACACATCGACTCCTGGAAGCGCAGTCAAGAAATGGTGAAATGATGATTATTTTTCTTGGTGATCCACTGATGTAAACCAATACCGAGGGATTAGTCATATGGAGGTTTAACCGCCATGTACATTTCTATACTTACAACAAGAAAGTTTTATAAGGCGAGCAATAAACATGTGAAGATATGTTTAACTCTGTACTGTGGAACATTCTCGTCAAAGCAACAACGTCTCTATGGAGATGAGCAGGTATCAGACCCTCCATCAGCAAAGTGACATCGTGCATCTACAGTTTGGATTTTAATGGGAATGAACTGGTGCCTCATGATACATTTTTAACCCTCGAAGACCGAAGACATCGTACACGATACAGAGGAATATGTTTCTGTAACCGCGCAGAACTTTCTAACGGTAAAAGACAGAAACTTCCTTTTCCCCTCTGAAAGTGCAGACATAGAGGTTTCCGTACATTTCTGCGGCTTTATCCTACGTCACACTCACGCTGTGTGATGACGTGAGCAAAACGAGTGTCCAATAGGAACTTTGTTTTCCCCAAACTCATGCGCTCCGTCCATTTTGATCGAGCCAAACTTTGCCAAAGAGTGAAGTGAGTCAAGATGGTCGACTCCTCTGACTGTGTGTGTTTAGAACGAGGGAAAAAGTCGCTCTAAGTGGAGTTAATTCTCACACACATGGAAAATGACACATGTTGGTGTGTGTAATTGTGCATCTCTTTCTATTTTTATTTAAAGGTTTATTTCAGTCCAAATGAACAAATCCAAATGTAATAAACACCTGGAAATGCAGAAGTGCTGTGGCTCTGGCCCTGGACCTGACAGGAGCTGTTTCCAGGACTGGACCAGGAAAGTCATGGAGCCACTGCACTTTTTTGTTTTTAGGGCAATAAGGAGATTTTTAATTTACTTACAGACTTGAGATTTCACATTTTTGTAGCTCAGGCCCTAAATTAAGCATTTTTTATGTCCAAAAGTTGTTTCTACATGTTTGCTGTGTGTTTTGTATAAAAGAGTGAAGCCTTTTTCCCCTCTCTATTTCTGGTCCTGTAGCTTTTATCACAGCCTCATGACACAACTACAGCAGCAGATTGTGAAATAACAGGTTGGACTGAACAAAAGGAGGTAGAACACTTCATTAGGGGTAAAAGGGGCAGTTTTAAAAGCAAAATTAAGAACAAAATCCAGCTGAAGCCAAATGAACTAAAATTGCCTTCAGGTCTTCAGGGATGTTAATTCACAAAAAAAAAATGAAAATAAAAACAGGTTTTGTTTTCATATTTGATGTGTTCACTGGACTGAAACATGTACTGAGTGTGAGCGAGCTCTCATCTCCACAAACCTGACTCTTATCTGAGCTCAAAGAGGGTCTCCTCCTGTTTCTTTCCATGGAAATGACTCGTTTCTGTGTCGCCTCTGCACACGACGGGGCGACAGGTGCTTTGGATTAGAGACACGTACAGTTGTGCTCATAGGTTTCCATCTCCTGGCAGAATTGATGATTTCTTGGTCCAGAAGCTGCACATGGGACGTACTTGGATATTCAACATGATAATGATCCAAAACACAAAGTGGAGCTGTGGCTCCAGCAGAATAAAGTGAAGGTTCTGGAGTGTTCGTCTCTTCTGACCTCAGTATCACTGAGCCTCTGGGCAGATTCAAGCTGCAGTTCAGACAAGAGCCCAAGAATTTACAGGAACTGGAGCCTTTTGCCCAGAAGAATGAGCAGATTTACCATCAGAGAAAAGAACACATCCACAACTATCACAAAAGACTCCAGCTTCACTGGGTCATTTGTGTAGTTTCTGTTTCATTAGGATTTAAAAAGAGGAAACACAGGAGTTTGATAATAAACGGCTTCACCCAAACACCAACCATGAGTGAAAGAAAAGTTTTTGTGTTATTGTTCATATTCTGTGAAAGATGGACAAGAAATCAATCAAATTCTGTCAGGGTCTGTAAACTTATGAGCACAACTGTAGCTGTTTTTGAAGAGAGCTCAGCACACGGTCTCACTCCTGGATTTTCTTTTCAGGTTTCATACCTGAGGAGGGTCCAGAGGGGCCGAAACGTCGTATTAATAAAAGAAAAAACAGGAGTGAAACAGTGTGCAGTTTCCATGGAAATGACCCTTTGGCTGTAATATTCCACAATATGGTTCATAACACATCTCCATAGAGAATGTTTTATCGTTCATAGGATCCTGAAAGTTCCACAGTGTCTCTTTAACAGTTTCCCTCCTCATGAGCAGCACTGACTCTGAAGAGGCTGAAAATCACTAAGTCATTTTAGACTCAGAGAAAAACAAAACAACAGAATAATGTGATTCTAATGAGACGAGCTGCTCTAGTGTGTGTGTGTGTGTGTGTCTGTGTGTGTGTGTGTGTGTGTGTGTCTGTGTGTGTGTGTGTGTGTGTGTGTGTGTGTGTGTGTGTGTGTGTGTCTGTGTGTGTCTGTGTGTGTCTGTGTGTGTCTGTGTGTGTCTGTGTGTGTCTGTGTGTGTGTGTGTGTGTCTGTGTGTGTCTGTGTGTGTGTCTGTGTGTGTGTGTGTGTGTCTGTGTGTGTGTGTATGTATGTGTGTGTGTCTGTGTGTGTGTGTGTACTGTGTGTGTCTGTGTGTGTGTGTGTGTGTATGTGTGTGCGAGTCTTTGTGTGTGTGTCTGTGTATGTGTGTGTCTGTGTGTGTGTGTGTGTGTCTGTGTGTGTCTGTGTGTGTGTCTGTGTGTGTGTGTGTGTGTCTGTGTGTGTGTGTGTGTCTGTGTGTGTGTGTGTGTCTGTGTGTGTGTGTGTCTGTGTGTGTCTGTGTGTGTCTGTGTGTGTGTGTGTGTGTGTCTGTGTGTGTGTGTGTGTGTCCGTGTGTGTGTCTGTGTGTGTGAGTGTCTGTGTGTGTGTGTGTTTGTCTGTGTGTGTGTATGTGTGCGTGTGTGTGTCTGTGTGTGTATATGTGTGTGTGTCTATGTATGTGTGTTTGTGTCTATATCTGTGTGTGTGTGTCTATGTGTATGTGTCTATATCTGTGTGTATGTGTGTATCTGTGTGTGTCTATATGTGTGTGTGTGTGTGTGTGTGTGTGTGTCTGTGTCTGTGTGTGTGTCTGTGTGTGTGTGTGTCTGTGTGTGTGTGTGTGTGTATGTGTCTGTAGTGTGTGTGTGTGTGTCTGTGTGTGTGTGTGTGTGTGTGTGTGTCGGTCGTGTTTTTATGAATCTCTCTGGGCTCAGGTCAAGTCTTTGCTCCTTTAAACACTCATTGACTTTGGGCTCAACAGACTCTTGACTCCTCTGTCCTCCTCCACCCACTCCTCCCTCCTTCCTCTGCCCTCCTCTCCCTCCTCTGTCCTCCTCTCCCTCCTCTGTCCTCCTCCTCTCCCTCCTCTGTCCTCCACCCTCCCTCCTCTGTCCTCCTCCTCTCCCTCTTCTGTCCTCCACCCTCCCACCTCTGTCCTCCTCCCTCCCTCCTCTGTCCTCCTCCTCTCCCTCCTCTGTCCTCCTCCTCTCCCTTCTCTCCCTCCTCTGTCCTCCTCTGTCCTCCTCCTCTGTCCTCCTCCTCTCCCTCCTCTGTCCTCCTCCTCTCCTTCCTCTGTCCTCCTCTCCCTCCTCTGTCCTCCTCTCCCTCCTCTGTCCTCCTCCTCTGTCCTCCTCTGTCCTCCTCCTCTCCCTCCTCTGTCCTCCTCCTCTCCCTCTTCTGTCCTCCTCCCTCCCTCCTCTGTCCTCCTCCTCTCCCTCCTCTGTCTCTTTCTCTCTTTCTCTTCTCTGGTCCAGTTTCTCTTCCTCTGTTTCCTCTCCTTTTTCCTCTCTCCTTTCCTCTTTGTCTTCTGCTGTTTTTGCACAACATTTTCCAATCTGTCGCTCTTTCTTCCTCTGCCTTTCACTCTGTTTCGCTGCTTGTTTCTTTATGGAATCAATTTTGCGTCAAAATGTTCAAAGAAAACTATTCAAACATCAAGTAAAAAAAGTATGAATCAAAATTAAATACACAGAATCCACGGAAATCTTTCCCCACCGTCAAATTTGTGTCAAAACTACAAGCAGAAAGTCAGCGAGCGCAAACAAAAAGTCTGGAATCATAATTTTAAAAAAGGAATCAAACAAAACTGAGAAAGATTCTCAAAAAAATTAAAAAAGAGGCAAAGACTGACTTTATTTTACACGATTATACAAATAGTTTGATTGCAAATTTATTTATTTTATTTTACTTTTTTTTGTTTGATATTTTTAATTTGGTATTTTTGATTTATATTTTTTTTCTTGATGTTTGAAAAGTTTTCTTTGAACATTTTGACACAAAATTAATTCCATATTTCTTTGGGGACAGAGTTTATTTCACTCACACCTGAGAATTTAAAAAAAAAAAACACATTTGATATAAACAGGCAGGAGATAAACTGACATTTCCTTAAGAATTATTATGATTTTTACTATTTTAAATTATTATTATCATTATTTTCTCACATCTCCCAAGCTCCAAATGCTCTGTTCCACCTTGTGATGTCATAAAGTGGTAGTTTTTATTCAAGTGAACAGCTCCTTTTACCTTTTAGATCAGCAGAGATTCACAATTCCAGGGGTTAAAATGATCCAAACGATTCTGGTGAAGTTGCTTGCGGAGTTTTAAAACACAATGGAGCACTTCCTGTATCGCCATGTGACATCACAAGGTGGAACGGCGTGTTTTCTGTTTGAGGGGAGAAGGGTTTGTGTGTTAAACGTGCGTGAAGGAAACAAAACACAACACAACAGGTACGATTGTGGTGAGGAAACGACATTAAAACACAGATCGGATAATAACTGGCGTAACATGGGCCCTTGAAATTGCTAATCGCTATGGCAACAGCCCTGATTGTCCATCACTGTGCACAAATAGCGTATCCAGGCAATTGTTTGAACCAAATCATCTCGGCGGTTCTCATTTACCTGGCTCATTAGACACCGGCTCCTCCATCGCGGTGTTTGTTTTCGGTCTAATCACCCCCGTCACTCCTCCTCCGCTCTCCGACGTCCTGATTGGCTCCACTGCGCCCCCTCCTGGTGCTCGGGGAATCGGCGCTGTGCGTTTTTCCTCCATGTTTTTGGCGAGTGTGAGAGCCGACATGAGTGAACCAAATGAATGTGATCTTTATTGTGATCTGCAGATGAGAGTTAGATTTCTTTATTAAAATACAAAGATATGAAATGAAATGTTGATTTAGATTAAATAATAGTCTCTTTCTTTTAGGGTACTATGTAGTAGGTCTGGGCAAAAAATCGATTTAAAATAAAAAATGAAGTTGGCAAATCAAATCAATTTGTTTTTTCGGAAAATCATTTTTCAAGTTTTTTTTTATTCAGCATATACATTTTTTTTATTCAGCATGTACATTTTTTTTATTCAGCATGTACATTTTTTTTATTCAGCATATACATTTTTTTTATTCAGCATGTACATTTTTTTTATTCAGCATGTACATTTTTTTTATTCAGCATGTACATTTTTTTTATTCAGCATGTACTTTTTGCATTCGACAAGACTTCCTATAGCATTTCCTGCAGTGCGTCTCTCTGAAGCAGCAGCACAAGGAAAGAGCTGCTTTTTTCAGCACTTACAGTTTATGCAAATGAGCCGTGTGGTTTTAAGCTTAGTTTCTGTAAGACGTAAACAAACGTGCACAAAGCTGCATTAAGCACATTCTGATCTCACACTGATGAGGCTCTGGAGTGGTGACGGTTTATATGTTGTAAAGTTAAGTTTATTTATGCAGATTAGTGATAGTAATAATAATGATGATAATTTTAATATAAAAACTTCATGATTAATCGATCGTTAATTCTTTAGGCGATCGATTAAACAAGTTTAGTGAGCTGTTATTGCTTTGTTGAATGTTCCGCAGTTGGGCATTAAACTTCTTCAATCTACACTACCAAAAATGTCAAAATTTTGGACACACCCTCTTATTCAGTGTTTTCTTCTTTATGTTTACTACTTTCTACTTTATAACTCCCCAAAAAATATGTAATAGAGTTATTTCACTTTTTTTTCTTTTACCAAAAAACTCAGGCGTTCAGAAGTTAAAGAATAAAATGATTGAGAGTTAAACTGCGTGAAGCGACATGGACAAAGCTCAGAGCGTTTCCTGTTTCCACTCACTGCTCTGGCTGTGAGTCTCAGGACGGGGGTGAAGTGAGGAAACGTGTCCCTCAGACCAGAGACAGACGAGTTCAGAGGCGGAAGAGACACTTTGAGATGAGACGGTTTCGGTGTTTGTGGCACAAACACAAATATTTCTGATGAAAAGTCTTCAAAATGACGCTCGTGTCACTGTTCCTCCTGTTACATCGTGTGTTTTTATCCATTCTTCGTTTAAACAGCTCTGCCTCCGTCTCACTTATTAATATTTATGTGTTTTTATGGCATTTTTGATGTTACTAAAGCGTGATTCATTTTCATTTGCTTTTATAAAAAATACACGCAAACTGAAGCTACTCTCCGTACTTCTCGGTTTGCCTGGAATGTTCCGCACTACGGCATTAACGCATGTATTAAGCACATATTTATCGGTGAAAGTTTAAATTCTGAGTGTAAATTGGCTCTCCTGCCCGTTGGCTCTTCTCTCACTGACCTTTCTGACCAATCGGCGCCAGAGCGACGGTCAAAACGCTGTTTTTTTAAGACAACTGAAGAATTTTGAGCTGAGAAAAAGTTCATGATCTAAAAATAGGTATAAATCGCCACAAAACCCTGACCTTTTTGAAAGCTGCAGGTCCCTGTCAGTCCCTGTCAGCCGAACATGAGCCGTTTGTGATTACTTTTTGCTCTATGGGAAAAATCCTTTCTCAGTGAGAGGCACTAATCCAATTCGAGACGGCTCCAAGCGACAATACTCCATCCAGTTATTTTAATACAGCCAAGGTTACGTCATGTTTTGTTATGTCCTGTTTGTTGTTTTTTTTTATTTTGTTAGTTCCTGTTGAGCTTTTGTTGCTTTGTGTTGTGTTTTTGTGCATCCATAGAACTCGAATAACATCTGGAAGGTGAACCCAAGACAGAGTTGTTTTGTTGTTGCTCATTGGTACATTTACTTCCACATGACCGAATACCGGCCTCACGCTACAAAACGTGATGTCTGAAGCATTCAGTTCTGACCGATCGGAGCAGAGCTAGTAAAGGCTCAGAGCGGGGCTAGGCTAAGTCTTACAAAGCTGACTTTTAGGCGCTTTGAATGTTTAAAAATGGTAAAAGTTCATATTGTAAAGGCTGCCACACTACAGGATTATTCAGTCTTAAACGATTTTTAAACGTGCGACTAAAAGTGCAAACCACAGACACGAGGAGAAACTCATGAGACTTAAAATCTCCGATCACAAACACTGCAGCGGGATCTGTGTGTGGACCACAGGATATAAAGCTGTGAGCGCGATGGCCTCAGCTGTTTCCTGTCTACAGTAAAACCAGTCGCTCTGAGACTCTGAAGTGTTCAAAGATCAGACTCTGCACTTCCAATTTAGACACAAGTCCAAACTGTGTTATTATTATTCGTGAAATGTGGAGCAATACTTCAGATACAGGATTTTTAAAGCATAAAAGATTAGAGATGAAGTCCACAGGAAGTAGAGTCACTGTCGCTGATCTGCAGCTTCACCTCGATCTGTGCGCTGTGTGGATGTAAACAAACACACGAGGAAACACTGTCTTTTTACTTTCAAAGAACAGCGCAAACTGGATTAATAGTGCGGTGTTGTGGACTGGATGTCATTAGTCTTTTGGCTGTATCCTGAGTTTGTTTGTTGTGTCTCTGTGTCCGTCGCTCCTCTGCCCCTGACTCTGTTTTATCGTCTGTTTCCGTCGCGTTGTTGATTTTTGGTGGTTTTTATCTGACACTGACTCCACACATGAGAAGCAGCGGCTTCAAAATTGCACACAGAGACAAAGTCGGGTCACACCTCCTGAACTCGGGGAGAAGAAATCGCAGCTAAAATCGGGGAAATTCTCCTGTAGTGTGTGTGGCGGCCTTAAAAATGCAAAAGAAAATCCCTATGAAATCTACGGCCACTAATAGATTCAGTTGGTATTGTGGCCAAACCGGCTCGTCAAAGCCTGATCCCGTTAGATCTCAGAAGCTAAGCAGGGTCGGGCCTGGTTAGAACTTGGATGGGAGACCACAAGGAATTCCAGGTGCCACAGGGGGGCGCCAGTCGCAAAAACTGTCGTAGTGTCCTTAGGCATCACCCACATTGCCTAGTATGAAAGTGGTGTGTGCGTGAGTGTTGGTGGTGGTCGGAGGGGCCGATGGCGCAGATTGGCAGCCTTGCTTCCGTCAGTCTGCCCCAGGGCAGCTGTGGCTACAATAGTAGTTTACCACCACCGGGTCTGGAGTGAATGAATAATGCTCTGTAAAGCGTCTTTGAGTGTCCAGAAAAGTGCTATATAAAACTGAAAACTGATGCATTAGTTGTTGTTCAGTTATTATTATAGATCCATGGTTGCATCATGTTTGTTTTGTTGTGTTTCCTGGTTGTTTTGTTACTTCCTGTTTCACGTTCATCACTTCCTGTTTGTTGCTTCCTGTTTGTTTTGTTACTTCCTGTTGTGTTAGTTCCTGTTTGTTGTGTCACTTCCTGTTTTGTTTTGTTACTTCCTGTTGTGTTACAACCTGTTTGTATTTTTGCTTCCTGTTGTGTTCTTTCCTGTTTTTGTTACTTCCTGTTTCACTTTTATCACTTCCTGTTATGTTGCTTCCTGTTTGTTGTGTTACTTCCTGTTTTGTTTTGTTACTTCCAGTTGTGTTACTTCTGTTTGTATTTTTACTTCCTGTTGCACTGCATCATGTTTGTTTTGTTACTTCCTGTTTCACTTTCATCACTTCCTGTTGCGTTGTTTCCTGTTTGTTTTATCACTCCCTGTTATGTTGCTTCCTGTTGTGTTCCTGTTTGTATTTTTGCTTCCTATTGTGTTCTTTCCTGTTTTTGTTACTTCCTGTTTCACTTCCATCACTTCCTGTTGTGTTGTATCATGTTTGTCTTGTTACTTCCTGTTTCACTTCCATCACTTCCTGTTGTGTTGTATCATGTTTGTCTTGTTACTTCCTGTTTCACTTCCATCACTTCCTGTTGTGTTGTATCATGTCTGTCTTGTTACTTCCTGTCTCACTTTCATCACTTCCTGTTGTGCTGTGTGGCGCCTCCTCCCTCCACCTCCTTGTCTCCAAAGGTCCACTGTTAGAGGTGACCCCGGGGCCTGGACAGCGCCGCTCGGTGGTCGTCTCATGTAAGTGTCTCGTGTCATTTCATTTCATTTTCCCGCCCCTCTCGTCCTCTTGACTTCAGCCGTTGTTTTGACGCCGACAGCTCGGTGTGTTTGAGGCTAATCTCTTTCTGATCACAGCTCCTTTTAAACTCCACGCGCTTTGTTTTCAATGAAATATTCAGATCACAAAGACAAATCTCCATTGTTTTGTAAAGTAGATGAAAGAAGGTAAAAAACACTGTGCTCATTCATCATTTAAAGCGTATGTTGTTGCTTTTCCGTACCATTTAACACAGTGTTTTTTTCACTCTGTGTTTTTTCAGTCACTACAAAACAATACCAAAGTTTAAAAAAAAAAACTGCAAATACTGTCTACGTCCCTGCTGCTTTGTCTGGTTCTTTTATGTGGCAACGCTGTTTGTTTGTTTGTTTGGCACTGTTGCCATAGAAAAAAAGAAAAAGTCTTTTCTATGCTCGAAAGTCTTCAAAATGTCCCCATTAAAGATCATTAATAAGACAGATGTGTATTAAATAACACATCACAACTATTAAATCCTCTTCTCTGGTCCTTGGTCTCTAGCACCTGGTCTGGTTTTTGGTCTCTGGTCTGGTCTCCTGTCCCTTTTTCCTTAGTCTCTGGTCTGTGGTCGCTGGTCTGGCCTCCAGTCTGGTCTCTAGTCTAGTCTCTAGTCCCTGGTTCCTGGTCTGGTCTTTGGTCCCTTGTCTCTGGTCTTTGGTCTCTGGTCATTCATCTCTGGTCTGGTCCTTGGTCTCACATCTCTGATCACTGGTCTCTAATTTCTGGCCTGGTCTCTGGTCCCTGGTCTGGTCTATGCTCAGGTCTCTGGTCTCTCGTCTGGTCCCTGGTCCCTTGTCTTTAGTCTCTGGTCTCTGGTCTGGTCTCTGGTGTCAGACCGGCTCTGATCCATCTGGAGGTAGATTAAAGGAGGAGGAAGTCTCTTAATCCTGATTGGATTTCTGCCCTGATTGACATTCAGCTCAGCCAATCAATGACGAGAAACCAGCGCCGCCCGGTGAGGATTTACCCCAAAAGAATCTGTCAATAATCATTTAGACGAATGCCCCTTTTCAAGTTCTAAACACACAATTCCTTTAAAAGTCCCCTTAAAGAAACTGATTTTTACTGTCGAAAAACATGAAAATAAAATAAAAATAACTCTTTTTAAACAGTTTGCAGTGGCCCAAAGTTATTCCTCATTTACCTTCCTGATTCATGTGTTCAGTCATTGTGCTGCAGCTACCTTCCCGGACGAGCCCCCAACTGTTACGGGCCAGGGATGGCTAGGGGTGCTGGCACAGTAACAAGTAAATGATGGTTAAGTGGTTTTACCGGGTATGTAGAAAAAACAGGAGAATGGAGGTGTCGGGGAAAAAAAAAAGTCATGCAAAAACAAAGGAAAACGAAAGGTAGCTGCAGCACGATGACCCGTTGGCCCCAGAATGACGGTGGCTCTCGCCTTTTATGCCAGCTGACGCACTCCCCTCCAGGTGCGGCGAATCAGCTGACACGCCTGAAAAGGAAAAACGAGGAAAGAAAAAGAGCACTATGGCGCGATGGCCGTAACGCCACCTGTCGGGCTGTGGCCAGGGCGTCGTCGCACGGCGCTGTTCGTGGGTCCCGCGGTGGAGCTGTGGTTTTGGCGAGGAGGGTGGGTCCCGCGGTGGAGCTGTGGTTTTGGCGGGGAGGGTGGGTCCAGCGGCGGGAGGTTCTGCCGCTCCGTGTGTTTGTGGATGTGGCGTCGCGGGGGGACAGAAGTTTTCCGTGGTCCTTGTCGCGGATTCTCCGTATGTTTTGAAGTGGACTTTGTTTGGCGTTTCCCTCGGGGGCATCGGTGCAGATGTGTCGCGCTTTGGTCCACCTCCTCCAACCGGGACCTCTCAGTTTTGTACAAATTGTTTTCCTTCCTGTTTACAGCCAGACCCTGTAGTTCTTCTGTTCACTAGGTCACAAAGAACGTTAACTTGCGATAAAACAAATCAACGCCGTTAAAATTGTTTTGAGTTAACGCATTAATAGCCCGATATTTTTGACAGCAGTAATTTTTTCACTTTATTGCCCTTCAAAATAGACACTGGAAAAAGGAAAGAGACACGGAGGGCTGCGGTGCTGCCTGAGAGCGAGACGACCTTGGAGATGTTCTGTCACAAACACAACTCAAGTTCTTTCTGATTGTATGAAAATGGTCTGGAGCGTTTCAGTGTTGTCGTTCGCTTTGTCCGTGAAGAGCTGATCTCTGTCTGCGGCTCGGTAAAGACGACGTCGAATTTTCCGTTTAACTTTCAGGTTGCCGATTTATTTATTTTTTGACCCGGGTTATGGTCCATATCTCTGTAATTACTGGGACTATTCACACGAAATAAAAACAAAGGCACAAAGTTCAGCGTCTTCTCTGTCAGCGTAAAAGCGAAACCATTTGTTTATTTGTTTTCAGCAGCTTCAGAAAGTAGCGCCGTTACGCAAAGACGCTAACTTTATTTACGTGCTGGCTGTCGGCTGGAAGGACTTAAATTGACTTTCGGAGCTTTCTGTGGCGCTATAAAGCCGTTCCTTCATCCGAAACACGCCTGAAGTAGGTTTAAATGTCATCTGTACATGTTTGAGTAATATTGCGGTCTCTCCCGGGCACTTTTCAAACCCTCGTTACAGTTAGCTTGTACAAGACTCCGCCCACAATCTCCTACACAACAATTTACTCCATAAATACACAAAAAACATGATACAAAACTTGATGCGATGTGCAGTAGTTTTGTTAGCGGGGCACGCGCGGGTTGTGTTGTGTTAGCGCGGGTTGTGTTGTGTTAGCGCGGGTTGTGTTGTGTTAGCGCGGGTTGTGTTGTGTTAGCGCGGGTTGTGTTGTGTTAGCGCGGGTTGTGTTAGCGCTGGGTTGCTGTGTTAGCGCTGCTGTGCTGTGTTAGCGGGCTGTGTTGTGTTAGCGCCGGGTTGTGCTGTGTTAGCGCTGGCTGTGTTGTTAGCGCGGGTTGTGCTGTGTTAGCGGCTGTGCTGTGTTAGCGCGGGTTGTGTTGTGTTAGCGCGGGTTGTGTTGTGTTAGCGTGTGTTGTGTTAGCGCGGGTTGTGTTGTGTTAGCGCGGGTTGTGTTGTGTTAGCGCGGGTTGTGTTGTGTTAGCGCGGGTTGTGTTGTGTTAGCGCGGGTTGTGTTGTGTTAGCGCGGGTTGTGTTGTGTTAGCGCGGGTTGTGTTGTGTTAGCGCGGGTTGTGTTGTGTTAGCGAGGGTTGTGTTGTGTTAGCGCAGGTTGTGTTGTGTTAGCGCAGGTTGTGTTGTGTTAGCGCGGGTTGTGTTGTGTTAGCGCGGGTTGTGTTGTGTTAGCGCTCTGAAGGGGGAGCGACTTAGCATGGGGAGAAAAGAGACAGATTTATCAGAGCATCTAAAAAAATAAACTTGTTTTGGGGAATATTGCATTTTCAAAACAATAAAGGGAAACATGGTAAAGTAAATATGTTATGTGCGGTTAATATCCTGGAGCAGGCATGTCCAAACTATGGCCCGGGGGCCAAATGTGGCCCTCAGACCAATTCTTTTGGCCCTCAGGCTTCCAGGTGAATTAGCCCAAACTACCTCAAGTAGTACTTTTTACAGTATGTTTTTGAAATGTACCTTGATCAATCAAATCTAGTTTGTCCTTTTGAGGGTCTGAGCCTGAACAAAGGTCCTGAGGGTCATTCAGACCTGTTAGAAATACAAAGATTTGAATTCCTCACTGTTTGGACCCTCAGTCTGTGACCCTCGATCGGCCTCACACTGGTCTGTGTTTTAATATGTGGCTCTTGATGAAAAAAGTTTGACCAACCCTGTCCTAGAGTAAGAAAAAGTAATAGTAGTTATAGTAGTAGTGATAGTAACAGTAGTAGTAGTAGTGATAGTAGTATTGATAGTAGTATTAGTAGTAGTAGTAATAGTAATAGTATTAGTAGTAGTAATAGTAATAGTATTAGTAGTAGTAATAGTAATAGTATTAGTAGTAGTAATAGTAATAGTATTAGTAGTAGTAATAGTAATAGTATTAGTAGTAGTAATAGTAGTATTAGTAGTAGTTTTAATATAACAGCTTTGAAGAGCCAGTCCCAGACAAATAACTTTAATGTTCAGTATTTGTGGACATGAGTCTGGTCCAGGTTTGGTGCAGGTTTGGTCCGGGTTTGGTTCTAGTTTGGTGCAGGTTTGGTCCAGGTTTGGTCCAGGTTTGGTCCAGGTTTGGTCCAGGTTTGGTCCAGGTTTGGTGCAGGGTTGGTGCAGGGTTGGTGCAGGTTTGGTGCAGGTCTGGTCCAGCTTTGGTCCAGCTTTGGTCAAGGTCTGCTCCAGGTTTAGTGCAGGTTTGGTCCGGGTTTGGTCCAGGTTTGGTCCGGGTTTGGTCCAGGTTTAGTGCAGGTTTGGTGCAGATCTGGTCCAGGTCTGGTCCAGGTCTGGTCCAGGTCTGGTCCAGGTTTGGTCCGGGTTTGGTCCAGGTTTAGTGCAGGTTTGGTGCAGATCTGGTCCAGGTCTGGTCCAGGTCTGGTCCAGGTCTGGTCCAGGTTTGGTCCGGGTTTGGTGCAGGTCGGTGCTGCTCCACAGCTCCACCGCTCTGTATCTCCCTCTGGTGGCCGCCTGCGTCTCTGCGTCTCTGACCTTTCGTCTGTGACAGTCGCTCAGTGGGAAACGAAGGCGCCGCCGTGTTTTCATCAAAGACTTTTCCCCAGAATCTGTTCTCCTCTAATCCCTCTGAAAACCACTCCTCTCTCTTTTCCCTCTCATTCTGTTGTTCTCTGTCTCTCTTATCTGTCTTTTTCTTTCTTTTTCTCTCTTCCTCTCTGTCTCTTCCTAATTCTCTCCTCTCTCCTTTGTTCTCCCCATCTCTATCTCTCTCTTTACTCTTTTTGAGTCGCCCTCTCACCTCCCTCTCTTTCTCCTTTCTTCTCCCTCTCTCTTCTCTCTCTCCTTTCACTCCTACCTCTTCTTTTCCTCTATCTCTCTCTTTGCTCTTTTTGAGTCCATCTTCCTTCTCATTCTCGTTCCTCTGTTCCCTTTCTCTCTCCCTTCACTCCTCATCTCTCTTTCTCTTTTATCTCCCATCTCTTCCCTCCTCTCCCTCTTTCTCCCCCATCTTTATCTCTCTCTTTACTCTTTCTGCCCTCGCCTCGCCTTCTCTCTATCATCTTTCCCTCTCTCCTCCCCTTGTTCTTTCTCTCTCCACCTTTCCTTCTTTATCCCCAATTGCCCTGTCACTCTCTCTTTCTCCCTCCATCTCTCCCTTCCCCTGTACCTCTATCTTTCTTTCTCTCCTCTTTCCCACTCTTATCCTCCCCTTTCACTCCTCCCGCTTCCTTTCTCTCCCTCTCTCCTTTCTTCCTTCCCTTCCTCTCTTCCTCTGTCTCTCTCTTTGAGTCTGTCTTCTTCTTTCTCATTCTCTTCTCTTTCTCTTTCCTCTTTTTGCCCTCACCTCGCCTTCTGTATCCTCTTTCTCCCTCTCATCCTCCCCACGGTCTTTCTGTCTTTCCCTCTTCCCCTTTCCTACTTAATCCCCCCATCGCCCTGTCACTCCCTCTTTCTCTCTATCCATCCCCTCTCTTTATCCCTCCCCCGTTCCTCTATTTCTGTCTCTTTCTTTCTCTCCTCTTTCTCGCTCTTATCCTCCCCTCACTCGCTTTTTCTTCCTCCGTCCTTCTTTATGGTTCTCCCTGTCACTCCCTTCTTCTCTCTCTCTCTCTCTCTCATTGTTCTTTCGTTTGTCGCGTTTATGCACAGCCTTAAACCGCAGATTATTCATTTATTTATTCATTTCTCTTCCGTTTCGGGCTCGTTATAAATCGTTTTCTTCATCCCAAACATAACTGGACTGGCGTTTCGTTCCGTTCACACGCGTTAAACTCCTCTTCGTGATCTGAAAACGTGTTCTGTTCTTCCCTCTGACAGTTTAAGGCGGAACTAAACACTACGTCAACTTTTATGTTGCTCCTAAACTGTGTGTGTTGTGTTTTAACGGCGATATCGGCTCCTCCTATTGTGCGTTTTGGCACTTTTAGCACCGGCACAATATGAGACTGGACTTAAATGGGCCGCAGTGTTTTTTGTCTCGACGTAAACATCACTGGTCGAGCGGACGGATTCACTGACCCACAGGTTGGCGGTGTGATTCCAGCTCCCACAGATGAATACTGCCATTGTGTCTTTTGGCAGGACACTTAAAGTTGAACTCGGGCACGTTTGAAGCTAAAGTCCGTTTCTAAAGGAGGTCGAATTCTGTCAGAAGCCAAAAAACGGCACAGATCAGTGTTTCCTCGGTGGAGATCTCACTGTGGCAGTGAGTCTGTCAAGGCAACAAACTAGTGTAGTGATGGGGGCAAGTTCTGAACTTCCACGTAAAACACCAATTTGCTTCACACTGAAGAAGCTTAACACCACTTTAACCCATTTTACAACAGCCACGAGTCTAACAAACCAAACGCTCTGCCTGGTTCACTCATTAGTGTCTGGAAACGTTAGAAAACAACTTTATAAGCACCTCACACTTCGCCCACGATGTGAAGAAGAAGAAAAACTGAAAAGTTGTTGAAAGAAATTTTTTTTGTGTGTTTTTAATATACAAAATGCTTCGAACATGTCACTGAAGATCTCGCACTACAGAACCACGAGAAACAAGCTCAGCAGAAGCGTAAAATCAAAGAAAATCTCAGAACACAAAGTTCGACTAACGGTATCATGATGTTTTTTAACGTTGAGTTTACGTTACTGAGCGACACATCTCATGCTGGAGTTATGGGGAAGAGTCTCTTTACTCCCTCATAAATGGACACAAATTCAAGAATTTCGTTTTACTTTGCCAGTGAAATAGGCAGTGAAATAAAGTTTTTTTTTTATGTAAAAGGTTTTAAAAAGTCTTGAATTTAACTTGAGGAAACCTGAAGGAACTTTGCTACACGGAGCAAAACAAATATGGCGGTGTTGGTGGACGGTGATGGAAGCTTATATCGTCCCTAATACGCAAATCTGTACTGCAAAAACGGCTAAATCGGTTTATCTTCTGTCTCCAGCAGGACACTTGTTTTGATTTTCTGTGGCGCTGGATACGTCATTTTGACAGTGATTTTTGCCGTGATTGGTTAAAAAGAGAGCGGTGGGTGGGCACTTCGGGCTGGTTCGCTCCATCAGCTCGAGGCGTTCCGCTGCGAGTCCCTATTTTTCTAAAAGCGAGAGCCCGTCCAGATGGACAATAATGTGCACAACTCAATTCAGGGCGATGCGCAGATCAATCTGGCCCAGTTTAGCGCTTTGGCCCTTTCGGCTGACAACAGTGACAAACACAGAGGGATTCAGTTTGAGAACTCGGCGCTGCTTTCTCTATTTTTGTGCTTTTCTCTTTTCTCCCACAAACTGTCACTTAGCTGATGTAAAACTATGATAAATATTTGCCACAGGTCATATCCCACCAAACCAAGTCAGAATTAGAAAACATGAACCTGTCAGCACAGCTAAAGGGCCCATATTACACTATTTTATATCTATCTGAACCATAGATCTGAACTTATTTCCTCCTCAAAAACAGACCTGGAGTTGCGTTTGTTTCATTCACACATGTTTGAATAATCCTGCGTTATTAGTCTCCATCTCCAAAACTCAACATCCTCTGTTCACTTTGAGTCACGCAGTAACATCACAGGTTTCCTTTTACCTTTAGTTCAGTAAAGATGGGCATTTCTGAAGCTTAAATCATGTAAATGCTCCTAGTGAAGGTGGATGGAGTCTTAAACACAGCAGAGCGCCGTATTACTGTGTCACCACATGACATCACAAGGTGTAAGTGTTTTCAGTTTCCATCCACACCACTACGTATTCGAGTCGTTTTTGTTGCGGATGCAGTGTTCGTTCACTCTGATCCGATGGAAAACGGCTCTGGAGACGGAACGTTTTGGAACTTTCGGAACATTCTGCAGACTCCAGCAAATTCACCTGAGCACAGATCTGATCCGGCGCCGTGTGGACACATGAAAACGGTGATACGCTGACGTAGGAGCTCCAGCTGCTGTTGGCCTGGACCACGTCACTGTGACTTGTGCCGTCCTGATTCGCCGGGTTCGTGACATCGTCCACGTGACGCTAAAAAAGAGTTTAAACAAACCACAGACCAACGGGAAACAGCGTCGGTCCACGAAAACACGGTTTTCACACTTACCGTTTTCCTCGGCTCGAAATCGGCCGCTGCGACTTCCACAGAAATTTCAGACATGTGGTTCTCCGCTCACTGTTTTTACTGCGCACACAGCGTCATGACAACGTGACGCTGGTGCACGACGTGTGGACGCAGATCGTTTCCGATACGGTGATACGGTGATTCATTTCAGTGTAAACAAAGTCTCAGGCTGCAGGTTTTGGGCATTAAACATGTGCAAAGGAAACAAAACACAACTCCAGGTCTGTTTGTGACGAGGAAACGACTTTTTCACATCGATCAGACAGAAAACAGGGTAAAAATCCTGTGTAAGTTTTGATTCCTCTTTGCTCCATCAGTTGTTTTCAGAGACAAAGGTGCAGTTTTGTGAGCAGATGGAGGAGGAGGAGGAGGAGGCTCTTGTAAGATAATGAACAGCCTTATTAAGCTCTAAGTGCCTGCTCCACTCAGTCTGCCCCCTCCTCCTCTTCCTCCTCTTCCTCCTCTCCCTCCTCTTCCTCCTCTTCCTCTCCCTCCTCCTCCTCTTCCTCCTCCTCTCCCTCCTCTTCCTCCTCTCCCTCCTCCTCCTCTTCCTCCTCCTCTCCCTCCTCTTCCTCCTCTCCCTCCTCTTCCTCCTCTTCCTCCTCTCCCTCCTCTCCCTCCTCCTCCTCTCCCTCCTCTTCCTCCTCTCCCTCCTCCCTCCTCTCCCTCCTCTTCCTCCTCTCCCTCCTCCCTCCTCTCCCTCCTCTTCCTCCTCTCCCTCCTCTCCCTCCTCTCCCTCCTCTTCCTCCTCTCCCTCCTCTTCCTCCTCCTCCTCCTCTCCCTCCTCCTCCTCCTCTTCCTCCTCTCCCTCCTCCTCCTCCTCTTCCTCCTCTCCCTCCTCTCCCTCCTCTCCCTCCTCTTCCTCCTCTCCCTCCTCTCCCTCCTATTCCTCCTCTCCTCTCCTTCCTCTCTCTCCTCTCCCTCCTCTCCCTCCTCCTCCTCCTCTTCCTCCTCTCCCTCCTCTTCCTCCTCTTCAGTCTCAGGCTCCAGACGGGTTTAAAGGCTCCAGATCTGATTTTACCGTCTTAAAAACCTGAACCACAGTCGTTCATTTTAAGGTGTTTTGCAGTTGTCCGAACTCGAACTCTGTGTAACAAAGTACAAAAGTAAAAGTGCAGGATTTAAGTACAGTTTTTAGGTATTTGTACTTTACTTGAGTCCTTTTTACAGTCGATACTTTTTACTTTGACTTCACTACATTTGAGAACTCGGATCTGCACTTTCTACTGAACTACATTTTAGATCTGGACTAAGAAGAACTTTTCTTCTTCTTGAGACCTGCTGAAACGGCTGAGACTTTATTTTGAGCACATTTAATTTGAGTTAAGGTCCAAACGAAACACACAAATGCACAAAACAGCTGGAAAAATTTTGAAATCAGTGGAATCGCTTAAAATCAGTTGAATTATTTTCCCAAAACCACAACATTTGAAGCTTTAATTGTTCTAAAAATCGATGCAAAATACTTTTACTTTTTCATCTTAAAGTACATTTTTAAGCAACTCACCCTTAAGGTTAAAGGGTTAAAGGGTGAGTTGGGTTAAAGGGTGAGTTGGGTTAAAGGGTTAAAGGGTGAGTTGGGTTAAAGGTTAAAGGGTGAGTTGGGTTAAAGGTTAAAGGGTTAAAGGGTTAAAGGGTGAGTTGGGTTAAAGGGTGAGTCATGTTAAAGTTTAACGGTGAGTTGGGTTAAAGGTTAAAGGGTTAAAGGGTGAGTTGGGTTAAAGGGTTAAAGGGTGAGTTGGGTTAAAGGTTAAAGGGTGAGTTGGGTTAAAGGTTAAAGGGTTAAAGGGTTAAAGGGTGAGTTGGGTTAAAGGGTTAAAGGTTAAAGGGTTAAAGGGTGAGTTGGGTTAAAGGGTTAAAGGTTAAAGGGTGAGTTGGGTTAAAGGGTGAGTTGGGTTAAAGGTTAAAGGGTGAGTTGGGTTAAAGGTTAAAGGGTTAAAGGGTGAGATGGGTTAAAGGGTTAAAGGGTGAGTTGGGTTAAAGGGTGAGTTGGGTTAAAGGGTTAAAGGGTGAGTTGGGTTAAAGGTTAAAGGGTGAGTTGGGTTAAAGGTTAAAGGGTTAAAGGGTTAAAGGGTGAGTTGGGTTAAAGGGTTAAAGGTTAAAGGGTTAAAGGGTGAGTTGGGTTAAAGGTTAAAGGGTTAAGTAGTTTTACTCAAGCAGATGTTTTCATGTGATACTTTTACTTGAGTAATCTTTGCCCCTGTATCTGCATTTGTACTTAAAGTTGCACTGTGTAACTTTTCGGGTGGAGGGTCCGTCAGATGTTACTGGTTTGTCTGGAATGTTTCTCAGTGTGGCATTAAACCTTTCTGTCGTCATACAGGCCTAACCCTTTTGTCCCGCTGTGTTTCCGTAGCGGCCTCCAGCTCGGACGCCGTGGCGCTGTACGTGGGCGTGGTCATCGCCGTCATCATGTGCCTCGTCATCTCCGTCATCGTGGCGCTTTTCATCTACCGGAAAACTCACCGCGACTTCGACTCCGTCATCATCGACTCTTCGGCGCTGAACGGAGGATTCCAGTCGGTCATCATCAAGACGGCGAGATCAGGTACGGCCGACAGGTGCAACACTGACAGGTGCAACACTGACAGGATCAACACTGACAGGGGCAGACCGCACGTTCAGGTATGCCCGACAGGTGCAACACTGACAGGTGCAACACTGACAGGTGCAACACTGACAGGTACAACACTGACAGGTACAACACTGACAGGTGCAACACTGACAGGTACAACACTGACAGGTGCAACACTGACAGGTACAACACTGACAGGTGCAACACTGACAGGTACAACACTGACAGATGCAACACTGACAGGTGCAACACTGACAGGTACAACACTGACAGGTGCAACACTGACAGGTGCAACACTGACAGGTGCAACACTGACAGGTACAACACTGACAGGTACAACACTGACAGGTGCAACACTGACAGGTGCAACACTGACAGGTGCAACACTGACAGGTGCAACACTGACAGGTGCAACACTGACAGGTGCAACACTGACAGGTGCAACACTGACAGGGGCAGAACGCACGATCAGGTACGCCCGACAGGTGCAACACTGACAGGTACAACACTGACAGGTGCAACACTGACAGGTGCAACACTGACAGGTGCAACACTGACAGGTGCAACACTGACAGGTACAACACTGACAGGTGCAACACTGACAGGGGCAGAACGCACGATCAGGTACGCCCGACAGGTGCAACACTGACAGGTGCAACACTGACAGGTGCAACACTGACAGGTGCAGGGCATCACTGAGAAAATAAACAGATTTTTGTGAACCTCATGACATCACGAGGTGGAACAGAGTTTTCAGTTTCCACATTCGAGATCCACGTGATACAAATGAGCGGCTGCGGTCGGTTCGTCTCAAGTTTAGACGAAACATTTTCACCCTCCGGACTTTTCCGGGTTTGAACAGCGTTAGAAGCGACTGGAAAATAATTTGAAATCTGATCTGATCCATGAACAAAAATGGAAAACCTGGAAAAAATGACATAACATGAGCGAAGAAATTACCGGCGTGTTTATTTACTGTCAACACGCCAAACGCGGCGCCTCTGAAATCGGACGCACGGCTCCATTACACACGACACGTTATTCCGGCTTTATTTGAAAACCTCTTTTCATAATGGAAAAACGTCAGAGCTCAAAACATGAAAATGGCGCAAACGTGTGTAATGTGGATGAGTTTTATGAGATTAGGCCGACTTCATTTGTAAAACATCTCCTCTTTTCCGGGAATTACTGGCGGATTAAAGCGGCTCCGACTCCTCCGTCCTGCAGTGTTTTACAATTAAAGAGTTCAAACTGAGACAAACTTTATTGATCTACAAACGGAATTATTTGTACACAACATTCATAATCAAATCATAAAAGCCGTAACACAGACATTTTTCTATTTCATTACATAACGTAACAGAAGCGGCTGCTCTGCCGTCTCGTACATTTTCAGCACACGATATTTGACACTTTTTTAAAATATATTCATCGCTGTAGAACACATGTGTCAAACATGCGGCCCGGGGGCCAGATCCGGCCCTCCAAGACCTTTAATCTGGCCCTCGGCTGATTTTTCTATGAAAATACTTAAAATTTTCTGATTTTTCTGTTAATTTTCTACACCGTTTAGCACAGCAGCGTCTCCGGCGTTTCTGTACATTGCGACTCCCACCAGAGCAGCACAAATGAAGACTTTCCTCTTTCCAAACGCTCTTAAAGGACGATCGTTCTGACTGTCGACCGTGACCCTCATCAGCAAAATGTCAAAAAATGAGAAAAGCAGATGCTGAGTTCAGGATTTCCCAAGAAAAATAGTCTAATTCTTATTTGTTGACAGAGGTGAATGGGAAATCTGTGCTCAGTGTGTTTGGAACAAGTGGCGTTGCTCGAGGAATATAATCTTAAACACCACTACGAGACACGGAGAAAAATACAATAACTTGAAGAGAGAACTGAGTTTTCTGATCCGGCCCTTTTGGGATCAAAGTAGGCTGCATACGGCCCCCGGACCAAAATGAGTTTGACACCCCTGCTGTAGAAGGTTGGTTGGTGAGGCTTTCTGTTGCGCCTCATACGTCATTTTTCAGAATATTAAATTCTACTAATTCATTAAATTTCAATAAGTTTAACTGTATGAATATAGTTTCCGCTCCCATTTATCTGCAAGAGAAAAACTGGATTGATATAAGTTTTACAAGCGCTTTATTATTATAACAAAGAGTAAAAATATATAAATGGCGATAATGAATTCAAATTACGTAGCAAAAATAACAAAAAAGACCAAAAAAACCTCCTAGAAAACAGTGAAAAGATTAAATAATGATTGAAATGACTGAACACAGGGTTATCTTTTCCATAAGGGTGAGTTTTTGTACAGTTGTAGGGAGTATTTTCTATATTCCAGGACTGGCACCAGAAAAAGTATTGGGGCGACTGCACTTTTGTTTTTTGTTTTTTAGGGCAATAAGGAGATTTTTAGTTGACTTACAGACTTGATATTTTGCATTTTTGCAGCTAAGGCCCCAAATTAAACATTTTGTGAATTATATTTTCTATTTTTTTGTTTGTTTTTCAGCTCTATTTCTGGTCCTGTAGCTTTTATCACAGCCTCACGACACAACTACAGCAGCAGATTGTGAAATAACAGGTCGGACTGAACAAAAAGGAGGTAGAACTAGTGACGGGCGAACGGAGCCTCGTGAAGCGTTTGACGCCTCGGTCGCAATATCGTCTCAAATGCTTCGACGTGTCTGAGGCCTCGGAGAAACACTGACCTCTAGTGGACAAATTTAACCATTGCAAACCAGCGCACGACCCACGATTTGGGAACCCGAAACTCTATTTTCTGTTATTAGAAGTCATAAATAGTATATATTCTATTTGGAACATTTAAAAAAGTAATACAACAATTTATATATCACATGTTTTTTATTAAGAAATAGAAGTTTTTCCACAGTTGAAGGCTTTAGTCTACATCTTCTTTGGCTCACTAACTCACCAGCTTCTCTCACATGGAGCAGAGGATGCCGGTGCACACAGATATTTTTGAGCCAGTCTCCACAGATTTAGGATGTTGTATTTTATGTGATTCCCAGTATTTTAACCTCCTGAGACCCTGTGGCCCCACACGAGGACATTACATTTTTGCCTCTTAGCACCATGATTTTCAAATATTTTAAACTTTCACCTGTAATCAACTAAAAACCTCTACAGCAGCTCCCGAAAGTAAAAAAAAACTGCATGGTAAAGTTTAGATGCAAAATTTATGAATAAAACCAATGTATTTATGTACAATAATGTCTCTTCATGTATCTTAATGTATCTTCATTTGGCATTAAAATTTGACCCATTTTATTGACCACAGCAGACGAGAGCATCAGGAAATGTCATGTCCTCGTTTGAAGACATTGGGACTATGTTATATTATTGATTGTACATGTTGTTAGGTAAACTTGGGAATATTTACATGAGTTTACAGTTATAAATTGCTGGACGTTTCTGCTGCTATAGGGAAACTGCTGCCTGTCTCCACTTTTTGCACCTCTACTTTTTTTTGTAACGATTGAAAACCAGAAAAAATTAAAACTGTGGACCACATTTTCAGGCCTTTTTGTGTGTTTTTAACCTCACTCACTGAACCCCAACCCGCTCACGGTCGACCTGCGTCACATTTGGCAGATTTAGGGCTTGAAATAAACAGCTAATTGCAGTTTGTTTGTTTTTTTGTAATTTATTTATACATTTTAATGTTTTTACATTTTTTAACCAATGGTGTCATACAGAAGACTTACTTAGTAGGTCCTACTTATCCCAAATAGCAAGAAGAAATGAAAAATGCACCAGACAAAAGCTCGGGTCTCAGGAGGTTAAGGGGTCCTCGCATCTGGGGATATGTTGTTCCTTCAAGTATCTAGAAAGCAAGATAGAAAAGCGCTTGTCAAACCACGGAAGTGCGCTGAACACACTAAATGAGGCAGTTTTAAAAGCAAAATTAAGGGAAAAAAATCGAGGCGAGGAGAAATGTACTAAAATCGCCCTCAGGTCTTCGGGGGTTAAAGCTCACAAGAGTCGATTTTGCCTTCTATAAGACCTTTAAATGCCTTTCTTTGCACGTTAATTGTCTGTTCTAAACCTCAGCGTCACTTCCTATATTTTCATACTTTTCTTCTCAGCCTTTTTTCCACAAACTGCCACTGAACCGTCATAAAACTATGATAAATATTTACCGCAGGAACTACCCGCCGAACCAAGTCAGAAGTGGAAAAAACATGAAAACCTGTCACATGCACTTTTACTATTTTCCCACCTATTTTTCCGCCTGACTCCTCTGCTGTCGGTTGTTGCGTTCTTAATTGAATTTCAGCGGGTTCCCAAGCTCAGCCGGTAAACAGGTTTATGAGTGCGACAGGTGCGTGATGGTGGGGCGCCAGAGCAGAATTTATCATCTCGACTGAGGCAACACTTTTCCACTTTTACCCACACAACGATTCGCCGTAACCGGAGCCCGTCGCCGCTGTACTTAATTGCCCGACTCAGATGTGGGTTTTCGGGGTTTTCTGAAGACGCTGATAATTACCTTTGGGGAAAAATTGGGTTAATCCATAAGTACACGAAAAATAAAGAAATGAGATGCCGCTCGAGGTTGGGAATCGTGTTTAAATAGGACGGATTTTGATGAAGACTCGGCCGTAAATTGATTGCGCTGTGACTCCCAGTGGTGGTTTGAACCCAGAAAATGGTTCAGCTTAAGAGAAGCATTTTTTAAGCCTAAATATTGATTTCTGCAGAGGCGGCGCTACCGTTAGGCAAAAGTAGGCGGCTGCCTAGGGCCCCCAAACCTGGAGGGGCCCAAAACCAATTGCCCCTCAGTACGACCGATGGCTGAGACCTCAGAGCAATTTGATCTTGCCTCAATATGACATTAAATGAGAGTAGTTTATTTCCAATCAAATCAAATGTATTTGTATAGCACAGGGTATAACACAGTCACAAACTCAACAGGTTCACTTACCAAATTTACAGTGTTTCCAGGGTCTGAAAAAGTGTTTCCAAACTTAGAAGTTCTGACAAAAAATGTTGTAAATCCACATGGAACATTTGGCGTTTTGTCCGAATCCGTGTGAAAAGCTAAAGGCCGAATTAAGACTAACTTATGGTTCTGCGTCAAAACGTCTGCGTCGACCACTGTGCACCTCCGGAATGTTCTAACTACACGTCAAAACTACGCAGACAATAAGGGCTGTGATTGGTCTCTACCAGCGCTCTACATTTCCGGTGCTCTTCTCATTATATAGCTTGAGTAATAATGTGTTTAATGCAGCTTTGCGCACATTTGTTTACGTTTGACAGAATCAAAACTTAAAACCACACGGCTCATTTGCATAAGAGGACAGGGCGCTGTTTGTCAGTATCACAGAACTATAATATATATAATATAGTATAATCTGATATGATATAACATAATATAATATAATAAGCTCTTATTATACATCCATGGTCAGTATCTGCTGCACATGTCGCCTGCAGAAAGAGCCGCTGTTCTGTCTGGTATTTACTAAAGTACTGAACAACATTTACAGTGAAATAAAACATACGATAAGCAAATCAGCAGAAATCATAGTGATTAAAAATAATAATAACAACAGCAAGGTGCCAATAATCATATGAAAAGTAATAATAATCATATGTAATGGAGGGAAACAAAAATTTTATTGTACCAGCAAAAAAATAAAACTACTTTCAGCTCTGGTTATCTACGAGGCTACGAACTAACAACACATTTCCAATCCACCATAATTCAAATAAATAAAGATGCGCATGTCTCAAGAACAATGGGTAAAAACAGACAATAAATAAAAAACAAAAAGTGTGTTATAGTGAGGGCCCCAACCTCAAGCCCGCCTAGGGCCCCCACATTGCCAACTCCGCCACTGGATTTCTGTTTACGGAAAATAGTAAAGAAATGGGTTTGCTGGAAAACTGACACTGGGAAAAGAAATAGAGAATTATTAAGCTTTAAAAGGCCCATTTTACTCTATTTTCTGATTATCTGTTATAATGTTACAGCTGTCAAAACTACCACTTCATGACATCACAATGTGGAGCAGAGCATTCTGACATGTCTTAAAGCTCACGAGAGTCAGTTTTGCGTAATATAAGACGCTATTTAAAGTCTACAGCAAAGAACAAAATATACTGTAGTTTTTTAGAAGTATCTTGTAGTATTTTAGACCTCTACAAAGATGCTCTGAAATGCATGGGCTCCTTGTATTACTTCGTCAGTTCTTATTTCACTCAGATGTGAATGCTCCTGGAGTTCTTCTTCCCACTTTTTTACTTACAATCTCAAAGAAAAAGGGGAAAAAAAATCTAAATCTACCTCCAACCAGCCTCTAATCTCCTCTTCTTTCCTGTAGCCGATCAGCTGACCGCTCCTCCAGACCTGACCAACGCCGCCGCCCTGTACCGCGGTCCGGTCTACGCGCTCCACGATGTGTCCGATAAGATCCCCATGACCAACTCCCCTCTGCTGGACCCTCTGCCCAACCTCAAGATCAAGGTCTACAACTCGTCTGGGCTGGTGACCCCCGTGGACGACCTGGGAGGAGACCTGTCCTGCAAACTCTCCCCGAAGGTAAACACACCACCTGTTCCTACTTTGATTACTACTGCTGCTCAGTTATAGTTATTAGAAATGTCCTCGTCAAGAGTTTTTGGCTTCAGATCCAATTCCTTTTTCCCGGTAGCTCCGTCTCTGTAATGTAGTTTCATGAAGGAAGTTCGTACCTTAGCTCCAAAAAGTCCATTAGACGACAAAAGCCTGACCGACCTTTACCTTCTCTGAAATGTCTCCTCCAGTGTTTGCTGCTGTGGCTTTGGCGTCTTGCCTTTGTAAATCTCAAACTCGTCCGGATGATTCTTTTGTAAATGACGAATCAAATTGGTGGTGTTAAAGTGGCTCTGCTGGTTCCTCCACGAGAATCTGTTTGTTTGCAGCGTTTGCGTCGCTGTTTGACCCTCGTCTTTTTGTAGTGAAAAGTCCCACACAGCGACACGGCGGCGTTTTGATTTACAGCTGCCATAAAGCGTGTTGATGCTGCAAAAACATGTGAAACTGGATCAGTCCGATCACGTGACTGAATCCTGTCCTATACTCATAAAAGAGCCGGATCACGATACCGATACTAAATATCAAATCAGGACATTCCTAATGGTTATTATTCAGGATATAAAAATAACCGAAATCTGGTGATATCGTATCGCCAAAGGTCTCACGATAATATCGTGGAGCATCACAATATATTTTATCACAAGTCTCTTTGCTTAAATGAACAGTTCTGATGCAGAAATAGCTAAAAAAAAAAACAGAGGGAACTACATAGACCATGATCCTTTGCTCCGTTTCAGTGCAGACGACATGAAGAAATAACTGTTCTAAGCACTTTTACATCTTCATTCTTTGGATTAAGTCTTGTGAAGCATTTTTATGGGGAAAAAGTGGCAGATTCACAGTTTTATATTGCAATAAATCTGGTACAGTGAGATGTTTATGGTGAAAATATCGTACAGAGAGATTTGGATTTCGTTCCATCCCTAATGACAATAAATGTTGTACCAAATGACTGGTCAAAGCGTTTTATAATGTCAGTCTTGTTATTATGTAGAATATCGTAATATCGTGAGCTTTCCCACGATATCGCAATAAATATCGCACCGTGAGGTTCAGACCGTGACGATATCGTATCGTGAAGGTTGAATACCGTTACACCCCTAATTATTATCGTACCAGGACTATATATTACTGTTTGGTTTTTCGTCTAACAGACCCGTTTGTTTTGATGTGTCTTATTAACACAGTTTTTGGTGCAGCGCCCTCTGCAGTCCCACTTGTGCAACGCAACGACGCCCCCTCGTCTCGGTTTACTGTGTTATGAGACTATTCTGGATTTCCGTTGCCTCTTTCGTCCGGCGACGGCGTTTATTGTCCTTCATTAAAGTGAAACGAAAAGCAGAACGAGAACAGCTGAAGTGTTTCATCTCAGAGCACCGCAACAGGCAGCACCATGTTATGGATTAGGATGGAGCCCAAGTTACTGGGACAGGGGACGGTAAACAATAAAAACGCCATAAAAACACCATAAAAACACCGTGTGCATTTTTATTTGAAGTGTTAAGGAGATGAAAGAGGCGAAAAAACAAGAAGAGAGGGGAAAATACAGTAGAAAACAAATAGGGACGTCATCATACACTCGTATAATACATATAATAATAATAATGCGTTGGATTCGTATAGAGCAGGGGGCTCCAGTCTTTTTCCTCCGGTGAGCTACTTTTGCGAAATGAAAATACCACAGAGCTCCTAGTTTTAGCAGGCGCAAGAAACTGAGGAAATAAAAGAGCCACAGCGAACCTGAGATGAGGTAAAATTTAGATGTCTGTAAAACATAAACCATCATCCGTTTAATAGTGCACAAAGGAGGCATCAAAATTATACATTTACAAAGGTAATATGGATTTAATCAATCAAACTTTACTTACTGAGCACAATAGGCTCTATTCACGCTTATGTCACAAAGCAGGAAGACGTGTGGAAACATATGAGATGAGAACTTCCTGCAGGCTCTGTCCGTGGTACTAATTCTGACAAAATCTAGAAAAAAACGATAAAATGTCCCGGTTTTCTTCATCCACATTGTAACTGTAGATTTAAATTATGTTCGGCAAATCAGCAATTACAAACGTAATAATAATAATAATACATTTTATTTATTAGGCGCCTTTCTGGACACTCAAGATCGCCCTACAACAACATGAACACATTAAGTACGATTAAAACATCTAGTTAAGAACCGACAGTTAAATTGGGAAGTATTTAATTAATTGTTTGTATTTAGTATTGTATTTAGTGTTGCATTTTATTCGTATTTAGTATATAGTAATGTATTGGATTGATTGTATTTAATTGACTTACAGTTAGTTATCAGTTATTCTCTCTGGAGACCTGTAGCATGTTTTGGGTTGATGGGGGGAAACCGGAGCCCGGAGGAAAACCATCCAGACACGGGGAGAACATGCAAACTCCACACAGAAAGATGTGGTTGAGCGAATGGGCCGGTCTGAACAGGTGTGTTTTGAGTTTGGATTTGAAATGTGGGAGTGAGTCGGAGTTTGGGAGGTCAGGAGGGAGAGTTTCCCATACTTCCCTTTTCGTCATTCACATCTCCGAGCGCACTGGGAACATGCGATTAGAAGAGGTGAGGGCGCCAAAATCCAGATGATTCCACATTGCAAATACGTCTGCAGTCTTCATTTCACCAACGATCACATTTACTTCAGTGGGTTTGATCACAGTCGAACTGCACTGGAAGTTTTCATCGCATCTTTCCAAATGTCTTCCTGGTTTGCGATGTAAGTGTGAATCTACAGTTGTGCTCATACGTTTACAAACCCTGACAGAATTTGATTGATTTCTTGTCCATCTTTCACAGAATATGAACAATAACACAAAAAGTTTTCTTTCATTCATGGTTGGTGTTTGGGTGAAGCCGTTTATTATCAAACAACTGTGTTTCCTCTTTTTAAATCAGAATGAGAACAAAACTACTACTTTTGTGATAGTTGTGGATGTGTTATTTTCTCTGATGGTGAAGCTGCCCATTTTTCTTGGCAAAAGGCTCCAGTTCTTGTAAATTCTTGGGCTCTTGTCTGAACTGCAGCTTGAATCTGCCCAGAGGCTCAGTGATACTGAGGTCAGAAGAGACGAACACTCCAGAACCTTCACTTTATTCTGCTGGAGCCAGTGACAGCTCCACTTTGTGTTTTGGATCATTATCATGTTGAATATCCAAGTACGTCCCATGTGCAGCTTCTGGACCAAAAGATCATAAATTCTGTCAGGGGATGAAAACTTATGAGCACAACTGTACGTATAATTCAGAAATCCTTTGGTGATCTTCTCGGAAGGGCTGGAGAGCTCCAAGCAGCCCCCGAGCTACAGGCTGGAGACCCCGGATATAAAGCCTTTTGAGACACCTGCTTTGTTTTACAGCATTATTCATTCGCTCCACACAAGTGCTCAGCTATTCATTGAATTTATTTGATACATTTTATTTAGCAAATTAAATAAAATCCTGAAATTTGGTCTATTACGAAAGCGTCCTCCAGACTCCATTATCAGCATGAGGTTCATTATGCAGTGAGTGTCTGGCAGATCTTTAGTCTCCGATTTCTCTGTGTCCTAATTAAAGTTTTTATGTTCCTCCAGGTGACCCAGTCTCTGCTGGACCACAGCGACACCCTGAACCTGCGAAACCAAACCTTAGCCCGAAGCCGAGACCCATCATGCACCGCGCACGGCTCCTTCAGCAACCAGGGAGGGCATCTGATCGTGCCCAACTCAGGTACAAAAGTTATAAAGGAAGAACATAACAGCTAAAGAACATAACAGCTCAGGTACAATATTACACTTACTAAAACACACGCTAAAATGTGCCGAAAGTGACAGTGACAAATTGTCCTTTTATGTTTGGCAGGTCGTGAAACATTAGCAAACATAGTCAAAACAGTTTTAAGATCACCTGAAAACTAAAACAAATGGATTTAAATGGAACTTTTTAAGGAGCCTGTCATCAGTTTGAGCGTTCATGGTCCTGTGTAGAGTTTAATTTTCAGCTAAAATTTCCTCGTGAGCCAGAGTGTTGGAGACGTGTGGAGACACTTTTTTAAATCTTCCTCCAGTCCTTGTATTTGCAGAGGTGCTGGTGCTGGGCTAGTGCAGGTCAATGGCCGTAGGCTTCAACAGAGGTCGCATTAACCGAATATTCTCTGTCATTGACGGAATTTTTTTTAACTTTGACGCGAAAATCTGAAGGCGTCGGTCATTTTGCCAGATTACGCTGAGGGTGATAAAACATAAATTATTTCACACTAGGGACGGGCATTCGATTAAAATTACTTAATGAATCGGGAGAATTAACAATCGATTTTCGTTATTGAAATAGTTATTAATCATTAACATTTTTATATAAAAATTATCATCCTTATTATTGCTATTACTAATCTGCACAAATAAACTTTGTTTACATTTTACAGAAACAAAACTTAAAACCGCATGGTTAATTTGTATAAACTTTAAGCAGTGGAAAAAAAGCAGCTCTTTCCTTGTGCTGCTGCTTCAGCTTCTGTGGGACTAAAGGACTCGACTCAGTGAATATGAGTGTTCTCCCTGTGACTCAGTGAATATGAGTGTTCTCTCTGTGACTCAGTGAATACGAGTGTTCTCTCTGTGACTCAGTGAATATGAGTGTTCTCCCTGTGACTCAGTGAATATGAGTGTTCTCTCTGTGACTCAGTGAATATGAGTGTTCTCTCTGTGACTCAGTGAATACGAGTGTTCTCTCTGTGACTCAGTGAATACGAGTGTTCTCTCTGTGACTCAGTGAATATGAGTGTTCTCCCTGTGACTCAGTGAATACGAGTGTTCTCTCTGTGACTCAGTGAATATGAGTGTTCTCTCTGTGACTCAGTGAATACGAGTGTTCTCTCTGTGACTCAGTGAATATGAGTGTTCTCTCTGTGACTCAGTGAATACGAGTGTTCTCTCTGTGACTCAGTGAATAGGAGTGTTCTCTCTGTGACTCAGTGAATACGAGTGTTCTCTCTGACTCAGTGAATATGAGTGTTCTCTCTGTGACTCAGTGAATACGAGTGTTCTCTCTGTGACTCAGTGAATATGAGTGTTCTTTCTGTGACTCAGTGAATATGAGTGTTCTTTCTCTAACTCAGTGAATATGAGTGTTCTCTCTGTGACAGAGGATGTTCTGCTGATGCTGAGTCTGTTCTGTGCATATGTCACATTGCAGATGCTGCGTAAACATGTGAAACCGGGACACTCAAAAACCCGATCATATTGATACTGGGACACTGATGTGCAGGGAAACGCACTCTGAGGAATATAGGGATCTCCAAGGAGCCAGAGCCGAGACGTGGGACTGTGAGGCTCCAGTGTTTGTGCTGAGAGACGCAGCCTGGTCTCCTCACACTACGTTACACACAGACGCCTACATTCAGTTTGTCGATTAAAATGAACATCCATCCATCTTCTCCCGCTTAATCCGGCTGAGTCGTGGGGGCAGTTTACTGCCCAATCCTCATAGCACCTGACCCCCTATGAACCCCTCTGCAGGCGGTGCCCACAGGAGGTAAAATGAACGTGATCAATGAAATTCTTAATGATCAATTATCGATTATCATTAACATAAAATAAAATGACGGATAATAATAGTTGACGATGGAATTTTTACGACCCCGTCCATCAAAATGACGACCAATGATAAAGTCTAATGTCACCTCTGGTCTCCAACACTGTGGCTCACGAGGAAATGAGGCCCTGTGTCCAAAATCCCAAACTGTCCCTTTAAGTGTGATTTGAGTAGCAGCACTTCAGACAGAGTAGTGCGCTCAGTTAGCTTCACACAAGACTTTATCAACTTTAACTGCAGATTCTTGCCTTTAGCTGGTTCTGTTCCTGCTCCAGTGTGAGCGTCTGAAAGTGAAGCTGTTGTGGTGTAAGTGATTTAAGTGCAGAGGCAGAAGGACACATGAATAATGCAGCTCTCCTGATGGGGGCGCTCTCACTTATTTGATATTTCCCAAAGACAAAGTTTGACTTCATAAATTCTGATGATGGATCTAGCGCAGCCGGCGTTTCCGAGCGGACAGGCCAATGAATCAGCTTTTATGAATGACTTTCACCAACACCAGCAGCACCTGGAAGAGAAATGAGAGGAAAGTGTTCACTTAATGTGGGATTTATGATGAGGAACGCAGCTCCGACTAGACCCAAGCGCAGATAAACACTGAAATAATCCTTCTAACAATATGTGCGTGTCACTCATTGTTATTCTCCTTAATTAGCATCAGGTTAATTAGTGTGGACAAGTATAAAACAATAAAAGCATTATTATTATTTACACACAAATACTATTAATGCCATACGTGCACTGTTATTGCTACACCTACTACTACGTTTACTACAATTGGTACTACAACTATTATACTGCTACTATACTGTAACAATAGAATCATATTGTCTAACAAATGAATACTACTAGTACTGCAACTTCTACTACAACTACTACTACTGTTACTACTTCTGATGGTACTTTAACTGCTACTGCAACTACTATAACTATGACTACTAATGCTTCTACTGCTACTGTAACAATAGAATCCTATTACTTTCTAACAAATTAATGCTACTAGTACTGCAACTTCTACTGCATCTACTACTGTTACTACTCCTGCTGCTACTTCTACTACTGCACCTACTACTACAGCTACAACTACTACTACTACTACTACTACTGCTACTAGAATCATATTATTTTCTAACAAATTAATATGATTATTAATTCTACTACTACTACAACTATTACTACTATAACAATACAATCATATTATTTTCTAACAATTAATACTTGCTACTGCTACCTGCTACTAGTGCAACTTCTACTACTACTACTACTACTACTACTACTACTACATCTACTACAACTACTACTACTGTTACTACTGCTCCTGCTTCTTCTACTACTACTGCAATTACTGCTCCTTTGTTACTACCTCTTCTACTCCTACTCCAACTACTATTGCTATTACCTCTTCTACTACTGCTACTTGAATTGATTAATAAAAGTAGTCGACACACCTGCTGCTGCTGCTGCTACTTCTACTACACCTGCAGCCTCTACTGCAACTACTACATCTACGACTGTTACTACTACTACTACTGCTACTACTACTACTACTACTGCTACTACTACTACTACTACTACTGCTACTACTACTACTACTACTGCTACTACTACTACTGCTACTACTACTGCTACTACTACTACTACTACTGCTACTACTACTACTACTACTGCTACTACTACTACTGCTACTGCTACTACTACTACTGCTACTACTACTACTGCTACTACTACTGCTACTGCTACTACTGCTACTACTACTGCTACTACTACTGCTACTACTGCTACTACTACTACTACTGCTACTACTGCTACTACTACTGCTACTACTACTGCTACTACTACTGCTACTGCTGCAACTACTGCAACTACTACTGCTACTACTACTGCTACTTCTACTATTACTGCAACTACTACAGCTACTACCTTTTGTGTAGAGGCAGAATAAATGTTTCTGTTACTGTATTTACAAAAAACACCAAAATCACATTGTTTTTCGTCATTACATTGAACTCTTTAGTCACATTTAGGAACATCCCCACAAATGTCCCGCGGAAAGCTTCATTTCTGTCCTGTCAACGGGACCTTTTGTAGTTTAGTTTAGTTTATTTATATAAAGGACAGTGTGCAGTAGCATTAAACAGATGGCTGCACCAGATTTAGCACAATGCTACTTTCCATCTGCAGTGCTTCACTTACCAACATTTAACATACATAATGAAAAGGAACATTTAAAAAGGCAATTAACCTCACAATACAATAAAATACCATAAAAAATACCAACAACACAGCAGCATTTTCTTGAGTGCAATTATTAAATAAAGTGCATCAGTTTTGATGTTTAATGCATGGCACATAGCACCCTAGCTAGCGCAATATTCACTTTTCAGTTCAACACAAGTTTTTCCTTACTTAGTTGTTTGTCATGTGTTAGACAGCGGCTCAGTGACAACAGCCTTCAGTTAAACACGGATAAAACTGAGACTCTTATTGTTGCTCCAGGAAGCGCTGTCCCCAAGATTAAACAACACTTCGCTGCCCTGGGAAATTTAGCTAAAAACAACTTAAGAAATCTAGGAGTATTTTTTGATGATGGGATGTCCTTAGAATATCACGGCAAGCAGCTCACTAAAAACTGCTTTTTCCAGCTGCGTAGCATATCTAAAATGCGTTTGTGTCCTCCAGACTCGACTATTGCAACAGTCTGTTTACCTGATGGTCCAGAACTCTGCCCACATCGCTCCCATCTTAGAGCAGGGGTGTCAAACTCATTTTGGTCCGGGGGCCGTATGCAACCTACTTTGATCCCAAAAGGGCCGGATCAGAAAACTCAGTTCTCTCTTCAAGTTATTGTATTTTTCTCCGTGTCTCGTAGTGGTGTTTAAGATTATATTCCTCGAGCAACGCCACTTGTTCCAAACACACTGAGCACAGATTTCCCATTCACCTCTGTCAACAAATAAGAATTAGACTATTTTTCTTGGGAAATCCTGAACTCAGCATCTGCTTTTCTCATTTTTTGACATTTTGCTGATGAGGGTCACGGATGAGGGTCACGGTCGACAGTCAAAACGATCGTCCTTTAAGAGCGTTTGGAAAGAGGAAAGTCTTCATTTGTGCTGCTCTGGTGGGAGTCGCAACGTACAGAAACGCCGGAGACGCTGCTGTGCTAAACAGTGCAGAAAATTAACAGAAAAATCAGAAAATTTTAAGTATTTTAATAGAAAAATCAGCCGAGGGCCAGATTAAAGCTCTTGGAGGGCCGGATCTGGCCCCCGGGCCCCATGTTTGACACATGTGTCTTATAAGATCCTTACATCGGCTCCCTGTTCTTTTCCGTATCCACTTTAAGATCCTGGTGTTGACCTTTAGGGCCCCACACGGTCCGGCTCCAGCTCGCGTCACAGACCCGATAAAAGCCGAACGCCTCCACCCTCAGGTCCACCAGCCCAAACTCGCTCATGTTTCCTCGGACAGGTTTGAAAACACGAGGCGACGGATCGTTTCAAGCCGTCTCTCCAAGACTCTGGAATGATCTGCCTCCTCGCCTACGCTCTCTAGAAAGCGCAGGTGCTCTTAAAAACCGATTAAAAACGTTTCTCTTTCAGCAAACGTTCTCCTCTTAGGTTTTAGAGCTGTTACGACCGATTTTAATATGTATCTAATGCTGTTTTTTTGTATGTGAAGCACTTTGTGACCTATGTCTGCGAAAAGCGCTTTAAAAATAAACTTTACTCACTCACTTCTATCGATTAGCCTCCGATTTTCGATACTTCTGACAACAACACCGTCTCCTTGCTCAGTTGTAAAAGGAAAATCCTCTGCTCCCGGTGCCCAGACCAGCCTCTTGTCCCAGTGCCGCACTTTAATCATTCATATCTGAGCTCTTGCGTCATGTTTCGGAGCAGAGTTGCGGCGTTCCTTTTGTCGTCCTCGTTGTTATTTATTTATTTGTCTTCATGCCTGTGTGTCGTTGTGTTTTTGTTTTTTTTTCCAGGGGTGAGTTTGCTGGTTCCCGCCGGGGCAGTTCCTTTGGGCCGAGTCTACGAGATGTACGTGACCGTGCACAGGAAAGACAGCCTCAGGTACACACTGGTTTATGCTCTTTTTTGTGTTTTTTTTTGTGAATTTGTTTTTCGTTTGGCTATTTTGCTCTAAAATTGCATTTGTCAAAAACATGTATTATTTAACGCAAGCTTGCACGAGGCAGTCGGCGCCATTGTGATGGAAATGATGTCGTTTCACTGACTTATTACAGACAGACGTGTTAAAAATGCAAAATCGACGTTAATCAGTGTTTCATCAAAATCCCCATAGAGGAATGTTGTAATCTTGTCTAAAAACCCTCTTTTCTTTTAACGCCGAGTGAGATTATTTTTATTTATTTCGCTTATTTTGATATATTATGATTTTTGCTTTTGCTTTTATTGTTTTAGCTGTGGTATGATCACATTTTTTGCAATTCTGCCCTTTATTTGGTTTTTATGATCTCTCTGCAGCACTTCGCGAACTGCTTTATTTGTAAAAAAAAAAGTGGATTTGGATTTCAAAAACATTTCTGAAGAGGTTTTAGATGTCACCCATGCATGTTTGAGTAATTTAGCGATCTCTCCGGGGCCTTATTCGAACACACGTCATAGTTAGCGGCGTGATTCTGCACAATTTTCAGCTCAGAAGCCAACGTCAACCGAGCTCCCACACGACGATTTCCATAAAGTGAGGAGAGCGAGGGCTCAAAAATGAATCTAAAACTTATAAAACATGTTCATACTAATAATAATTCTGGCAAATACATCATTTTCAGAACCATAAAATGTAGCATGGTGATCCAAGTATGTTACGTGTTAGCAGTTAATACGAAGTGTGATATCCCCTCTATAAGAATCCAACCTTTGAAAAAATAAATGTACTAAAGAGTTTTCTGTTTCTAGCTTATGACAGAACATGTATAATTTGGATATAATCAGTAAAAGTGTCTTAACACATTTTTATACAGCGCTTTTCCACCTTCGAGGAACTTAAAGCACTTTACATCACGGAGCCACTGACCACAAACACACATTCATACACCAGGGTTCAGGCTGTGTTCACACTGCAGCCTGAAGTGACCTGGAGCTGATCTTTTAATGACAGTTTGAACGACACAGATCCGATCTTTTCAAATGTGGATCTGTGCTCCTCAAACCGACACAGGTCTGATCTTTGGACATGCGACTTCAGGCTGAACAAAGTTACACACAGGTCACATTCATTTGACCTGCTGTACCTTTCTACGGACTATTACTACTATGAACTACTACTACTACTACTATTACTACTACTACCACTACTACTACTACTATTACTACTACTACTACTACTAGACAACTACTACTACTACTATTACTATTACTATTACTACTACTACTACTACTACTACTAATACTACAACTACTACTATTACTATTACTACTACTACTAATACTACTACTACTACTACTACTACTACTACTACTACTACTACGACTATTACTACTACTACTACTACTACTACTATTACTACTACTACTACTACTACTACTACTACTACTACTACTACTACTACTACTACTACTACTACTACTACTACTACTACTATTACTACACTAAAACTACTACTAGGCAACTACTACTACTACTACTACTACAACTACTACTACTATTACTATAACAACTACTACAACCACTACTACTATTACTAGTACTATTACTACTATTAGTACTACTACTACTACTACTATTACTACAGTTACTACTACTACAACTATTACTGCAACTACTACTACTACTACTACTACGACTATTACTACTGTTACTACTATTACTACAGCTACTGCTGCTCCTACTACTTTTACTATTACTACTACTACAACTATTACTGCAACTACTACTACTACGACTACGACTATTACTAGTACTGCTGCTACTACTATTACTACTACTACTGCTGCTCCTACTACTTTTACTAGTACTACTACTACTACTAGTACTAGGCTATTACTATTACTATTACTACAACAACTACTATAACCACTACTACTAGGCAACTACTACTACTACTATTTCTACAGCAACTACTACTACTACTACTACTACTACTATTACTACTAGGCTACTACTATTTCTACAGCAACTACTACTACTACTACTACTACTACTATTACTGTTACTACACTAAAACTACTACTAGGCTATTACTACTACTACTACTGCTACTACTACTACTGTTACTATTACTACTACTACCACTATTACTACTTTTACTACACTAAAACTACTACTAGGCTATGACTTTAGTAAGTTTTTGCGTTTCTTCTAGTTCGTCTGCACTTCAGCTCATATAGAAATTCCATTATTTATGTAGCGATTAAATAATTAAGGCCCCAAGACTAATCCCTGGGGGTCCTGTAGTTTAACTCTGCCTCTGACTTTCACTTTGAGGTTTAAATCGGGACACGGTGGGCATCACCTCTCATCACTATGCACCAAAGCCCTCTTCACCTGCCTCACCTGGGCTAAGGTAATGTATGCTGAGGCCACCCCGTCCCGCAGAGGGCGCCGCGGGTCAGCGTGCACACATCGGCACAGCGCGCCTGGGGAGTAAAAGGCGAAAGAGTCAATGTATAATGAATAATAAGTGTTTTGTGAGGCTCCAATAACCAGCTTCAGATTTCCTCTCTCAAAGTAAACCAGAGAAATCAATTGGGTCCAGGGGGTTGTTATGGCGGCCCGTATATCATGTATAATGCATATTTCAGGGTGTTTATACGGTATAGTTTTCATGTTTATCTATACCTGGAGCCTGTCGGTGTCGGATATAATGGTAAACACATAGACCTGTTCATATCGTATGTTCTGAAGCAGTGGAAATTCCCTCCGTTTAGTCATTAAACCTACAAAAGCTAAACTAGTATTACTAATTTTACTGTTTTAAAGTTGCGTTGTTTTTTTTTTTTTCCTGGTGGAGGGTCCGGCAAATCCGTTTCTCCACTGAGATGTTATTCCTTTGTCTGGAATGTTTCACAGTATGGCATTAAAAAGGGATGTAACAATAACTGAAATATGGTGATATCGTGTCGTCAAAGGTCTCACAATAATATCGTGGAGCGTCACAATATATCGAATCACAAATGAACAGTTCTGATGTAGAAATAGCTTAAAAAAACAGAGGGAACTACATAGACCATGATCCTTTGCTCCGTTTCAGTGCAGACGACATGAAGAAATAACTGTTCTAAGCACTTTTACGTCTTCATTCTTTGGATTTAGTCTGTGAAGCATTTTTAGAGGAAAAAGTGGCAGATTCACAGTCAAAATATCGCAATAAATCTGGTACGGTGAGATGTTTATGGTGAAAATATCGTACAGACAGATTTGGATTTCGTTCCATCCCTAATGACAATAAATGTACCAAATGACTGGTCAAAGCGTTTTATAATGTCAGTCTTGTTATTATGTAGAATATCGTAATATCGTGAGCTTTCCCACGATATCGTGATAAATATCGTACTGTGAGATTCATATCGTATTGTGAGACTTGGATATCGTTACACCCTTAGTATTAAACCTTTCTATCTTCATGGAGACCAGACCAGAACAAGTTACAGGTCAGATCTGTGGAGAGGCGACCCCGCTCACAGTCAGAATGCCTGTTCTTGTAGGTATTTTTGAGCTATAAAACCACCTGTAATTGAATAAATGTAATGTCGAGCTGTTTAATGTCATATTGTGGAACATTCTAGGCAGAACAGCGATATATCCAAAGAAACAACAAGCTGACGGACCCTCAGCCAAAAAGTTACACAGTCCACCTTATTTTATTTGACTTTTTGGTCTATTTTAGATGTTTAATCGCACTGAAAAACACGTGTCTTTACTGTGAGTGGAGTCGTATCTCCACAAACCGGAGGTTTTTTTTGGGTTGGATTTGAGGCTCAACCTGCTTGTTTCCATGGAAATGTTATTCCTTTGGTTATTATCTTCCATAGTAGGGCATAAAACTCATCTAAGTCCATGGAGAATGCTCCGAAGAATGGCTTTAACTCTCTGTTTCCGTGGAATCATACAGATAACATGCCTCTTCCAGAATGTTAGTCTAATTATTATGACTCTTTATTCTTTTATTGCTTTATACTTTTTTCACTAAAAGCTGTCTTGACAAGGTAATTTCTTCATTGCGATATCTATTCATTCCTGTCTTATCTTATCATTTTTACATATTTAAAAGTTCCTAGCTGAATGAACTGGAAGAAAGAGAGGAGAGACAGTGCGTTTATCTGAATTCCACGTGAGCTGCCAAAAGTCGCAGGCTGTGATTGGCTGACCGTGACATACAGGTGACAGCTGATAGAAGGAGGAAATCTATTCTTCCTGGTTGAAAATCGTGCGCAATTTTGGTAATCCCCTTTGGCAGACTCGCCGTTCAAGCTCCCTCGCACCCGTCCACTCCAATCCTGCTTTTTATTTGGACGCCTTTTCACGTCCGTCTCCTGAGTTTTCCTCACGATTACCCCTATTCTTCTCCGGCGTTGTCTCTGGAGCGTTTTCATCCCAGCTACTCTCTCTTCTCGTAGTTTGCGCGGATCGATACTCGTCAATGACAATTAAGCTCCCCCTCCTCGCGTTTCTATAAAGATCAGGCCTATTTTCAGAGAGCGGATCAATAATAAGCAAGCAAAAATCACATGACATTATCGACGGACTTTAAACAAGCCGTACTGTCTTTGCTACGGGTTCATTAGCTTTCAACATGGCTGCTCGTTTGGAACCCGTAAGGCAACACCGCCGTATGGACAGTGACGTCAAGAAAAGCATAAAAGCGTACGTCAATACACAAGCGTTTTTCCATAATATTATTGCGGTTGTGAATGCGGTGTGTTCATGGGTCTATAATAGCGTAGGAAAGCAGAATCAATATGGCTAAGGTCTACTGAAGGACACTGTTCCTACATGTGTTTAAGTCAATAAGACGAACGCTAAGGGTGCAACACAGGACGCAGGAAGAAAGGCTTTGATTATATCGTGTGTGGGAAGCGCTGGTTGTGAAGAGAAGTGAAAATATCTGTAATAGGCCACGTGGCATTTGTAAAGGTTCTTTATGGTGCGAAATGGACTCTCGTGAGCCCTAAGCCGTGTTATAACGTTACCTCGTCACAAACGTACCTGGAGCTGTGTTTTGTTTCATTCACACATGTTCAGTCACTCTTTGTTATTAGTCTGTCTACATCTGCAAAGCTCAAAATGCTCTGTTCCACCTTGTGATGTCATGAAGTGGTAGGTAATACTTATAAACTGTCACATTTCTATATAGACACTCGACGCACTTTACATCGAGGAGCCAGTCACCTATTCACACACCAGTTTACACAGACACTGGGTTAAGTGTCTTGCCCAAGAACCATAGACTGTATATATGAGAAGACAAAGCTAACCGTTAGCCGCCACATTCCAAACAGGAAGTGCTCCAGGAGGCTCTTCCGGCTCCTTCTCTCCCTTTTTCCCATTGACTCACAATAGGATCTTCTGGCTCGTCTCTCTGGACCTGCCGCACTGAACCTCGTCATTTTGGTCTTAAAATGTTCGTATGAACCCGCGACACCGGAGCCTGAACTTTTCATTTCGCGATTTTGTTCCTAAATCAAGATATGAACATAAATAACGGACCAATCAGATGCCTTCATTCCCTGAAGTCGCTGCCGCCGAGTGTTAGCAACAGGTTTGATTGACAGCTCGTGCATTTCGTTGCTAAGTAAGTTCCCTTCCTGCTTTCCTGTCACTTCTGCCATTGGGGGAGGGTCACCCTGTTTTGACAGGTTTGAATGACATTTACATTTATCCAATGACAGTGCGACTTTTCTGGGCTTTTAACCAGATTCATGACTTTAACGAGGGGATAAAGGCATTTAATAAAACGTTACTAGAATCTTAACTAGCATAATTTAGCTAGCATAAAGTAAAGTGAATTTTTTTTAAATTCCAAACTCTATTGTTGTTCGCACCTAACAGCCATAAATTAGTGACTTAAACTTACTATTTAAAGTTTGATGATAATAGCTAAAAGTTTCCTTATTATTCTCAAGAATCAGCGAAATACATCGGTTCCTGCAGGTGCAGAGTATCTCCGCTCTGAGGAGGGCGGCACATTTAACGACCTAAATCATGATTGGCTCTTGTTGTTGCTATGATACTCGTGGTCGGATTTCCAAATATGGACCTGGCTCCAGATTCGCTTCTGTAACCGTGGCAACAGGAGCCTCATTTGAGCGACTTAGTCCACTCATATAAACGGTCTATGCAAAAAACACAACAGCAAGGCAAGTTTATTTGTATCGCACAATTCGTACATAACGTAATTCAAAGTGCTTTACAGAACAGGAAATACATCAGAATCAGTGGTCCCTGTACCAGTGATTTTTTTTTTTTTTTTTTTGTCAAGAGCAATTTTCGAACTATCAACCTTCGGATCAGTGGACAAATGCCCAGTAAAATAACATCTTTCATGTATATAGCTCTTTTCAAGACACCCAAAGCTCTTCACAGTAATACACAGAACACAGTCACACACAAACACACACAAACACACACAAACACACACACACAGACACACACACACAAACACACACAAACACACACAAACACACACACACAGACACAGATGAGAGCAGTGTTAAGTTGGATTAAAGGTCAGTTTAAACCGAAATGTTTTGACAAGTGATTTGAATTGACTTCCGTGGTTTCAGCACTTTGTATGCGTGGAGGGAGTGTGTTCCAGAGTGTAGAGGCCTGGACACTCGGGGCTCTGTCTCCGACGGTCTGCACCCTGGAGCGGGGGACAGGTTAGTTTGTAGTTTTCAAGTGAACGGCTCCTTTTACCTTCAGTTCAGTAGAGATTGGCAATTCCAGGGCTGAAATGATCCAAATGATTCTTGTGAAGGTGTGTGGAGTTTTAAAAAGGTGTGTGGAGTTTAAAAGTGCCTAAATCTGCAGGGTTTATGTGTTGAACATGTGTGAATGAAACAAAACACAACTCAAGGTCTGTTTATGATGAGGAAATATCAGAACATGGATCAGAATATAACATAATATGGACGTTTTCAAAGTTACACCCCTGATATAAAGTTGACATTGTGAGTATTTTGCACTTCTTTCTTTCTTTCTTTGACCCTCTGTCACCTCTTGTTGCAGACCCCCCGTCGAGGACATCCAGACAGTCCTGAGTCCCGTGGTGAGCTGCGGGCCCCCGGGAGCCCTCCTCACCCGACCAGTGATCCTCACCATCCACCACTGCGCGGACGACGTGCACCAAGACTGGCTCATCCAGCTCAAGAGCCAGATGGCCATGGGCGAGTGGGAGGTGGGTACTGCTTTTCGACCCCCGGGGAAGATGGACAAGAATTAATTTGGTTTTGTGCACGACAAGACTTGGCGAGCACATGGTTAGACTCACTACATCCGGTCATATTAAATTACCAATTGTGAGGCAAAGCGTTTAAGTAACACCCAGAGATTGTTAGTGCTAGTGCTGCATTCCAAATAGGAAGTGAGAACTCCAACTCCAATTAACTTTCTATTGAAAATCCGCTGCCCCTTTCTCTGTAACTGCTGCTGTCAGGCTCATTATTTTGGTTTTAGGCTACGTTTACATGGAAACGGTCTGAAGCAAAAGTGCCTTTTCATTCTCTTATTCTGTGTTTGCACAAGAGTTTTGGGTGGGGAAATCTACTGCACAAGGAGACACAAGACCTGCACTTTGCCGATGTAGTTTGCACTCCCAGAGTGTAGGTGGCAGCACCACCAAGACCAAATGACCAAATACCCTTCTGCTTCTCTACTTCCTCTTCTCCAACGCGTCAATTCAAAACAACATGGAGAAACGTAAAAACACCACCAACATAATGTGGCTGGACGAGGACGTTAAGCTACTGTTCAACCTCACGTTAAATTATAAAGGAAACAAGGCTCTTGAAAATGCTCGGCCATGTTTGTTTTTTCCTGAAATGACTCGTGCTCGTGATGTAATCTCTATACCACGGCCCGCGAAGAGGCAGTTTTCTGTTTTCAACCGTTTACACAGCACTGACAGGGTGGAGCGTTTCAAGATTTCCAATCAGATTTTTGCGTTTTCAAGCCCCCAAAATGCCGCTGACGTTTAAACAATATGGGCATCTGGCAAAATGTTTTGCGTTTTCCACCCATTAACCCACTTTTTCTTGATCCTGGTTGTTTTATTTTGCTATTCTGTCCGTAAATCAAGATATGAACGTTAATAACAGACAAATTAGGCACCGTCTTTCCCCTGAGACGGAGTTGCTAAGTGGTTCGGGAGGGAAGGGGCGTTCTCTTCAACATCCTCGCTCCTGATTGGCTCTTTGGTTGCTACCCTACACTCAGTCGGAATTCCAAATATGAAACTGGGCTCCAAATCTGCACCCAGCCTCAATGAGCTTCATTTGACTGGAGGGTCAATCCACTTCAGGTCACCCAATGAGTTAAACCCTACATTGTCAATTTTTTATGAAACTTGGCATATAGGTAAATCATAGCCAAAAAAAAAAAAAGCCAAAATTTCAAATTTTTGTTTAATCAGACGGTTTCCGAGTTTTCTCAATTTCATTTCCAGAGACACCTTGGTTTTTGATCTTGGAGCAGAAGTTGCTGAGTAAATGCAATTTGAAATTCAGTGACCACGCAAAAAAGTGAAAGAATGAAATTGTGATAACTCAGAAACCACTGATCCAATCTTCCTAAAATTTGAGATTTTGGTTTTCTTACCCATAAACCCATCTTTTTTTTTTTTTGCAGTTGAACAATGTGAGTGTTCAAATCGCAATTTATTTGGGTGAATTGAGGTGGAATGACCCTGCAACCAAACAGCTATTCAAGTGAAGTGTCTTGCCCAAGGACACAGCGACACCATGACAGTGAAAGTAGCTGGGACCTGTTCATCTTGTTATTCGACCAAACTGACAGAAACATGCTCTGTGTAACATTTCGCCATGGAGATATTACTGTTTTTTGGGAAATTCTAACACAGAAAATAGCGTAATACGGGTTGTTTGAGTCCACCCCATGGCTTCAGGGTGGGTGTGTGTTGCTCAAAGGCTCTGGGGCAGTATCTGTGGCTGAATGCAGATGAATAGAGTGAATGGAGTGAATGGCTGCAGATAAGCAGATGGCGGCGGAGGAGGCGTTCAGATTAACACGCCGGGATTGGACACACTTCACACAATGGCATTAGAAATATGATATATGAACACGGCAATATCGAAACCCCGCGTGATGTAACGTCAGCGCTGCTCTCACTGAGATAAACCCCGACTTTGAAGGGAGCCGGTATTGTTTTTAGCCTCATTTACACTTCACTCCTCAGTGCGTCGGCAGAGGACACGTTCATTTGCGCTTTTAACGACTCTTTAGAGCAGCGGCGTCCAGGGGGTCGTCTCCAGATGTTGAGAAGAGACTGGGGCATCTTAGAAAAACATCTGTGCCAATATCGATGGTTTGCAATATTATACCGATATTTTGGGACCCATACAATATCAAAGATGCCAACCGACGAGAGATAGTTAAGAGATAAATGGATTGAAAACAAGGTTAATTTATTTCTAATAGTGCGGTTTAATCTGTAGCCAAAAAATAGCATAAAAGAGCAGTGAAAGTATTTTTGATTTTCTTTTTTGCATTTTTACTGCAATGAAAAATTTTAAAAAAAAAAAAAGTTGTGTCTTTGCTGTAAGCGAGCTTGCATCTCCACAAACCTGACTCTTGGCTTGGAAGAGGCTCCTCAGTGGAGTGTTTTACTTCCACTTTTATTCTTTGGGTGAGTTGTGTGGTCCTCTGTGTCTTTTTTTATTTATTTTTTACTTATTTTATTGTTTTTATTTATTTATTGCTCTTCTGTGGTTTTGCTCTTATCTTATGTTTGGTTTTATTGCTTTAGGATGAGTACGATTTAATCTGAGCGTTTCTTTTTGTTAGGGCTGTCAAACGATTCTTTTTTTTCATCTCGATTAAGCTCAGAAATTCCATAGTTAATCGCAATTAATCGCATGTTTAAAATGGTGTTATTTTGCCTTTTCAAGACAGTTTCAAAGCCATAATGTAAAGCAGTTCTTACCAGTGTCTTAACTGCGAATCAAATGCACACAAAGAAAAAAAAGAGAGAAGTGCAGATGGTTCAGAGCAGAGTCAGAACAAAGCGCCCCGTCGACCCACTTGTCTACACTTCAAGTAACATTTTGTAAAGTCAAATAAACCGTTCAAAAGTCCAGAAGCGTCTGTTCCTCCATCACGGCGGTGAGTTTACTGAAGCACGATGCTCTTAAGATCAGCGAAACAGCCACAGGAGCTGCCTACAGATGTGAAGAAGGGACAAAAGGCTGGAGAACTCTAACCGCGAGTAAAAATAAAATATCACGTTATGGATTGCATTAATCTAGTCGCGATTAACACGTTAACTGACAGCCGTAATTTTTATCGTATTGTTGTTGTTCTTACTCTGTATTTGTGCAGCACTTTGGAAACTGTTTGTTTATTAAATGTGGATACCGTGGATTAGATTGGATTGTTTGCATAGAAATGTGGTTCCTTTGGCTATAATATTCCACAGTATGGCATAAAACTTAATTGTCTCAATGGGAAATGTTCCGAGTTATGGTTTTAACTATTTTCATGCAATCATATAAGTGACAGACCACCTCTAGAAAGTGATGTGGTTTGAAGCAGACAGAGAGACCGGAGAGTGAAGTTTGAAGGTGTTTGCTTTAAACCTACATGTGTGTAACTTTCTGGTGTGCAGCTTACATTATTCCATGGAAAAAGAACGTTAAATCCATACTCTGGAACGTTCTCCATGGAGAGAGGAAAGCAGGTGAGTTTTACTCCATACTGCAGAAGGTTAGAATCACAGGAACAACATTTCCACAACCAAATAAGCGACAGGTTTGTGGAGCTGTAATGCTGCTCACTGTAAGGACGCTTTTTGTTGTGTTGCAGCGTTTGTATTTGTGTTGCGGCGTTTTCGAATCAGAATCAGAATTACTTTTATTCATCCCCGAGGGGAAATTTTCTTTGTTACAGATGCAACCCACCAAGAGCATGTAGATCGAAACAAGTTACAAAAATAAGCTAAATACAATAAGATAAAAAATAAAATAGCTCTCTCTGGGAAATTATTTACATCAGTGACATATTTATGACTATATACATGTGTGAGCAGGGAATAGGATGAAAAAGGATTGAGTAGTTTGTGATTTAAAGTGCAGCGTTCAGCAGTTTGATGGCGACAGGCAGGAAAGATTTCCTGTGTCTCTCAGTGGAGCAGCGGCAGCCGCAGTCTATGGCTGAAAGAGCTCCTCTGATTGGCCAGCACCTTGTGGAGGGGGCGGGAGGGAGAGTCCAGGATAGTCCAGATTTTGTCCAGTATTCTCCTGTCCAACACCACCGCCAGAGAGTCCAGCTCCTCCCCCACAACATGTCCAGCCTTCCTGATGATCTTCTCGAGTCTGTTAGTGTCCCTCAGGCGCAGACTGCTGCCCCAGCAGACTACAGCGTACATGACGCACTGGCCTCCATAGACTCGTAGAACATCCTGAGCATTGTCCTGCAGATGTCAAAGGACCTCAGCCTCCTCAGGAAATAGAGGCGGCTCTGGCCCTTCTTGTAAACCGCGTCCACGTTCCTGCTCCAGTCCAGTTTATTGTCCAAGTTCACCCCCAGGTACTTGTCCTCCTCCACCACGTCCACACTGACCCCCTGGATGGAGATGGGGGTCACAGCAGCTTTGGTCCTCCTAAGGTCCACCACCAGTTCCTTTGTCTTCATCACGTTGAGCTGGAGGTGGTTCTTCTCACTCCAAGTGACAAGTTTGCATTTGTGTTGTGGTGTTTGTATTTGTTGTGAGCGCTCCTCGGTCCCGCGGTCACTCCTGCCGTGGCTTTTTGTTGTGTTGTGGCGTTTGTATTTGTCGTGAACGTTCTTACTCTGCCTGCTCCACACTTTTCATTTGTGCACATTTACAGAAGAAATGTCTGCATGTTGCGGGAGGATTTTAATTTAACTTTCTGACATTCACGAGTCGCTTTCAAATGTGGGAAACTCTCCGCTCTGTAGATATTTTGTTGTAACATTTCAAATTAACTCGCGTCTGTACAAAAAGTCGCCTAAATCACCTACATTTTAGTTCCATATTTTCCCAGTTTTTGTGAGGAAGGAATTAATTTCCTGCCCCAAATTGCCGCCTGGTCTCAAATAAACGCCTGGTCTGTGAAGTGACTGAAACAAATATACGGCCCGAGTCTTATTTAGCATTGTACGGTGTGTTATAATGATGTTTCCTCATCAAAAACAGACCTGGAGTTGTTTTGTTCATATTTTTAACACACAAACTCTGCATATTTAGCCCGAGTTCTTCTCTCAAACTGAAAACACTCTGTTCCACCTTGTGATGTTATTAAGTGGTCATACAGGAAGTGCTCCACTGTATTGTTAAACTCCACACACCTTCACTAGAATCATTTGGATCATTTCAGCCCCTGGAATTGCTGATCTCTACTGAACTAAAGGTAAACGGAAGCTCTTAACTTGAAAATTACCGCATCATGACATCACAAGGTGGAACAGAGCCTTTTGTGCTTTGGAGATGTTGACAGAATAATAATAAAGGATTAATCAAACATGTGAATGAAGCAAAACAGAACTCCAGGTTTGTTTTTGAGGAGGTAACAACATTATAACTTGACTTAAAGATCACAAGAGTCAATTTTGCGTAATATAGGAGCTTTAAAAATGAAAAAAATAACAAAAACGTGCTATTTTCAGAAATTTTTTTGGCTAAATTTTGCATACAGTGACTTTAAATGTGAGTCTGTGTTGTTTATTTTCAGAAAATTAATATAAAAAGACATGTTTTATTTGTAATATGACAAAATTGAACGATGTCTCCCCTTAGTGTGTAGTTTGCATAACACAAACTCGATCCCACGTCCTTGTTTCTCTGTCTTATATATCACTGCGTCTGCTCCAAACTCCCTCGTCAGCACCTCTGCGGGAGTCTGCGGGAGTCTGCGGGAGAGTTTGTGCACGGACGGCCTCAGACGGTCGGGGCAGGGCGCTGGGACCGGCTCCTCTCTGCTTACTCAGTCCTGTTCACATTAGGGAAATGAGTCGGGCTCACAGTCCAGTCGCTAATGCTAATGGACTCGGACTGGCTTAATGCGCTGTTCATTTGTAAACAGCGGCTTTAGCACAGGCCCGGACACGGTAAACACGGACGAGGTGAAAACAAAGCAGAGAGACGTGGCGTAAAACTGGGAATGAACTCAACACTTGGACAAAAATACTGAAGGAACCGTTTGGCGGTTTTAAAGCGACATAAACTTGTACTTGAGGGTTTTACAGATAGAAATGATCAATGTCTGTGCTCAAGGAAAGTACGAGGCTCATAATACACTATTTTCTGATTTATTTACTGAACTAAAGATGAAATGAGCTGTTCACTTGAAAACATTTTGAGATGTAGACAGACTAATAATAAAGTGTTACTCAAACATGGCAAAGGAGAGAATTCAATTTGTCAACGGGACAGAGTTTATTTAGTTGAATACGTTTCGCAGTCCAGTTGACAAATTGAATTGTCGGACTGGACGACTGAGGGATTTTACAGACATTACTCAAACGTGTGTGAAAGAAACGAAGCACAACTCCAGGTCTGTTTTTGAGGAGATAACAACATTATAACACAGCCTAAATGTCGCTACACATTAAAAGATTTTTCGATTTTTAAACGTGCGACAAAAAGCACAAATACCACAGACACGAGGAGAAACTTATGAGACTTAAAATCTCTGATCACAAAGACTTCAGCTGGATCAGTCTGCGTAAAACAATCACGTCGGCTGTTTCCTGTCTACAGTAAAAACCAGTCGCTCTGAGACTCTGAAGTGTTCAAAGATCAGACTCTGCACTTCCAGTTTAGACACAAGTCCAAACTGTGTTATTATTATTTGTGAAATGTGGAGCAATACTTCAGATACAGGATTTTTAAAGCAGAAAAGAGGAGATAAAGTCCACAGGAAGTAGAGTCACTGTCGCTGATCTGCAGCTTTTCGCTCTGTGGACGTAAACAAACACATGTGAGGAACAACTTTCGCCTTTTTACTCAAAGACACTTCAAACTGGATTAACAGCGCGGTTTTGTGGACTGGATGTCATTATTTGCGGAGGACAATTTCTATGGATAATGTGGATCAGACGCTGCACTTTTAATTTACCACTTTATGGGACTTGAGTAATAAAGTCTTTATTTTCGCTGTATCCTGAGTTTGTTTGTTGCGTCTCTGTGTCCGTCGCTCCTCTGCCCCTGACTCTGTTTTATCGTCTGTTTCCGTCGCGTTGTTGATGTTCGGTGGTTCTGATCTGACACTGACTCCACACATGAGGAGCAGCGGCTTCAAAATCGCACACGGAGACAAAAAGTCGGGTCACACCTCCTGAACTCGGGGAGAAGAAATCGCAGCCAAAATCGGGCAAATTCTCCTGTCATGTGTGGCGGCTTTTACGCTCACAAGACTCAGTTTTGCGTAATGTGAGACCTTTGAAGATGCACAGTGTAACGTTGGTAATGTTGGTTTGGGGTCCGTCACCTGCTTGTTTCTCCACTACAAAAAAGGATATTCTAGCATAGTTAAACTGACTTGAATTAAGCAGATTCATCTTAAAAGATCAATTTTAAGATTTTTTTACTTAATAAGATGATTTTTACTTGTTTCCAGATGTTCCATCCTGATTTATCTTATCTCGATATTACAACTTATTCTAAGCACTTTTTATATTAACTCAGTCCAGGTTAAGCCTCTTTAACTTCCTTCTCAAAACAATAAGGTGAAAAATCTTGCCATAAATACTTGAAACTCGTGTTTTCTGCTTAGAACAAGATTCATATTTCATCTTGTTTTAAGAAAACTCGGTAAGTGAAAATTTCTTACTGCACTGGCAGAAAATTTAACTTAAAATAGGGCATTTTTACCTCAAAATTTGTATTTTTTTCTTATTTTTTGATAGGCCTTTTTTGCAGTGTATGGACATGTCATTGCTCTGCCTTGAATGTTCCACAGTGTGACATTAATCAGCTTTACCTTACATTTATTGAATTACAGGTGGTTTTATAGCTCAAAAATACCTAGAAAAATATCTATTCTGACTGTGCTCTGACTTGTAACTTGGTCCGGTTTGGTCTCCATGAAGATAAAAAGGTTTAATGCTGTGAAACTTTCCAGGCAAAGGTGTAATATCTCCATGGAGAACACCTTTTGACAGACTCTCCATCTGAAAAGTTACACTATGCACCTTTAAATGAGTTTCGTATAAGTTTTCTTGTGCAGGATTTGCCTCTGTGCCCGTCTCTCCTCGTGTGTGTGGTCAGTGTGATTCCTTGTGTTTGTCACTCGCGGCTGTAAAACCTGCAGTCGTAAGAATCGAGCCTCCAGAGCTGACGGACAGCGCCAGCCTCCGTTGCCTAGGAACAGATCTTAAACTGTAGAAATAGCACAGACGACACAAACAGACCTCGTATAAAGTTTTACATTTATCATCACCACTAGACAGACTTTAACGGGCTCCTGACCTCCACATCCACACAGCTCCTGGCGCCTTTTGTGTAATATAGGACCTTTAATCCACACGCATTTCTTATTTTTATTTCATTTTTGCACGGAAAGACTCTCGCAGCACACGCCTCAAACCTGTGGGTATTTGTTTTCATTATGATGTGACTTTTGAGCTGTCGTCCAGTTGTGGGCAGAAAATCTTGAAACCTGAAATTGTTGAAAAATATCCTCATGTGGTCGGCACATTTTGGGTCCAGTCCTAAAATAGCAGATTTGAAAATCCTCTTCTGAGCTGGATTAAGAATGCTTGTTTTTCAAGGTATATTAAGTAAGTAAGTAAGTAAACTTTATTTATATAGCACCTTTCACAGATAAAATCACAAAGCGCTTTACAGAGTGCAAGTAAAAATAGATAAAATGCAAAACAACAATAATAAATGTTAAAACAGGTAAATAAGACAAAGAGCAGTGAATTAACTAGAAGCTTTTCTGAATAACAGTGTCTTTAGCTGCTTTTTAAAGGAATCAACAGATTCAGCCACGCGAAGAGACAGAGGCAGGGCCTTCCACAGTCTAGGGGCGACTGCTTGAAAGGACAGGTCTCCTTGAGTTTTAAATCGGGTCTTTGGGACCTTCAGGAGGTTTTGGCCTGAAGACCGGAGGGAGCGGCCAGAGGTGTGAGGAACCAACATTTCTGAGATGTATTCAGGGGCCTGTCCATTAAGAGCTCTAAAAGTCAAGACTAAAATTTTAAAATCAATTCTAAATTTGACAGGTAGCCAATGTAACGCGGATAAAACCGGAGTGATGTGAGCTCTTCTGTTGGTTCCTGTTAAAATCCTCGCTGCAGCATTCTGGACCAACTGGAGACGAGTGACTGCAGATTTGTTAAATCAAGTAAAAAGAGAATTACAATAATCTAAACGAGAAGAAATAAAAGCATGGATAATCAATTCCAGATCAGATTTAGATAACATTGCACTCAGTTTAGAGATAGATCTCAGGTGGTAGAAGCAGTTTTTAACCAAAAGTCTTGAGTGTCTGTCCAGGGACATTGACTGGTGAAATAGAACACCAAGGTTTCTAAGGCTCGGCTGGGAAGAGGAGCCCAGAGAACCCAGGTGGTGTTTGATCAAAGGAACTTTCTGTTCAGGAGCAATGATCAGAGTTTCAGTTTTCCTATAATTTAATTGAAGACAGTTGTGAGCAAGCCAGTCCTCAATAGATGAGACACAATTTAAGAGCTCAACTAACTTATGTAACCCCGAATCATTGAAGGAGCAGTACAAATGGATGTCATCAGCATACAAATGGTAAGACACATTTTTGAAGGTGCTTATAATTTTACCGAGAGGGCTGACGTACAAAAGGAACAGAATTGGGCCTAGGACTGAGCCCTGAGGGACACCGTGTAACAGGGAAGTGACTTCAGACTTTATATTATTCACAGACATGGCAAAAGTTCTGTTGGTCATGTAAGAAGAAAACCATGAAAGAACAGTCCCAGAAATTCCTCTCTCATTTTGCAGTCGACATAACAGTATTTTGTGGTCAACTGTGTCAAAAGCTGAGGACAGATCTAATAAAACCAATACACTGTACTGACCAGAGTCTGCAGCCATTAATATATCATTAGAGACCTTTAACAGGGCGTTCTGCTGTTCTTGGTGTAAGAACAGCTGTGACTGAACAAATACAACATAAATATCTGTAATGCCATGCTGTGGAACATTCCAGGAAACGTAAAAACATCTCTATGGAGACAAGCAGGTGGCGCAGACACTTTTGAAACACAACTTTGAGTGAACTAATGATCATGGAACATTACCTAAGATTCAGAATACACACTTCTCCAATACTTGAAATGAAAATGTGGGTCTGGTCGCAACTCATGTCCCTGTTTTCAGATGGGCGTGATTGACAGGTGGATTAGCCAATCAGGGACGCGCATGGTCCACCAGTATTGGAAAAAATGGAGGAAAATATATCACACGGGGCTGAAAAACATGGTGGATTTGTCCAGAATCAATGAGCGAAGAACTAAACTGTTCTTCTGAGGAGAGGGAATGTGATGTGACCAATGAGTTTCTGCACGTCACTGAAAAAATGAATGTGACTGGACGATGTTTGGTGGATCCTGAAGCTGATATCACTCTATATAGATATACTGTATGTAGAGAACACATTACACCTGTTTTATCCTCGCTGCACTGGCTCCCCGTTCACTTTAGAGTTGATTTTGAAATGTTATTGTTTGTCTTTAAAGCACTTCATGGACCTCATTGTTCCTACACTCCTTCACACGCTCTGAGGTCTGAGGGCTCCAACTTATCGTCCCAAAAAACGAGACTCAAAAGCCGGAGCGACCCTGGGATGACCCTGGGGCGATCCTGGGGTGACGGGGCCTTTTCTGTGGTTGGAGCTCCCTCACCTCACATTAAGACCACTCCAACAGCCGATTCCTTTGAGGGGCTGTTTACACGACAACGGTAACGGCTGGAAAACACAAAACATTTTGCCAGATGATTGAGTAACAGCTCCACCTCCTCGTCCGTCCACATGAAGTTGGTGGTGTTTTTCCGCTTTGCCATGTTGTTTTGAATTGAGGCGCTGGAGAAGAGGAAGTAGAGACGCAGGAGGGTTTTACTCAGGCATTTGGTCTTGGTGCTGCTGCCACCTACACTCTGGGCGTGCAAACTACATTGGCAAACTGCATCGGCAAACTTCTGGTTTTGCGTCTCCGTGTGCTGCAGAATTCCCCACCCAAAACACTCATGTAAACGTGGAATAAGCGTGAGAATGAAAACGCACTTTTGTGTTTTTGCTTCGGACCATTTCCGTGTAGACGTTGACTAAGTCTTGTTTAAAAACACACTTTTACTCACCGGCTTTTAACACAACATGAAAACTGTGTGGTCCTCTGACTGTCTTTTATTGAATTTATTTGCTATTTTTCTATTTGCTAATTTTTGTTTTGTTTTTTATTGACTGGCTTATTTATTTATTTTATGATTTATTTGAATTAATCTGTTTGTTTATATTGTGCCTTTTCTGTGCAGCACTTTGGAGACTTTGTGTTGGTAAAATGTGCTGTACAAATAAAGTTGAATTGGACTGATATATAAAAACACAGAGAGAGATTAGTCTTGTCGAGAAGTAACACTGCTATACCTAAAAGTCGATTTGACATAATCTAACCCCTTTAACGTGTGACGGTCTCTTCCTTTTGCTGCAGGACGTGGTGGTGGTGGGCGAGGAGAACTTCACCACCCCCTGTTACGTGCAGATGGACCATGAGGCGTGCCACCTGCTCACGGAGACCTTGGGGACCTACTGCCTGGTGGGTCAGTCCCTGGTCCAGGCCGCGGCCAAGAGGCTGAAGCTGGCCGTGTTTGGCCCCGTGTCCTGCTCCACTCCGGACTACCACATCAGGGTCTACTGCCTGGACGACCACCAGGACGCACTCAAGGTAACGCACTGTGTTTGCCTCCTGCTGGTCTCTGTGGAGGTGTGGAACTGCTTTGCCTTAAATGTTTTACCGTATGGAAATAAACCTGCGTATCAAAATGGTGTTTCTGGTCAGATCTGTGGAGGAACAAGCCTGCAAATAGTAAGAATCCATGTTTTTAAAGGTATTTTTGAGCTATAAAACACCTTGACTAATTGAACATGTGCGAGCAGAAAAGTTTAAAGTCATACTGTGGGGAACGTTCCATGCAAAGAACTGACATCCCCATGGAAACGAGAAGTTACGTACTTCACCTTTAAATATGCTCTTCGGATCACGTATGGCTTTGTGATGTCAGGGTTCCCGCTGTGTCTTAAAAACCTTAAAAATTCTTCGAAAAAGTCTTGAATTTTTATATCTTTTATATGTACAGTGCTCATTTTCAAGTTACCAGCCACGTTTTACCTTTAGTTCAGAATAAATTGTCAGTTTTCTAACGCTTTAATGTCAAGCTATAAACCATTTAAGGCAAAGCAGTAACATCTCCATGAAAACAAGCAGATGGTGGAGCCACAAAAGTTACGAAACACTCCTTTAAGATAACTTCCTAAGATAACTATGGGGAAGTGGGATTTTTTTCTCATTGCGCTGCTGTTTGCCGTAATTGCAGCAAATTAAAATAGTAAATATTAAATATCACAGTCTAAATAAAGAGCGGCAGAACCAATAATTGAGAACCACAAGAAACAAGCTCAGCAGAACACAAAGTTTGTTGTTGTTTTTATACGCCCGTTTTGAAGACGGGACGTATTATGGTATGGCGCTGTCCGTCCGTCCGTTCGTCCGTTCGTCCGTCCGTCCGTTCGTCCGTTCGTCCGTCCGTCCGTCCGTCCGTCCGTCCGTGGACACTTCAAATCTTTGAAGTCTTTGTTTGATAAATAAATGAACACAAATTCAAGAATTTAGTTTTTCTTTGATAGAAGGTCTATGAAATTGGCCGTGAAATACAGTTCTGTGCAAAAGTTTTAGGCAGATGTGGAAAAAATGCTGTAAACTAGGAATGCTTAAAAATGGAAGTGTTCATTTATTTTCATCATTCAACAAAATGCAGTGAATGAACAAAAGAGAAATCTGAATCAGATCAACATTTGGTGTGACTTTTGCCTTCAAAACCGCGTCAGTTCTTCTAGGTTTACTTGCACAGATCTTGTGTGGATGGAGCTTCCTTCACATCCTTCTGTCTCTTCTTTTGTTTTTCTTTTGTTCACTTTGCATTTTGTAAATTGATAAAAAACAAACGATTATTATTTATATTTTTGAAAGCGTTCTTTGTTTACAGCATTTTTTCACACCTGCCTAAAACTTTTGCACAGTATAAATGGTCTTAAAAAGGTCTTAAAAATACTTGAATTTAAATTGAAGAAACCCGTAGGAACCCTGGATGTTTGATTATAAAATGTATTTCTTTATTTATGTCCCAGTATGTGTCATTTTTTATAGACTGAAGTCACTCAGCCTTGGCTCATCACTGTTTTACCCATTCTTTACAAAATGAAATAAAAATGAGAATATAAACGACTTCTATAACATTTTTTAACTAATCATTTCTGAAAAAAAAGTCGTAACGTCGCCTTACATTGTTTCTAGTCTAGACACATTGAACGCAGTGAGGACTTGAGTTTAGAGGTTTAGAAATATCTGATGTGTTCGTGGCTTTGCTTTAACACGGGTGCGTTTCTAGTCGTCCACAGAAGTTTTTCAAATCCGCACAAACACGATGAATATTTGCTTTGTATTTTCCCGTCTCTCCTTGCTCCGTACAATGGCTGTGGTTCATCTGCATTTCAATCACACACTCGCAGCCCTGAGGAGGCGTCTGCTCGAGTTTGTTCACCTTTTGTGTTTCAGGAATGAGTTAGAAATGGTAAACAAAACCAAACGGGGTCTAGTCTGCGCACGGGTTTGGGAGCGACTCGTTCTGTTAACGCTCTGAGGTGATGGTCGCGCTGGGGGTGTTCTGCTCGTAGGCCTAGGGCGGAATGTTCAGCAGTTACCATGGTGATGAAACGCGCATTAACACCATAGCGACAACACTAACTGGTAAAATTGTTTTAGAATAGCCTCAAAACTCAAGAAGAACGTACAAAATGGACTCAAACGACACATTTTCAGGAGTCTGTGATGAATAAGTGTCCATGGCCGCGTTTAAGTGTTTGATATTCAACAAAAAGGTGAGCGACAAACTGAAAACCTGTTGTTAATTTTATGTGCGAGAGACTTGTTTAAAAACACAAATCAGCTCAACTCTTCCTAATAAGTCAGTTCTTTGTGGTCAGATTGGGTTCAGCCAAAACTCAGATTAAGTTGTATATGAGTGGACTAAGCTAACCCGTTAGCCGTCCAAACAGGAAGTGCTCCAGGAGGCTCTTCTGGCTCCTTCTGACCCTTTTTCCCATTGACTCACATTGGGATCTTCTCGCTCGTCTCTCTAGACCTGCTGCTGCTGTGGCCTCGTCATTCTGGTCTTAAAATGTTCGTCTGAACCCGCGACACAGGATCCTGAATTTTTAATTTCTCTACCTTGTTCCTAAATCAAGATATGAACATAAATAACGGACCAATCAGACGCCTTCATTCCCCGAGGTCCCTCCCCTTAGCGTTAGCAACAGGTTTGATTGACAGCAAGTAAGTTCCCTTCCCGCTTTCCTAAAAAAATCTCAAACAATTACAATATTTAAGGTTACTAGAATCTTAACTAGCATAATTTAACTAGCATAAAGTAAAGTGAATTTGGTTAAATTGCGACTCTATTGTTGTTCGCACGTAACAGAACATAGAACATAAACCAATGACTTAAACCTTCCTATTTAAAGTTTGATGATAAAAGCTAAAAGTTTCCTTATTATTCTCAAGAATCACTGAAATCCAGCGGTTCCTGCAGGTGCAGAGTATCTCCGCTCTGAGGAGGGCGGGACATTTAACCTCCTCAGTCATGATTGGCTCTTGTGTTGCTATGATACTCACGGTCGGATTTCCAAATATGGACCTGGCTCCAGATTCACTCCTGTAACCGTGAACATCGAGAGCCTCATTTGAGCGACGCTGACGCTGTGGAGACGTCACACTCACTTAGTCCACTCAGATATACGGACTATGGATTAAGTCTAAATGGAGTAACAGACTTTCAGACAGAGCAGAGCCTCCAGTTAGCATCACACCATTAGAAAATACTGAAGCTGCAAACGATCAGTAGATGAACAGGTCTTAAATCTGTTCATCTCTGTCACTTTTCTAGCGGAGGGTCGGCCACGTTTCACAGTATGGCATTCAATTTACTGATCTCCATGGAGACAAGCGGGTGAGGGGGCGACGCCAGCAGGTCTAGTTACAGCTCAGATCTGTAGAGAGGCGAGCCCGATCACAGTGAGAATACAGGTTTTTCATGGTATTTACAACTTTTAGCCATATTATAATTACAGACCTGGAGTTGTGTTTTGTTTGAGTAACACTTATTAATGATTATTGAGTGTTGATCTCCAAAGCTCAAAATGCTCTGTTCCACCTTACGCTGTCATGTAGTGGTAGTTTTCAAGTTAGCAGCTACATTTAGTTTGGTAAAAGAGCGCAATTTTCTAACGCTTTAATACCGAGCTATAAAACATTAGAGGCAGAGCAGTAACATCTCCATGAAAACAAGCAGACGGCGGAGCCACAAAAGTTACGAAACACTCCGTTAATGCATGTTTTCTTAAGATAACTATGGGGAAGTGGGATTTTTTTCTCTCATTGTGCTGCTGTTTGCCGTAATTGCAGCATTGACATTTCAAAAGAAACCTTGAGGACGCA